>JARQOD010000001.1:301335019-301407624 GCA_033576555.1 Oophaga sylvatica | reverse complement strand
AAAGGGAATCTGTCAGCAGGATTTCACTTCCTAAACTGTAAATATATGCAAGGGTAGCTGTTTTGAAGACAAGTCCACCTATACCATTAAATGGGCAGTCTGTTCCTCCATTACTGAGAAATCAGCATTTGAATTGATATGCAAATGAGGCTGAAGATCTGAAGTTTCTGTCACTCCAGTTCTATTCCCGACTTGTGCTGCCTCCTTCAGCCATGACTGATGGCTCCTTTGCCTGAAGTCACACAGCACGGAGTCAAGCATGAGGTGGAGGCAAAGGATGGAGAATTGTATACCTATTCAAACTCTGATTTCTCAGAAATGGAGGAACGGATTGTCTACTTAAAGGTATTGCTAGACTTTTCTTTGAAAGGGCTACATGCTCATAGAAATATTTTGGGGGTGAAATCCTGCTGACAGATTCCCTTCAAACCTGCACAATTTGATCGCAGCTAGGTACAGATGTTACTGTGTTTTCTTCTTGCGTTTTGTGTTATGAAGTTTATCTTCCGAATTATAGCATAACAAGTTGTCTAAAATACAGAAGCCAAATGGCCACAGATTGCTGCCACAGCCAGACAGATAAGGCGAGTTGGCATATAACATCCCAGCACAATGACAGGATTATAATGTGATATCAGTACACTCTATCATTAAGTCAGATGAGATGACAAGTTGTTTTGAATCAATCACACAGTGCAGTGAAAAAGTAGGAGTTGTTGAAGGAAAAGGTCCTGCATTTCTAATGGAGTGCTTTGTCTTCTTTACTACTTTACCATCACCTTTGACACAAGATTTGGAGACTTCAAAGTGAAATGCCATGTAAGGAAGAGCAGCTGGTGTCTGGCTTGTCAATGGTCTCCAAGAAAAAGACTAAAGGTACTGCCACACTAAACAATCCCGCTAGCGATCACGATAACGACGCATACTAATGCGATCGCTAGCGGGATTGTCTCTATATCGCTAAATGCAGCCACATTTAGCGATATAGTTAACGACGCTATCGCCGTTAGCGATCTTCTTAACGACTTTAGCGGTACAAAAGTACCGCTAAATCGCTAAGAAAAGGTGCCACACAGCGATAAGATACTTACCCAGCGGGAGCGCCGACGAGAAAATAGGGTCCGGAACGATTCCAGCGACGAGCGAGATCACAGCAGGAAGCTCGTCGCTGGAAGCTGCCGCACTGAACAATATCGCTAACGGGATCGCTAAATAGTGACGTTTTTTAGCGATCCCGTTAGCGATATTGTTTAGTGTGGCATACCCTTAAGTTTATAATATCTAACAAGTCCTCATGAGATTTAGAAGTAATTTCTCTAATTAGTGACTCCCATGTTACATTTTTTCTCTCAGAATTTATAGGATATTAGAAGCAACATATGGAGAAAACAGATGTTTCATGTAAACTTTGTCTTGGTGTACATTTCTAAACCCACAATTGAGTTACAGTCATTATATTCCATTGACATAAATACGGGAGTATGGATAGGCGCATAAATACACACATGGTCAAAATTGTTGGTACCCCTTGTTTAATGACAGAAAAACCCACAATGGTGACAGAAATAACTTGAATCTGACAAATGTAATAATAAATCAAAAATCTATGAAAATTAACAAATGAAAGTCAGACATTGCTTTTTAACCATGCTTCCACAGAATTAAAAAAAAATAAAACTTATGAAATAGGCCTGGACAGAAATGATTGTACCCATAACTTAATACTTTGTTGCACAACCTTTTGAGGCCAGGGCTGCCACTAGGATTTTCGGGACCCCATACTGGCAAAATTTTTGGGGCCCCCTTGAGACTCCTCTCAGGCTCCACCCCAGCCCCGCCTCCACCCCTCGAACTGTCCACAGTCCCACCGCTCTCTCTTGGAAAAATTCCACTTCTTACCATCACACATTAACAGTTCCAATCACCAGATCACATGCATAGCCAGCAGCTTTTGTTTTGGCCAAAAGATTTTTTAAGCCGCCACCATGACAAGGCAGACTCTTTTGGCCAAGCTCCACCCTACTCTATCCTATTAATCATTTGTTAAAATATCCAATACAATTTAGGTATATTTTTATTTATTTTTCAATTTTTAAAATGACCAATAATATCACATTCAAGGAACAAATACCACCGCACCATGACCACACACCATATTACCACCACATAGTGACCTATAATACCACATACAAGAGACAAATACCGCCACACCATTGCCGGACAACATATTACCACCACATAGAGACTGAATCCTACAATACTGATCATTAATAAAAAAAACACAATACTAATATCACCATAAGTGCCATTATACACAGGAGATCTGTACTTGGTATGCAGAGGGGTCAGGAAAGGAGCTATGCGCCGGAGTTCTTGCATTTGAATGCATCTTTCCAGGACTGTCTAAAAGTATTATATCTGAACAAATTGCCGCAGGCATTAATCAGATAAACAACAACATTTTGGAGGTGAAGACACTTCTGCAAACCATGCATTCGGAAGCAAGAACTTCTCCAAATCACAGCTTTTTCAGGTCTGTAGCCGAGCACATGGATACGCTATCTACTGACCAGCAGGTGTATGTAATGCATACTTGTCACGCTGCTCTAGTGCAGGCTACCTCCCAACCTCCTCCACCCACTCCAGTCGTTCCTCCACCTGCCCCCCCCTCCAGCCACCGTCACTCCTCCCCCTCCTATTCAATACCAGCCACCTCCCCAGTTCCAGCAACATCCCCAGTACCAGCCACCTCTCCAGTTCCAGCAACCTCCCCAGTACCAGCAACCTCCCCAACTCCAGTCACCTCCCCAGTACCAGCAACCTCCCCAGTACCAGCAACCTGCCCCGTACCACACTCCTGCCTCTTACCAACCTCCTTCCCCATTCCAATTCCCTACCATATCACCTGCTCTTCCAGTCCCTGCCCCACCCTCCTCTCCACCACCCATCACCTCTTCTGCCTCCAACTTGTCCACCCATTCTCTTACTTTTTCCACCCCTTCACCTCTTACTGTTCCTTCCCCACCACCATCCCAGTCCGCTCTCCACACTCCCAATGTCGAAGTGTCCCGCAGCCCCTCCAGCAGTATTTCCACCCCACACTATCACATCACTTCAAAAAAGATGATATAAGGCCAATATTATCAAACAATTATCAATTTTATTTATGAAACATTAAAATACATATCTCAAAAAATACTGGGAATAGGAATACACACAGATACATGGTCACATTAAGATGACGCAATCATCAAGATTCATGCATACTAGCGCTAAATAGTATAAGCCCAAAAAATAGCAGTCACATGTGGCAATAAATTTCTGGGGAAAAAAACATATGTGTCTCAATACAGGCTATAATGCCATCATATAGTCCCCATTAAAGTGCGCCCACATTAAATGACAATTGTCACTGCTGCACCATGCGCTATTAGAGTGCTCACATTGACATCCCTGCACTATTACCACACAGATTACAATGAATAGTGCCCAATATGGAGCTGCATAGTTACCTCTATGTGGCCTGCAGAGCGCTACAGTATGCACCTCACCAAGATGAGCGCGTCCGCCCCGACGCGCGTTTCGGACCTCTCCTTTCTCAAGGGGCCTAACAGAATGTGTCTCAGCGTGTTTAAATACCTGCGTTCACCATGTGTTGAATCGCCTTACCGGAAGTGGATATCCCGGACGGGAAGTGACGCGTCGGCTTACCATGGCATAAAAGGGAGAAAAAAGACACATACTGAAAACCAGGGAACACCTGAATAACCAAAATAGTTAAATTTTATTGAAAAACTGCATAAACAACCACATTTAAAACCATTAAAATAAACACACAATGCCCGACAAATAAGGATAACTGGCCCCCACAGCCCTTAAACATAATACAAACCAATATACAAATACAAAAAAATCACAAAAAAAAAAAAAAAATCAATAAAGCAAATATGGAAGAAATATGAACATGCATCGATGGAAATGTATTCCTATCAAAGCCAGAGCCTAAAGTGAAAGCCACAAGCACCCATAAAGGTATATGAACAGGCCAGGAAGGGGGGGGGGGAGAAAAAAAGGAAAATAAATGCATAAAGAGGCAGGGGTGCTTGTGGCTTTCACCTTAGGCTCTGGCTTTGATACATGTTCATATTTCTTCCATCTGGTTCAGCATTTGGTCACAGGTACATGTGCACATTTGTCCATGCATTAGTTTTCCCTGTATTTAGGCCTTTGGGGGAGACATTATTTATGCATTTATCTTTGTTATATTTGCTTTATTGATTTTCTTTTTTTTTTGTGATTTTTTTGTATTTGTATATTGGTTTGTATTATGTTTAAGGGCTGTGGGGGCCAGTTATCCTTATTTGTCGGGCATTGTGTGTTTATTTTAATGGTTTTAAATGTGGTTGTTTATGCAGTTTTTCAATAAAATTTAACTATTTTGGTTATTCAGGTGTTCCCTGGTTTTCAGTATGTGTCTTTTTTCTCCCTTTTATATCTGTTTTTGACATACTCCAGGTTGATACCCTATCTATTGATTTGTTTGGTGGTGCCCTCCTACACAATTTGTTTTGCGTCGGCTTACCATGGCAACCGCGACGCAAACCAGGGCCGGCGTCACATGGCAGGAGGAGCCGGGGCGGGCTCAAACTCCATGTAAAGACGCCGACAGCTGGGAGGCGCAGCGGCGACAGGGAAGCAGACGCGTGCTGGTCAGGGATCCAACTTACCGCAACATATCCATTGAGAGCCACATAAAAACATATATATTCACAACATAACAAAATGCCGGGTTTACAAAGTACTATTAAACAATGGGGCATATGGAGCAGTATCTAATTATACAAGAACACACTTTGAATCAAATATGGAAAACGGTTTGATATAACGCAAGCATATAAACAGGATCTTAAGACATTGTCACAATATCAATACAATGAACAATAAGCATACGATACTACATATCACTATACAAGATTTTTTAATATGTCCATAAAACTTATTAGTATAAGACAGTTATGTCTCACTCTAGTCAGTACATAGTAATACATATAACCATTGCTGCAAAACATGGCACGTAGTTTCCGCCTGCACTACTGTTTAAAGTATTTCTTCAAATAAGTGATCCACCATATACACGATGCATTCATTTTCCTCCAACCTCTTCTTGTTACAGCATCCAATATGCACCATGGAAAAATATAAACTAAAAATGATATAAAATAAAAACAGTTAAAAAATGTGCACACGACCCATATGTACCCATATACAGCAGAGTGACGAACAAATAGGGACCCTATCTCACAGAAATGGAGCATAGCTCAAATTCTCATTAAGTCCAGACGGATGGACCGTGCCAAGTGTCCATCTCCACCTGGACTCAAGCTGTGCTAAACGCCTAGCAACACCTCCACCACGAATACCTACATCCAACATGTCGATGTCCCGTACCCTGAGAAGGCCACCGTCGCAGTCACGGTATTTCTTGAAATGACGCGGGATCGTTTTTAATGAATCAATGTCACCCATGGCCGCCGCAGCCTCAATTCCAAGTACATGTTCCCGTATCCTTATCTTCAATTGATGGGTTGTCAACCCAACATATATCAAATCACACGGACAGACCGCATAGTATATCACATTCCTACTGACACATGTAATACACTTCTTTATCTTATATTGAATGGATCTGTCCTGGTTAAAGAAAGAATCTGTGTGATCCATGTTGGGACATGCTACGCAACGGCCACAGGGTGAACTCCCATTCCTCTCCGCGCCTTATCAAAAAATGTAGTGACTGTTTCACCAGTATAATGACTGCGGACTAATCGATCCCGCAAGTTTCTAGATCTTCTAGCCGCGACGGCGGCCCTCTCCGGGAGGAACCTCGAGATGATTGGATCGGCCTTCAATATGTGCCATGATTTATTTAGAATCTTTCTCATCCAAGAAAATTGTGAATGAAAATTTGTCACAAATCTAATCGTGTTAGAATCCTTGGCAGGACGTGTGCCATACAACAAGGAATTCCTCATTGAATGTTTAGCGTGGTTAAACGCTTTTTTGATCATTCGGTTGCTGAACCCACGTTCACACAGCCGCGTCTTTAAGTCCTCAGCTTTCTCAAGAAATTTCTCTTCTGTGGAACATAGCCTGCACAACCGCAAAAATTGTCCGGTGGGGACAGACTGGATCATGTGACCCGGATGGGAAGAGGATGCATGCAACAGCATATTAGTGGCCGTTGGCTTACGATAAATCTCAGTCTGTATCTCGCCTTTATCATCTTTTTTCAATAGTACGACTAAGAATTCAATAGACATCGAGTCAAACTTATAGGTGATGTAAATGTTTTGGTCATTGACATTAAGTGACGCCATAAAGGCTTCCAAATCAACTTTAGATCCCTGCCAGATCAGAAGTATGTCATCAATGTACCGCGTCCAAGATAGGATGCGGCACATCGGCGACACCTGATCCGGCAGGGAGAGGTCTCTCTCCCACAGCCCCAGGAACAAATTGCATACGCGGGCGCAAAGGACGCCCCCATAGCAGTGCCCTGGAGCTACAGGAAGAAAGACCCCTTAAACACGAAAAAGTATGCGTCAAAGTAAACTCTAATAGATCAATGACCAATTCCCTCACACCACCCGGTAAGTTTGACATTCCAAGAAAGAATGACGTAGCTCTCAGGCCATCGGCATGCCTGATGCTGGTGTACAGAGATTCCACATCAGCACCATATCATCCTTCAAATGTAAACCATCCACATGTCTCAAAAGGTCCCCTGTGTCTTTCAGAAATGATGGCAACCCTTCAACAATGGGTTGGAGTTTAGAGTCTATCCACCTATTAACGTGTTCCAGATAATTGCCCCTTCCTGAATTAATAGGGCGGCCGGGGGGCGTCTGCGCATCGTTGTGGACCTTTGGCAATAAATAGAAGGTAGGGATGGTTGGATCCTGAACAATCAATGCAGTTGCCAATTCTTTAGAAATTTCACCCGCCTCCCTAGCTCCATTAATAATAGACTGCAGTTTCAAAGTATAGGCGGACAAGGGGTTAAAGGTAAGTTTCTTATAACAAGTCTTGTTGTCCAATTGCCGAAAGGCCTCCTTTTCATAGAGAACCTTTGGCCATATCACAACATTTCCCCCCTTGTCTGCCGGTTTGAACACTACATCCTGTAAGTCCTGAAGGGTGCGCAGACGCTCCCGTTCCGCCCTGGTCAAATTATTCCCATAAATGTAGCGTGGAATCTTGCACAATTCTTTGCTCACAATTTGTACAAAGAGATCCACATTGGGACAGGAATCTAGAGGAGGGAATTTCTTAGATCTAGGACGAATTGAAGGTGGAATCTTACCTCCTTCTGGAACACTGCTTTCGGCGGACAGATCCTCCAATACCCTTAAAGCTTTTTGTTCTTCCTCTTTAGGGAACAATTTAGAGAGGTTGCCATCAAAAAAGTGCTTTTTAAAGATTAGTGCCCGGGCAAACAGGTGTAGGTCTTTAATTGCCAGGAAGGCATCAAAGGGTGCAGCAGGTGCAAATGACAGACCCTGTTGTGAATGTTTTGGAAATTAATTCTGAGCAGAAGCTCCCTCTGGTGGTTACAAACAGTACTGAACCATTCAATGAGGATTGGCAATCAGGAGTCACAGAGTGGCTTGATATAAGGGAGGTTCCCTCCCATCATGGTTGCCGGTAATCAATTGTTCTTGTCTCAACTGTGGTTCCTGGTTCACTTGGAAGCTTGCTGAGTCTTGCCTCTTCTTCTGCTTTCAGATAAGATATTTTCTGCTTTTGTTTTTGTGCTTACCATTTGCATATTTCTCTGCATTTCTGTGAGGTTAGCCAGGTTCCCCCCCGGGGGGCTTGGGCTCCTCTCAGTTCCGCTGGAGCCACTGTTATTTGTTCATTTGCCTTTTCCAGTTTTTTCAGTGGCTGCGGCTTAGTTTTGTTACACCAGAGAACTGATTTAGGTGGTAGAGGTCGTGTGATCTCAGGTGTTTTTGCAATCAGTAGCGTTGGCATTTTTTAGGGTTTTTTTTGGATTGCAGTGAGTATCCTTTCTATCCTTTTCTGTCTAGGCAGATTGGGCCCCAGCGTTTGCTCATACTATTTTCTGTCTGTGTCTGTATTTCCTCTTGTCTAACCGCCATTACATGTTTGGGGGCTTCCTATGTTCTTTGGGGATCTGCTCCGAGGCAGATAGCTTTCCTCTTTCTATCTTTAGGTGTAGTTAATCTCTCAGGCTGTGACGTGGCGTCTAGGACCAACGTAGGAACGATCCACGGCTGCCTTTAGTTGTGGTGGTTAGTCAGGGTACTGCAATCCAATAGATTCCAATCTCTCTGGTGTATTGCCGTTTTTGCCTGCTCTCCTCAGCTACCAAAACATAACAGTATCACCGGCCAAACTGAAAATTGTATGGTACTCACAGAAGGGAAAAATAGTGTGGAAAGAAAAAAGTTGTCAGAGTTGTCAGAGATTTTTTTTTTTCTGTTTCTTGCATTTTTTCCCTCTTTTTCTCTGGGTGCTGAGGAGGATTTTTTTTTTCTCTCTCAATGGAGCTTGCACAGCTGTCTGGCCGTGTGGATCAGCTTGCCACTGAGGTTCGGAGTATTGCTGTCTATCTTGCTGGGTTGCCGGTTGTGGAACCTAGGATTCCCATGCCAGATTTTTTTTTGGGAGATCGGGCCAAATTTCTGAATTTCAAAAATAACTGTAAGTTGTTTCTTGCCTTAAAACCTAAGTCCTCAGGGAACGCAGCACAGCAGGTTCAAATTGTCATCTCTCTCCTGCGCGGCGATCCTCAGGATTGGGCTTTTTCCCTGACACCTGGGGACCCTGTTTTGAGTGATGTTGATGTATTTTTTCAGGCTTTGGGGTTATTGTACGATCAGCCTAATGTCACTGATCAACCTGAAAGAACCTTGTTGGCATTAAATCAGGGGCTTGAGGACGCTGAGTTATACTGTCAGAAATTCCGAAAATGGGCAGTCCTAACCAAATGGAATGATGATGCTTTGGCAGCCCTTTTTCGGAAGGAGCTGTCAGAGAATGTAAAAGATGTTATGGTGGGTTTCCTTGCTACCTCTGGTCTCACTGATTCTATGTCATTAGCGATTCAAATTGACAGACGTTTGCGTGAGCGTAGAGGTATGCGTGGAATAGTGTTGCCTTGTGAGCCAGCTTCTGAACCCATGCAGTGTGATAGAGTGGCTTCTGGGGCACAGCGTCATGAGTTTCGAAAACGCAATGGGTTATGTTTCTATTGTGGTGATGCCTCTCATGCTATTTCTGTCTGCCCTAAGCAGGGAAGACGTTTTGCACGCTCAGTTGTCTTGGGTAGTGTTCAGACTAAATTTCTGTTGACTGTTACCCTGATTTTCTCCCTGTCCACATTTTCTGCTCAGGATTTTGTTGATTCGGGAGCAGCTATTAACCTGATGGATTTTGATTTTGCCAAACGTTGTGGGTTTCCCTTGATACCCCTACGGAAGTCTATTCCCCTACTAGGGATTGATTCTACCCCTTTGGCTGAGAATAAACCCCAGTTTTCTACTCAGGTGATAATGAGGGTTGAACCTGATCATCAGGAGAGTTGCAAATTTTTGGTACTGTATAATCTGCATGACATTATTGTACTAGGTTTCCCTTGGTTACAGTCTCATAATCCTGTTTTGGATTGGAGATCTGTGTCTGTGACCAGTTGGGGCTGCCAATGTGTTAATTCCAACACTCCTGTTTTTTCTGCCTCTCCCCAGACTCAGGAAGTTCCTGACTTTTTGACTGATTTTTCTGATGTGTTTAGCGAAAGTAAATCTGCATCCTTGCCCCCCCATAGGAGCTATGACTGCGCTATTGAATTAGTGCCTGGTAGTAAATTCCCTAAAGGTCGCCTGTTGTGAATGGACTTGAAATGAGTTCTGAGCAGAGGCTCCCTCTGGTGGTTACAAGCGGTACTGGACTGTCCAGTGAAGATTGTGAGGAGTGGGAATCAGGTGTTACTGACTGGTCTTATATAAGGGAGTCGCCTTCCCATCAGGGTTGCCGGTGATCAATTGTTCTGGTCTCAATCCTTGAGTTCTGTTTCCTTTGTAGCCTGCTGTGTCGTGTTTGCATCTCCTGCTAACAGATAAGACATTTTCTTCTTTTTGTTTTTGTGCTTGATTTTTGCATTTTGTCCTGCACTTCTGTGGGGGCCTTCAGGGTCCCCTCCGGGGCTTTTGCCCTCTCAGTTTAGTTCAGCCACTGATGTTTGTACTTTTGCTTTTTCCAGTTTTTTCAGTGGCTGCTGTTTTGATTTTGTTACACCAGAGAACTAATTTAGGTGGTAGAGGTCGTGTGATCTCAGGTGATTTTGAAATTAGTAGAGTTGGTGCTTTTCAGGGTTTTTTGGGATTGCAGTAAGTGCCCTTCCTATACTTTTCTATTTAGGTAGTTTTGGCCCAACGTTTGCTCATACTATTTTCTGTCTGTGTCAGTATTTCATCTTGTCTAACCGCCATTACATGTTTGGGGGCTTCCTATGTTCTTTGGGGATCTGCTCCGGGGCAGATAGCTTTCCTCTTTCTATCTTTAGGTGTAGTTAGTTTCTCAGGCTGTGACGAGGCGTCTAGGACCAACGTAGGAATGCTCCACGGCTGCCTCTAGTTGTGGTGGTTAGTCAGGGTACTGCAATCTCATAGATTCCAACTTCTCTGGTGTATTGCCTTTTTTACCTGCACTCCTCAGCTACCGTAACATAACAGTCGCTGTAAGGTTCTATGTATATATTCCTGAAACTCAGTTTGTTCGTCAGCCATTTTACTTTCTGTCTTGCTGCAGCTATCTTGCCCTCAGTCAAAATGGAGTTTCCAGCTTGCATGTTCCCGCCCTGATTCTCTCCTTTGCTTCTTAAGCAGCCACAGCTGAGCAATCAGTGCTTCAGAATCTAGCCTGCAGTGAACCTGTGACTTGACTCCTGTAAGCCTTGGACCTTGTACTCCAGCTATTCCTACTGAGGAACTCTGAAGCACTTGTGGACTCTGAACCCTGCTCTTTGAAAGACCCATGTTTGCATGGACTTACGGTAACAGAGAAGAAGATCCTGAATCTGTATTGGAGAGTGATTGCTGAGCTTGGATTGCTCTGGCCTGCTGTGTCTCCTGTTTCTGTGTCTGTAAACTGTGTGACTATTTCTGCCAACTTGTATGAAGTAATACAGGACTTTTCTATATCAAACCTGTGTCTCATGTATGTTCATCGCACCCAAGCACAAGACGCTATATGAACTGTACTACATACATTACAAGATTCTGAAGCCAAAACGTTAGTGTCTGCTGGGTCTGGAAGGCTGTGTCTGCTGTACTGTGGATATCAGACGTCCGGTTGTACTTTCTGTGATGACAGTGGTTGTGACTTCTCACAACCATTCCAGGTGAGCAATTCCCTTAAGTTTTTTCTTTTTGCAGTGTTACCACAGGTAAACACTATTGTTTTTTTTTTTCCTTTCTTTTCTCTTTTTTGTCTGCTGTAACTCTGGATATCAGATGTCTGGTTGAAACTTTCTGTGATGATAGTGGTTGTGACTTCTCACAACCATTCCAGGTGAGCAGTTCCCTTAATTTTTTTTTCTCTCTGCAGTGTTGCCACAGGTAAACACTATTGTTTTTTTTTTCTCTCCTCTCCTTCCAGTAATCCTGTCTTAAAAGATCTGGAAAATGGAGGCCCGCATAAAGGAACTTTGCGGAGTGACTGATAATATTCTTGCAGATTTGCAGAATATAAAGACCCGTTTTACAAATCTACAGGACCTCAATAATCACAATTTGCAAGTGGTTGGACAGACTACCCAGGATTTGCGAGCCAGGATTGAGGTTCTAGAGGGGCGAGTCCAGGCTCCTGCCGTAGCCCCGAGTGCTGGGATTCCCAAGTTGCCCCCTTTTCGTTTTGGCGGTGAACGTGAGAAATTCAGGGGATTTATTAATCAATGCAATCTTTTTTTTTCTGCACATGCTTCACAATTTCCCACTGAACGATCTAAGGTGCTTACTATAATTATGTTGCTTACCAACAAGGCTTTAATGTGGGCAAACCCTCTGATTGAGACTGAGGATGATTGTTTGAATCACCTTGATGATTTTATTTCAGCCATGGGGCAGGTGTTTGATGACCCCAATCGAGGTGCAACAGCTGAAGCAGCCATGTTAGCTTTGCGCCAAGGTAAGCACTCGGTAGCTGAATATGCCTTGGATTTCAGGAGATGGGCCCTTGATACCACCTGGGACAGTTCCGCCAAAAAATCTATTTTTCGAAAGGGGTTATCTCCACTGATTAAGGATGAACTTGCTCGTGCCGACCCTCCCACTGCGTTAGGTGACTTTATTAACTACTGCATCCGTATTGATACTCGTCTGACTGAACGCAGGCAAGAGAGATGGTTCGAAAGCAATCGTACTAACCTTTTCCTACCTTCCTCTCCAGCTAAGGAACCTTTGAGTAGGATTACACGGGAACCTGAACCTGAACCCATGCAGGTAGACTCTTTACAACGACGGGTTAGTGATGCACGCAAGGAACATCGTTTTAAGGAGAATCTATGTTTCTATTGTGGTAAGTCAGGGCACTTCATTATAAACTGCCCCAGCCGTTCTCGTAAGACTACTGCAGAACTCATTCATTGTGAGTGTTGCGAGAGGGGATCTGTCAGGTCCGAGCCTCAGGCTCCAGAGAGATCTGCAGCAACAGATCTTGATTTCTCGGACTTAAACTCCGTTACCTCTGAGGACGTTGACTGTGTAAACGCTGCCATTTTTCAAGTTTCCTCAGCGGTGTCCCAGCTGAGTTGTAAGAAAAACAATTCTCATTGCTTTCTTTTCATCAAACTCTGGGTTGACTCAGCTTGGGTGTCTAGCTCTGCTATGATCGACTCAGGGGCAAGTGGAAATTTTATGGATGTCTCATTTGCTCTGAAACAGGGAATACGTTCAGTGAAGAAGGCTACTCCAGTACAGATGGAAACTGTGGATGGCTCCCTGCTGACCTCTGGACCAGTGGATCAGGAAACAGAGCCTTTGAGGGTTCTTATGGGTAAAGATCATCAAGAGAAACTGTCCTTTATGCTTATCTCTTCTCCCCACTTTCCCATTATTCTAGGGCTACCATGGCTGCAGGCTCAGAATCCTACCATTAACTGGGAGACCAAGGAATTACACTTTCCAGAGAAACAGATGAGTCCAAAAGTTTCAGCTTGCTCTGTTCCTAAAGGAATCATGTCAGTCCCTGAACTACCAGCTGTATACCAGGACTATGTGGATTTATGTGACAAGAAGAACGCTGACCAGCTTCCTCCTCACCGTCCATATGATTGTCCAATTGAATTATTGCCTGGAGCAGAGATACCTTTTGGTAAGATCTACCCCCTGGCGGGGCCCGAGCTAAAGGCTTTAAAGGATTACATAGATGAAAATCTAGCCAAGGGCTTCATACGCCCCTCTTCATCTCCTGCAGGTGCACCCATCTTCTTTGTAAAGAAGAAAGATGGATCTCTGAGACCATGCGTAGACTATAGGGAACTCAATAAGGTTACTATTAGAAACCGTTATCCATTGCCTTTAATCCCTGAGTTATTGGAGAGAGTGCGACATGCCAAAATTTTTTCTAAACTAGATCTTCGTGGGGCCTATAACTTAGTCCGTATTAGACCTGGGGATGAATGGAAGACTGCATTCAGGTCATCGCTATGGACACTTTGAATATCTAGTTATGCCTTTTGGTCTGAGTACCGCCCCAGCCACTTTCCAACACTTGGTGAATGACATCTTCAGGGATCTCCTAGATACATTCGTGGTAATTTATTTGGATGATATTCTAATTTTTTCTAACTCCACAGAGGAACATCATGGACATGTGAGAATGGTCTTGGAACGTCTAAGACAAAATCATCTTTACATCAAACTTGAAAAGTGTGAATTCCATAGGACCGAGATTCAATTTCTGGGGTATGTACTGTCTACACAAGGAATTAGTATGGATGGAAGCAAAACCCAAGCCATCAAGGATTGGCCAAGTCCTAGAAATGTGAAGGAGGTACAGCGCTTCATCGGGTTTGCCAACTTCTATAGACGTTTCATTAGAAATTTCTCTGAGGTAGTGTCACCTATCACTCAACTTACCCGGAAAGAGTCTAGGTTTTCCTGGACTCCCCAAGCCCAGGAAGCATTTTCCCGTCTAAAAGATAAATTTACCACTGCACCTATCCTAGTACATCCCAACCCCGAGCTTGCCTTCATAATAGAGGTGGATGCTTCAGACTGTGCCGTTGGAGCTATACTCTCTCAGAGAACAGGTGAGAAGAATGTCTTGCATCCCTGTGCCTTCTTTTCCCAGCAGTTGTCTTCGGCTGAGAGGAACTACGATGTGGGCAATAGAGAGTTGTTGGCCATTATTGCCGCCTTCAAAGAATGGAGACACCTTCTTCAGGGAGCTGCACAGCAAATAGTCGTCCTGACAGACCATCGTAACCTTGAGTTTATCAGGTCGGCTAAGTGCCTGACTCCTCGCCAGGCTCGCTGGAATCTTTTCTTAAACCAATTTAATTTTATCATCTCTTATAGACCAGGATCGCGCAATGGAAAGGCTGATGCACTCTCTAGGATTTACTCAGCAGAGACACGTCCAATTACTCCTCCTAAGACTATTCTTCCTGACTCTAGATTCCTAGGAGTAATTCATAATCAAGACCTACTTAAGGACATCAAGGAAGCATACCATGCGGATTCCTATTTGGCACAACCCCCAAGGGACGTAAGTCTTGTCTTTAAGAATGGTGTGTGGATTCAGGGACAACGCCTGTATATTCCTGAAACAGTCAGATTGAGAGTATTGCAACTCATTCACGATTCCAAGATAGCTGGGCATAGAGGAATTCTAAAGACACAGGAATTTCTTTCTCGTTTCTTTTGGTGGCCCACTTGCAGGAAGGATGTTTTGAATTATGTCACTTCATGTGAGGTCTGTGCAAGATGCAAAACACCTCGCTCCTCACCAACTGGTCTGTTACAGCCTCTTCCCACCCCGTCCCGCCCGTGGGGATCCATTTCTATGGACTTCATTGTGGAGTTACCAACCTCTCAGGGGAAGAACACCATTCTAGTGGTGGTTGACCGTCTAACAAAGGCAGCTCATTTTATCCCTTGTGTCGGCTTACCCACTGCAAAACAGACATCAGATTTGATGATTAAAGATGTGTTTCGCTTACATGGAGTACCGGATGAGGTTATTTCGGATCGAGGGGTGCAATTCACTTCTAGGTTTTGGCAAAATTTCTGTGCAGCATTGGACATTAAAGTAAACCTTTCTTCTGCTTTTCATCCCCAGACTAATGGACAGACCGAACGAACCAATCAAACCCTGGAGCAGTATCTCCGCTGTTTTATCTGCCACCTACAGGATGATTGGGTGGATCTACTTCCATTAGCTGAGTTCTCGTATAACAACTCTCAGAGTGCCTCCACTAAACAGTCTCCTTTTTACTCTAATCTAGGTTATCATCCTAACATTCTACCACGATTTCCCATAGAAACGCCTTTACCAGCAGTAGCTGAAAGAATCACGTCTTTACAGAAGAATATGGATCTTCTAAAGGAAAATCTGGAATCGGCTCAAGAAAGGTACAAGAAAGCAGCAGATAAATTTCGTAAACCTGCACCAGCTTTCAAGGTAGGAGACTTGGTCTGGCTGTCAACCAGAAATCTTAAGTTAAGGATTCCATCGTCTAAGTTGGGACATAAGTACATTGGACCCTATAAAATCAGTAAAATTATAAGTGCCGTTGCTTGTCGTCTTCAACTGCCCAGAACTATGAGAATTCACCCTGTCTTTCATGTATCCCTACTAAAGGCTGCGACACCCAATACGTTTCCTGGACGTTCCTCTCCTTGCCCTGACCCAGTGCTAGTCGATGGTCAGGAAGAATTTGTGGTGGAGGGGATTTTAGATTCCAGGTTGTATAGAAATCAGTTACAATATCTGATTAAATGGCAGGGCTACCCAGTGGAGGACAACTCATGGGAACCGGTCAATAACGTTAATGCTCCTCGCTTGCTCCGTCAGTTTCATCAGAGGTACCCACACAAGCCTGGTCTGAGGTCATCCGGAGGTTGTCCTTAAGGGGGGAGTAATGTAAGGTTCTATGTATATATTCCTGAAACTCAGTTTGTTCGTCAGCCATTTTACTTTCTGTCTTGCTGCAGCTATCTTGCCCTCAGTCAAAATGGAGTTTCCAGCTTGCATGTTCCCGCCCTGATTCTCTCCTTTGCTTCTTAAGCAGCCACAGCTGAGCAATCAGTGCTTCAGAATCTAGCCTGCAGTGAACCTGTGACTTGACTCCTGTAAGCCTTGGACCTTGTACTCCAGCTATTCCTACTGAGGAACTCTGAAGCACTTGTGGACTCTGAACCCTGCTCTTCGAAAGACCCACGTTTGCATGGACTTACGGTAACAGAGAAGAAGATCCTGAATCTGTATTGGAGAGTGATTGCTGAGCTTGGATTGCTCTGGCCTGCTGTGTCTCCTGTTTCTGTGTCTGCAAACTGTGTGACTATTTCTGCCAACTTGTATGAAGTAATACAGGACTTTTCTATATCAAACCTGTGTCTCATGTATGTTCATCGCACCCAAGCACAAGACGCTATATGAACTGTACTACATACATTACAGTCGCCTTTTTAACTTGTCTGTACCTGAACATGACCCTATGCGGTCTTATATCAAGGAGCAATTGGAGAAGGGTCATATCAGACCATCCTCTTCACCCTTGGGTGCCGGTTTTTTCTTTGTGGCCAAAAAGGATGGTTCATTAAGGCCGTGTATTGATTATCATCTCTTGAACAAGATCACTGTGAAATATTAATATCCGTTACCCTTGATTTCTGACCTGTTTTCCAGGGTGAAAAGTGCTAGTTGGTTTACCAAGCTTGACCTCAGGGGGGCGTATAACCTTATTCGCATTAAGCACGGGGATGAATGGAAGATGGCGTTTAATACCCCAGAGGGGCATTTTGAGTACCTAGTGATGCCCTTTGGGCTCACTAATGCTCCTTCCGTCTTCCAGTCCTTCATGAATGACATTTTCAGGGATTTTGTGGATAAATTTCTGATTGTTTATTTGGATGATATCT
Organism: Oophaga sylvatica; assembly: GCA_033576555.1. Taxonomy (NCBI): domain Eukaryota; kingdom Metazoa; phylum Chordata; class Amphibia; order Anura; family Dendrobatidae; genus Oophaga; species Oophaga sylvatica. The sequence continues at coordinate 301,390,456 of JARQOD010000001.1, read as the reverse complement.
TGATTTTTTCCAATGACTGGGACTCTCATGTGAAACATGTTCGGACTGTGTTCCAGATTTTGAGAGAGAATGCTCTGTATGTGAAGGGATCAGAGTGTCTTTTTGGAGTACAGAGGATCTCATTTCTGGGATTCATTTTGTCTCCGTCTGTTATTGAAATGGACCCGGTCAAGGTTCAGGCCATCTGTGATTGGGTCCAACCTACTTCATTAAAGGCTCTTCAGAGATTCTTGGGTTTTGCCAATTTTTATCGTAAATTTATTGGTAATTTCTCTGTTATTGTTAAACCATTGAGTGATATGACCAAAAAGGGTTCTGATGTGGTGAATTGGCCTCCTGAGGCAGTCTCTGCGTTTCAGGATTTTAAGCAGAGATTCACTTCTGCTCCTGTTCTACGGCAGCCTGATGTTTCTCTGCCATTTCAGGTGGAGGTTGATGCTTCTGAAATTGGGGCAGGTGCCGTTTTGTCCCAAAGATATCCTGAGACCTCTAAAAGTAACCCTTGTGCTTTTTTCTCTCGAAAATTTTCTCCAACTGAACGTAATTATGACGTGGGTAGAGTTGAGCATTCCGATACCGCAAGTATCGGGTATCGGCCGATATTCGCTGTATCGGACTTTAGATACTTGGTTCCGATATTTTCCATATATCGTATACCGGAATCGGTAGTTCCCATAATTCTTTGAGAGGCAATGTGATTTTAGTCAGCCAATGAGGAATCCTAAGAAGTGTGGGCACATCCTGTACTGCTGCGGTCATGTTAACTAATGGCATGGCTGTGATTGGATGCTGAAATGATGTCAGAATGCACTATAAAAGGCGCCGCCGCCATTTTAGCGTCACTGTGCTGTGAATTCAGATAGGGACAGAACGCTGCTCTGCTCACTCTGAGGGACAGTTAGAGATTGCGATTTTGTGTACTGTGCTTTAGGCAGGCTAGTTTACCAACCGCTGTGTAAAGCTTCCTTTTGCCTTGCAGTGTTGTTTTCACAGCTCTGCAAGGTGTGTGTGTGCGTGCAGGTGACGCTGCAGTTTGCTCTGCATCCAACGCTGTTTGTAGGCATCTGCACGTGTCACTCACAGACTTATTTTTTTCTTTAGTGTAATTCTTGCTGCTCCATTCAATTGAAATTATAGTGTGACGTGCTTCCATCCGTATCCAATACATTGGTTGCAAACACTATAGAAGTACAGAAAGGAGCCTTTCACAGATAGTGAACAGTTGTGTTTCAGTGTTCACTGCAGTCTGTGAGGTATTTTTTATTTTTTTTTAAATGCAGATCACGCTCCAGTTACTTCTTCAACTAATGCTGCGTGTACTCTGCTGAGCGTGTGTCACTGCCTCATCCTTGTCATTTTTCTAAAATTGTTGCTGCTCCATTCTATTGAAAAAAACTAAAATCTATGAGTGTGATGTGCTTCCATCCGTATCCAATACATTGGTTGCAAACACTATAGAAGTACAGAAAGGAGCCTTTCACAGATAGTGAACAGTTGTGTTTCAGTGTTCACTGCAGTCTGTGATTTTTTTTTTTTTTGAGTGCAGATCACGCTCCAGTTACTTCTTCAACTAATGCTGCGTGTACTATGCTGAGCGTCTGTCACTGGCTCATCCTTGTCATTTTTCTAAAATTGGTGCTGCTTTATTCTATTTTAAATTTACTAAAATCTATTAGTGTGACGCTCTTCCATCAAAATACAATACATTGCTTGCAAACATAATAGAAGTCCACAAAAAGGCCTTTCACAGCAAGTGAACAGTTGTGTTCACTGTTCACTCTAGTCTGAGGTTTAAATTTTTGGTAGGAGTGTAGATCCCGCTCCACTTACTTCAACCACCGCTGTGTGTACTCTGCTGAGTGTCTGTCACTGGCTCATCCTTGTCATTTTTCTAAAATTGGTGCTGCTTTATTCTATTTTAAATTTACTAAAATCTATTAGTGTGACGCTCTTCCATCAAAATACAATACATTGCTTGCAAACATAATAGAAGTCCACAAAAAGGCCTTTCACAGCAAGTGAACAGTTGTGTTCACTGTTCACTCTAGTCTGAGGTTTAAATTTTTGGTAGGAGTGTAGATCCCGCTCCACTTACTTCAACCACCGCTGCGTGTACTCTGCTGAGTGTCTGTCACTGGCTCATCCTTGTCATTTTTCTAAAATTGGTGCTGCTTTATTCTATTTTAAATTTACTAAAATCTATTAGTGTGACGCTCTTCCATCAAAATACAATACATTGCTGCAAACATAATAGAAGTCCACAAAAAGGCCTTTCACAGCAAGTGAACAGTTGTGTTCACTGTTCACTCTAGTCTGAGGTTTAAATTTTTGGTAGGAGTGTAGATCCCGCTCCACTTACTTCAACCACCGCTGCGTGTACTCTGCTGAGTGTCTGTCACTGGCTCATCCTTGTCATTTTTCTAAAATTGGTGCTGCTTTATTCTATTTTAAATTTACTAAAATCTATTAGTGTGACGCTCTTCCATCAAAATACAATACATTGCTTGCAAACATAATAGAAGTCCACAAAAAGGCCTTTCACAGCAAGTGAACAGTTGTGTTCACTGTTCACTCTAGTCTGAGGTTTAAATTTTTGGTAGGAGTGTAGATCCCGCTCCAATTACTTCAACCACCGCTGCGTGTACTCTGCTGAGTGTCTGTCACTGGCTCATCCTTGTAATTTTTCCAAAATTGGTGCTGCTACATTCAATTTCAAATAATTCAAATCTATTAGTGTGACATGCTTCCATCCGTATCCAATACATTGGTTGCAAAGAATATAGAATTACACAAAGAGGGCTTTCACAGCTATTGAACAGTTGTGTGAAGTGTTCACTGTAGTCTGAGGTTTTCAGGTATTATTATATTTACTTGTATGCTTTTATTTAAAAGCCAAGAACAATGAAGGCAAACATTCGCACTGCAGCTGTTGTCAAAGTTCAACCCACATTATGCACTTCCAACATTGCAGCTTTTGAGGCATGATGTGAGTTTGATTTGCCTAAGTTATGGAGTGACAAAATGGCTCAGGGAACAAAACATAGAGATTTTGGGTCCATGGGCTGGAAACTCCCCAGATCTTAATCCCATTGAGAACTTGTGGTCAATCATCAAGAGATGGGTGGACAAACAAAAAATTAAAAATTCTGACAAAATGAAAGCATTGATTATGCAAGAATGGACTGCTATCAGCCAGGATTTGGTCCAGAAGTTGATTGAGAGCATGCCAGGGAGAATTGCAGAGGTCCTGAAGAAGAAGGGTCAACACTGCAAAATTAGACTTGCTGCATTGACTCATTCTAACTGTCAATATAAGCTTTTGTTACTCATATGTTTGCAATTATATTTCTGTCTGTGATAAAAAAAAATCTGTCAAACACACATAAAAACCAGAGGGCAGCAGATCATGTGAAAATATCATATTTGTGTCATTATCAAAACTTTTGGCCATGACTGTACAGTTCAGGTGGTAGAAAGATGAACATAACAGGATACATGTATAACGTTGCCAACCAGTTATTTAATCGGAAACAGGACAGGCAAATTCATGCGTGATCCATGCCTTGTTCATTTTCAGCAAAGTAAGCCGGTCTACATTATCGGAGGATAGTCGCATGCGACGGTCTGTTAGTACACCACCTGAAGCACAAAAGACGCGCTCCGATAATACACTGCCAGCAGGGCAAGTCAGCACCTCCAATGCATACTGGCTAAGCTCTGGCCATGTATCCAGCTTAGAGACTCAAAACTTGAATGGGGAAGAGCCATCTGGAAGTACACTGAGAGGGCAAGACATGTCGTCTGTCACCATCTTACGGAAACGTTGCCTCCTGCTGACTGGAGCCGTCTCGGATGGTGTAGACATTGGTGGCGCTGCCACAAAACTTCGCCACATTTGGAACATACTGGTCTTGCCCTGTGCAGAGGCGCTGCTTGTGCTCCCTCTTGTTGCAGAGCTGTCTCCACTGCCTCGACGCACAGAGCTGCTTTGTAAAGCAGTAGCAGCAGCAGTGCTCTCGGCTGGAATGGAGAACATTATGGATTCCGACAAGCTTACAACCTGCAATGATCCTCAGTGTACTCAACCATCGTACAACCAGCTCTACCCTTTCCTATTGCATTCTCACCCATCCCTGCAGACTGTGAGCCCTCGCGGGCAGGGTCCTCTCTCCTTCTGTACTTGTGTGTCCCTTGTCCAGCACATCTTTATTGTACCTGTCTATATTTTTCCCTTGTCATATGTAAAGCGCCATGGAATAAATGGCGCTATATAAATGTATAATAATAATAATAATTGCAGCAGTGTGTCTTGTTACTCCCGCATTTTACGCTCCCGGTTCAACGGTCTGATGAGGCTTTGAAAGTTGTCCCGGTAGCGAGGGTCTAGGAGGGTGTACACCCAATAATCAGACGTGGTGAGAATGTGGGTGATGTGGCTGTCGTTTCTCAGGCACTGCAGCATGAAATCAACCATGTGCTGCAGACTTCCAACTGGCCAAGAAACGCTGTCCCCTGCAAGAGGCGTCATCTCTGCCTGCTCTGCATCACCCCACCTCGCTCTACATACTGACTAGAGCGTTGTGTACCTCCCTCTGGAGCGATGTCTTCCTCCTCCATTGACTCCTCCTCATCCTCCTCACAAAGTGAGCCCTGCCCAGCCCTTTGTGAGGAACCACGTTGCGCTGACTGTACATAAGGTGATGGAATTTGTGACTCCTCATCCTCCACCTCTTCCAAAACCTCATCCCTTAGTGCTTGCAGTGTTTTTTCAAGCAGGCAGATAAGGGGGACAGTCAGGCTGACTAGTGCATCATCTGCACTCGCCATCCGCGTTGACTCATCAAACGCACGCAAAACATGGCAGATGTCCTTCATAGAGTCCTTCGCCAGTCCTTACACTGGCTGCCCATCCATTATAGGATCCAATTCAAAGTACTTGTTCTCACCCACAAAGCTCTCCACAGTGCAGCACCCCCCTACATCTCCTCCCTCATTTCTATCTATCGGCCTAACCGACTGCTGCGCTCTGCAAACGACCTTGGACTAACCTCTGCACTAATCCGTACCTCCCACTCCCGACTCCAAGACTTCTCCCGCGCTGCGCCAATCCTCTGAAATGCTGTACCCCAAGAAATTAGGACTATCCGCAATTTGCATGGTTTCAGGCGCTCCCTCTAAACACATTTGTTCAGAGCGGCCTATCACATTCACTAATCAAAGTCATTCTATGTTGTGTGTGTGTGTGGTGTGTGTGTGGTGTGTGTGTGTGTGTGTGTGGTGTGTGTAGCCCATTCACTATCTCCATCCATCCATCCCTCACTCCCTCAAAATGGCTGGACCATCATTGTAAATACACCATTGTATATAAACACCTGTACTTTGTAGCTCCCCCTCCTCATTGTAGATTGTAAGCTCTCATGAGCAGGGCCGGCTTATATTGCTTTAATTATTGTATTGTTAACGTTGTTACTTATGACTTTTGTTCTGAAACTGTTAAACTGTAAAGCGCTGCGGAATCTTTTGGCGCTATATAAATAAAGATTATTATTATTATTATTATAGAGGCCCACTCAGTAGTGGTGAAGTGTGAATGGCGCAAATTGCGAGTTGATTGCGCCTGATGCAGCTGATACTCCATTACTGCTGGCTGCTGCTCACACAACCGCTCCAACATATGTAACGTGGAATTCCACCTGGTGGGTACGTCACATATGATGCGATGTTCAGGAAGGCGAAATCTGCGTTGCAGAGCTGCAGTGCGCGATCTGACCATGCTGGAACGTCGCAAGTGAGCGCACTGTAGGCGGACCTTGTGCAGCAGTGCATCAATATCCGTATAGTCCCTCAAAAAACTCTGCACGACCAAGTTGAGCACATGTGCCAGACATGGTATGTGAGTGAGGTTGACAAGGCCCAGAGCTGCCACCAGATTTCGGCCATTGTCACACACTACCAAGCCTAGCTGGAGATTCGCTGTCAAAAACCACACGTCGCTCTCCTGCTTCATGGCATTCCAGAGCTCCTGCGCTGTGTGGCTTCGATTCCCCATGGAAATTAATTTCAGGACGACCTGTTGACGTTTGCCCACGGCAGTGCTCATATCGGTCGCAACAGCTAAGCGTTGTGTGGTGCATGTGTGGGGTGCACGCATCACAGAAAGCAAAGCATCATAGAAGACAAGCATTGAGTAAACGGCAGTTATTCATGGCAGTTAATCAGGGCTGGAATAAGGTAGTCCACACTTTGCTATATTTTTAATCCTGAACAAAACATTTTCATAAATATTATGTTTATCAAATACCCTTATTATTATTATTACAACCTCATGCATGTTTTGCAATATATTTTAAATTTTATTTTAGGATATTTGTTTCTTGTTTTTTGTTATGTTTTTAATTATGTACATTAACTGTATCCTCCTGTGTTCCCTTGCCTTCCACAAACACCGCCCCATCCCCCCTTCATCACGACTCATACACATGAGCCCCTCCATACTTCCCTCTCCCATGTACAGTTCCCATGCACTCATCACCTTCCTGAGAAACCTCAGCCCATCTAGCTGAAACACATCACTGAAAAAACCAACTTACAACACCAACAACTACCTGCTCTTTATCTTCCTACTCCTATTGATTTCAGGGGACATCTCCCCCAACCCTGGTCCACCATCCCCCAACCTCAATCCCTACCCTACCTCATATCGAAACCATAATAATCTTATTAATATTAATTGCACTCCCTCATCTCCTTCGTTTAACTGTGCCTCTGGAATCCACGGTCTGCATGCAACAAGCTAACCTTCCTGCACAACTACTTTCTGAACAACTCTCTTCATCTGTTGGCCCTGACTGAAACCTGGATTCAGGATTCTGACACGGTTTCCCCTCCTGCCATTTCCTATGGTGGCTTATAGTTCTCACATTCCCTGAGACCCTCAAACAGACATGGTGGTGGAGTCGGCATACTCCTGTCCCCACAATGCACTTTCCAGGTCATCCCCCCAATTCCATCACTCTCATTCCCTTCTTTTGAGGTCCACACCATCATGCTCTTTCGTCCCCTCTCCCTCAGAGTAGCGGTCATATATCGGACCCCAGGCCCAAAGTCATTCTATGTGTAAGTGTGTGTGTGTAGCCCATTCACTATCTCCATCCATCCCTCACTCCCTCAAAATGGCTGGACCATCATTGTAAATAGACCATTGTATATAAACACCTGTACTTTGTAGCTCCCCCACCTCATTGCAAATTGTAAGCTCTCAAGAGCAGGAGCGGCTTCTATTGCTTTAATTATTTTATTGTTAACGTTGTTACTTATTACTTGTGTTCTGAAACTTTTAAACTGTAAAGCGCAGCGGAATCTGTTTGCGCAATATATAAATAAAGATTATTATTATTATTATTATTATTAAGCGTTCACTGGTCCATGTGGAGGTAGACCGTGACGGCTCCTGCAGCAATGTTTATGAGGAACTGGAGTAGGAGGAGGAGTCAATGTGTACAGACTTGATTCCTGCAATCCTTGGAGTTGGCTGAACACGTACAGCGCCACTCGCAAGATCTGTACCCGGCTACACAACATTGACCCAATGGCAGTGAGGGAAAGGTATCGTCCCTGGCCATGGGTACTGGTCCACGTAGCGGTGGTCAGGTGGACATTGCTACTGACGAAGTTTAGTAGCACATGTTTAATTTTTCACGCAACATGCTTTTGCAGACCAGGGACGGCTTGCCTGCTGAAATAAAATCGGCTTGGCACATTGTATTGTGGGACTGGCAATGCCATTAAGTTACGGAAACTGTCAGTCTCCACCAGCCTGAATGACAGCATTTCAAGGGACAGGAGTTTTGCAATGCCAGCATTCAGAGCCTGTGCTCGTGGATGGTTTGCCGAGTATGGCCGTCTTTTATCCCATGCCTGTGGTACCGATGGCTGTTTTGTGGCCTGGGTGTGTGAGGATGACAGGGAACTTGCTGCTGTGGGTGGAATAACACTTTGTCTCTGGACAACATTGACCGAGGTTCTTCCATGGCGATCCTGTGAGAAAGCCGAACCAGCTGTGTGTCAGCTGGAGGAAGAGGCTCCGACACGACCTGAAGATGTAGGTGCTGCTGTAGGTTGGCCTACATCTCCAGTGTGTCTTTGTAACTCAACTACGTGCTTTGTACCCACATGTTTGCACATATTTCCCACCTCTTCCGACAAGCCTACAACCTGCAATGATCATCAGTCTACTGAACCACCACACGATCAGCTCTTCCCTCTCCTAGTGTATCCTCAACCACCCCTGTAGATTGTGAGCCCTCGCGGGCTGGGTCCTCTCTCCTTCTGTACTTGTGTGTGCCTTGTATTGCTCATGTTTACTGTAATTGTCTATATTTGCCCCTCTTCACATGTAAAGCGCCATGGAATAAATGGCGCTATTAAAATCTATAATAATAATAATATTACTGGTATTGACGTTACTGACACTTTTACCTGTTTTTACTTTTAGATTACACAGCTTGCATTTCACATAGCAAATATCATCTGCAAGTGTGTCAAAAAAGGACCACGCAGTGCAAGTCCTGGGAGCGCCCGTTTTGACTTTTGGAAGAGAACTGCTCCGAACAGGTTCCAAACTGGAGGCTACAGTCAACCGAGTCTGCAGCCTAACTCTCCCTACTGTTTGGACCGTTGGGGCAATCTCTTCCTCAGAGCTGCTCCCACCACCTTCCTGTTCCTCACGCCATGTTGGGACTTGGACCTCATCATCTCCACTACCCTCTTCCAAAACCTGCTGCTGTTGGGTGGTCTGGCCAGCACCATGCTCAACAGAAACTGGCACCTGAGTCTCATCATCATCAGATGCGTTCTGCGGTGTGCTGAGCATCGGCACTGGCTCACCCGCCTCTTCAGATTCTGAGAGACACAGCTGTTGCGCATCACTGCATACTCCCTCTTCTACATTCCAGAATGCTGCTTAGCTGGGCCCCTGTTTGCAAGCCAACAGATTCTGAGAACAGAAGCAGAGACTCAGCTGGATCCTGTACAGAACTGTCTGACTGCCTGGGCAATTTGGCAGGCGGTGAAGAGACAGATGGTTGCTCAACAGTGCTGTGTTCCTGAGAGGAGGTGGAAGCAATTGAAGTCGATGCATTGGCTGCCATCCAAGCAACAACGGCTTCAATTTGTTCTTCCCGCAGCAGGGGGGTACGCCGACCTCCTACTAAAGTGCACATAAAGGAACGCTCGGAAGTGCTGTTAGCACAGTCAACACTTGCTCCTGTGTTACTGGGGTTCAGTAATGTCAGCTGTTCCCCTGCTGTGTGTACGCCAAAAAGTCATGCTGCCTCCACCCTGTCCTCCTCTCATCCCTGGGCTCCAACACCGCCAGTTGTTGCTCGGAAGTAATTGGCACGGGTACTGACTCCTGCCCAGCCTGGTTACAGCACGACAGCTGTTTACTGGCAGTGTCAACGTTAATTAGCCTCCAATAAGTTGTCCTGTCGTGTTGCATTCAGGTTAGCCGACTCTATGGTGCCTGCAGTTTAGGTGATTCCTATGTGTGCTGTGGGATATCTAAATAAAGTCTGTTTCCGTTGTGACAATAGGACAAGCACCCACTGTAGGACTGTGTGATTCGGTAACTGCGGACAGCTTGCGGCCTGTCAACTTACATTTTCATGGGTGCCTTATGGTACCCGTCCGGGTTCCAGTACCGTCAGCTGGTTCTCCGCAGTGCCTTTGGCCTCGGTGCCTCCATGTCGGTATCCGAGTTCCAGCAACGTCTGCTGGTCTTTGGTAGTGCTTTTGAGCACAGGTACCTCCTGCTTAGTAACCGTGTCCCAGTAACGTCAGCTGGTCCTCGGTTGTGCCATTGGCTCTTTTCCTTCTGCTGCCCCTCCGGGTTCCAGCACAGTCAGCTGGTCCTCGTTACTTGCATTGGCTCTTGTACCTTCTGCTACCCGTCCGGGTTCCAGTACCGTCAACTGGTTCTCCGCAGTGCCTTTGGCCTCGGTGCCTCCAGTTCGGTATCCGAGTTCCAGCAACGTCTGCTGGTCCTTGGTAGTGCTTTTGAGCACAGGTACCTCCTGCTTAGTAACCGTGTCCCAGTAACGTCAGCTGGTCCTCGGTTGTGCCATTGGCTCTTTTCCTTCTGCTGCCCCTCCGGGTTCCAGCACAGTCAGCTGGTCCTCGTTACTTCCATTGTCTGTTGTACCATCTGATACCCGTCCGGGTTCCAGTAACATCAGCTGGTTCTCGGAAGTTAGACAACCGTAAAGACCACCCCGAAGAAGATGACAACCCCAAGGACGACGAGCATCAAGCCAACCAGCCTGAACACCATCACAAAGAGGAAATAAAAGATTACCCAGAAAAAGATCACCAACAGGACAAAGAAGGTTAAGACAAACTACAAGATACAGAACAAGAGACAGAAGAACAATAAGCAGAAGATCAAAAAGCAGAAGAACATGAAAAATAAGACCAAAATGAAGAGCAAAATATATGCTGTAAATTATAAGCAGAAGAAGACTAAGCAGTGTATGGGGGTGAGTCCGTTCCTCCTCGTGGTGCCCCTGGAAAATACAAAATACAAGTACAGGAATCTCTGTCACAAATAAGAATATGATGAAGAAGATGAAGAGGAAGAAGATGTAGAATATGAAGAAGAATAATAGTTTAATAAGAACAATATGAGTAATGTTAACAAAAAGATGAATAACAAGAAGTTTAAGAAGAAGATAAAGAAGGTGAAGATGAATAATAATTAGATGACAAAGATGATGCTGCTGAAGATTATGAAGGTGAAAGTGTGGCAAAAGTTAAAAAGGTCAAGAGCATGGAAGTTGTGAAACATACATATTTGCCAAAATAGAAAAAAGGTTAACAACATTGTCAATTTCTTCGTCAATCCGAACGTCTTTAAAAAAAAAATTATTAATGCTATTCCATTGGATTGGGTTAAACATCTATGCCTTTAATGTCTCCTCAACCTCCCCCAATACATTCTACATTACTCTTTGTTGTTTTCCTTCATGTACAATTATCCAACAAGCCAAGAATGTTTTTTTTTTAATTACGATATTTTGTTCCCATAGACTTACATTGGATTTCCGGTATCGGTATCGGGTATCGCCGATATTTTGTGGATATCGTCGATACCATTCCGATCCGATATTTTTGGATATCGGAAAGTATCGCTCAACTCTAGACGTGGGTAATCGGGAGTTATTGGCCATGAAGTGGGCTTTTGAAGAGTGGAGACATTGGCTGGAGGGAGCCAAACATCAGGTGGTGGTCCTCACGGACCATAAGAATCTGGTTTATCTGGAATCAGCCAAGCGACTTAATCCTAGACAGGCCAGGTGGGCCTTGTTTTTCACACGTTTTAATTTTGTGGTTTCCTTTCTTCCTGGCACTAAGAATGTTAAGGCGGATGCCCTCTCGAGGAGTTTCCTTGCAGACTCTCCTGAGTTATCTGACCCTGCGGTTATTTTGAAAGAGGGTGTAGTTCTTTCCGCCATCTCGCCCAATTTGAGACTGGCTCTGGAAGGGTGTCAGGAGGATAAACCCGAGCGCTGCCCTATTGGGAAATTGTTTGTCCCAGACCGGTGGAAAAAGAGTGTGATGTCTGAGATTCATTGTTCCGCGTTGGCCGGTCATCCCGGAATTTTTGGCACCAGAGACTTGGTGAGTCGGTCCTTTTGGTGGCCTACTTTGTCTCGTGAAATCAGGGAGTTCTCGCTCCAAGCCTTGCTCTCGCTCTAGTGGTTTGTTGATGCCATTGCCTGTGCCCAAGAGACCATGGACCCATATCTCTATGGATTTTATTTCCGACCTCTCTGTTTCTCAGAGAATGACCGTTATTTGGGTGATTTGTGATAGGTTTTCCAAGATGATACATCTTGTGCCATTACCTAAGTTGCCTTCCTCCTCCGAATTGGTGCCTTTGTTCCTTCAGCACGTGGTTCGGTTACACGGCATTCCTGAGAACATTGTGTCTGACAGAGGAGTCCAGTTTGTTTCCAGATTTTGGAGGACTTTTTGTTCTAAACTTGGTGTTCAATTGTCTTTCTCCTCTGCTTTTCATCCTCAGACCAATGGACAAACTGAGAGAACAAACCAGACATTGGAGACTTATCTGAGATGCTTTGTGTCTGCTGATCAAGATGACTGGGTCTCTTTTTTGCCTTTGGCTGAGTTTGCTCTTAATAATAGGGCTAGCTCTGCCACTTTGATGTCTCCATTTTTCTGCAATTTTGGGTTTCACCCTCGATTTTCTTCGGGACAGACGGCGGCTTCTGTCTGTCCGGGTGTTGACTCTGTTGTGGAGCATATGCAGCAGATTTGGGACCAGGTAGTGGAGAGGTTGTCCCTCTCTCAGGAGAAGGCCCAGCGGTTTGCCAACCGGCATAGGACTGTTGGTCCTCGGTTTAAAGTGGGGGACTTGGTCTGGTTGTCCTCAAGAAATATCCCTATGAGAGTTGCATCTCCTAAGTTTAAGCCTAGGTTCATTGGACCTTAGAAGATCATGGAGATTCTTAATCCTGTTTCCTTTCGTTTACTTCTTCCAGGGACATTTAAGATCCATAACGTGTTCCACAAGTCCTTATTGAAGAGGTTTGTCGAGCCAGTGGTTCCTATGGCTGTGCCTCCTGACCCTGTTTTGGTTGATGGCAATCTTGAGTATGTGGTTGAGAAAATATTGGATTCTCGTTTTTCTAGACGGAAACTCCAGTATTTGGTTAAGTGGAGAGGTTATGGTCAGGAGGACAATTCTTGGGTGTTTGCTTCAGACATCCATGCTAGGAGACTGATCCGCGCCTATCACCGAGCTCATCCTGACCGACCTGGTTGCACAAATGAGGGTTCGGTGACCCCTCCTCAAGTGGGGGGTACTGTTGTGAATGTTTTGGAAATGAATTCTGAGCAGAAGCTCCCTCTGGTGGTTACAAACAGTACTGAACCATTCAATGAGGATTGGCAATCAGGAGTCACAGAGTGGCTTGATATAAGGGAGGTTCCCTCCCATCATGGTTGCCGGTGATCAATTGTTCTTGTCTCAACTGTGGTTCCTGGTTCACTTGGAAGCTTGCTGAGTCTTGCCTCTTCTTCTGCTTTCAGATAAGATATTTTCTGTTTTTGTTTTTGTGCTTACCATTTGCATATTTCTCTGCATTTCTGTGAGGTTAGCCAGGTTCCCCCCCCCCGGGGGGCTTGGGCTCCTCTCAGTTCCGCTGAAGCCACTGTTATTTGTTCATTTGCCTTTTCCAGTTTTTTCAGTGGCTGCGGCTTAGTTTTGTTACACCAGAGAACTGATTTAGGTGGTAGAGGTCGTGTGATCTCAGGTGTTTTTGCAATCAGTAGCGTTGGCATTTTTTAGGGTTTTTTTGGATTGCAGTGAGTATCCTTTCTATCCTTTTCTGTCTAGGCAGATTGGGCCCCAGCGTTTGCTCATACTATTTTCTGTCTGTGTCTGTATTTCCTCTTGTCTAACCGCCATTACATGTTTGGGGGCTTCCTATGTTCTTTGGGGATCTGCTCCGGGGCAGATAGCTTTCCTCTTTCTATCTTTAGGTGTAGTTAATCTCTCAGGCTGTGACAAGGCATCTAGGACCAACGTAGGAATGCTCCACGGCTGCCTTTAGTTGTGGTGGTTAGTCAGGGTACTGCAATCCAATAGATTCCAACCTCTCTGGTGTATTGCCGTTTTTGCCTGCTCTCCTCAGCTACCAAAACGTAACAAGACCCTTTTCAAGCACTCTCAAATCCACATCAGTGAATTCGTGGGTACTTAATTTAATTACCTTATTGCCGTAACGTGTAGACACAGGGGAACGATTTGTCCATCTGTATGGATGGAAGGTATGTTCCCTTTGGTTATATCTGGATAATTCCAAGCCAATAGTTGCTGATGAGCCCGAAGCATCCGACACATCACTCATGGAGGAAATAGATGTTTGTGAAGGGGTACGTCTAAATTGACAACACTGAGAAGAAGTTTTCCTCCAAAGATATACGGCATTATTATCATAATCTCGACGATCACGATTTAACTTATTCAATTGTGTAGACTGGATTTTTTTAACCACTGTCTCTAGTGTTTTATTGATCTGATTTTGGAGAGCTTTTAATTTATCAATGGTACCAATAGATTTAAGCTCATCTTCAATGGCTTTAATTGATAGATCCAATTGTGAAATAATAGCGCCATTGTGCTCACTCAGCAATTGCATAAGAATTTTTGAACAGCTATTACCTCCGGCCTCCTCCCACCGGGACACAAAGCCGCTGTCCTCCACCTGAAATATGGGAATAACCCGGACTCTAAGTCCCCTTGGTATAAGATTCTTCATCACATATTTCTCCAAGAATGTGCGGTTCCACCACAGCTTTGTTCTTTTTACAACCATATTTTGTAGGATCAATGCCCTTTTATCCCATTTGACATCGCCACTCTGCTGCACATTGGACCCATCTCCCCCAAATACTTGATCAATGTGTGAAAGCCAGGTTCTTTCCTTAGCTTGAAAATCCATGTCAGACCATGGACCTGTGCAAAACACAGCAAAGATTAACCAATAATAACAGGTGTGACCAAGACTCATGGTAGAATAAATACAATTTATATCAAATCACCATGTGTCTCAATAGATTAATGCCAATCATCATATCAACATATGACACCACTTCAAAAAAGATGATATAAGGCCAATATTATCAAACAATTATCAATTTTATTTATGAAACATTAAAATACATATCTCAAAAAATACTGGGAATAGGAATACACACAGATACATGGTCACATTAAGATGACGCAATCATCAAGATTCATGCATACTAGCGCTAAATAGTATAAGCCCAAAAAATAGCAGTCACATGTGGCAATTAATTACTGGGGAAAAAAACATGTGTCTCAATACAGGCTATAATGCCATCACAAGTAAAAAAAGGGGGAAGCCAGCGCCGCACATGATCAGCATGAAATAATTTAAGTGCAACTGCACATGTATATTCTAACTGTTTTTTAAAATTGAGACATTTAGCAAATAATTGATCAATTCTTTGAGCTACCCCGCCACGACAAGGCATTCTCATATGGGGCAGTACCTACTCTACGTTTTTCATTTTCACTGTGCCATTGCGGCCTCCTGAATTATTAAAAGCATAACTGCAAAAAAACTGTAAAAGCAGGACTGCAAAAACTGCAAAAGTACCTGAAGCATTGCTGAATCACCCCCATGGTGCCAGTAAGACGGATGCAGGTAAAAGCCGACCAGGTCCAGGGATGGACATTTCAGATCTGACCTCCACATACGCCAAACCAGCAGCCACAGATAAAGAGTGAAACAGGCACAGGCACAGGTGCACAATTACATATAGCCTGGGGCAGGGCAGGGCTGCTGTATGTGTGTACAGCAGCCTAAGTCAATTATAAGAAAGAAAAAAAAACAGATAAAATAACATGCATAACCCGGCGCGCACGGCAACTAGTGGTGGTCAGCCACTTACCAATACAAGTAAAAAAAGGGGGAAGCCAGCGCCGCACATGATCAGCATGAAATAATTTAAGTGCAACTGCACATGTATATTCTAACTGTTTTTTAAAATTGAGACATTTAGCAAATAATTGATCAATTCTTTGAGCTACCCCGCCACGACAAGGCATTCTCATATGGGGCAGTACCTACTCTACGTTTTTCATTTTCACTGTGCCATTGCGGCCTCCTGAATTATTAAAAGCATAACTGCAAAAAAACTGTAAAAGCAGGACTGCAAAAACTGCAAAAGTACCTGAAGCATTGCTGAATCACCCCATGGTGCCAGTAAGACGGATGCAGGTAAAAGCCGACCAGGTCCAGGGATGGACATTTCAGATCTGACCTCCACATACGCCAAACCAGCAGCCACAGATAAAGAGTGAAACAGGCACAGGCACAGGTGCACAATTACATATAGCCTGGGGCAGGGCAGGGCTGCTGTATGTGTGTACAGCAGCCTAAGTCAATTATAAGAAAGAAAAAAAAACAGATAAAATAACATGCATAACCCGGCGCGCACGGCAACTAGTGGTGGTCAGCCACTTACCAATACAAGTAAAAAAAGGGGGAAGCCAGCGCCGCACATGATCAGCATGAAATAATTTAAGTGCAACTGCACATGTATATTCTAACTGTTTTTTAAAATTGAGACATTTAGCAAATAATTGATCAATTCTTTGAGCTACCCCGCCACGACAAGGCATTCTCATATGGGGCAGTACCTACTCTACGTTTTTCATTTTCACTGTGCCATTGCGGCCTCCTGAATTATTAAAAGCATAACTGCAAAAAAACTGTAAAAGCAGGACTGCAAAAACTGCAAAAGTACCTGAAGCATTGCTGAATCACCCCCATGGTGCCAGTAAGACGGATGCAGGTAAAAGCCGACCAGGTCCAGGGATGGACATTTCAGATCTGACCTCCACATACGCCAAACCAGCAGCCACAGATAAAGAGTGAAACAGGCACAGGCACAGGTGCACAATTACATATAGCCTGGGGCAGGGCAGGGCTGCTGTATGTGTGTACAGCAGCCTAAGTCAATTATAAGAAAGAAAAAAAAACAGATAAAATAACATGCATAACCCGGCGCGCACGGCAACTAGTGGTGGTCAGCCACTTACCAATACAAGTAAAAAAACGTAGAGTAGGTACTGCCCCATATGAGAATGCCTTGTCGTGGCGGGTAGCTCAAAGAATTGATCAATTGTTTGCTAAATGTCTCAATTTTAAAAAACAGTTAGAATATACATGTGCAGTTGCACTTAAATTATTTCATGCTGATCATGTGCGGCGCTGGCTTCCCCCCTTTTTTTACTTATAATGCCATCACACACTATACAAATTTATGATTTTGTTGAGAAATAAATAATTTTTTCAAACCAGAAAAAGTTTATTACACAATTACAAATTTACAAACATTATATTAAAATTATTTTTTTAATAAACGTTACATTGGTTGATTAAAATTGTTGTCTGTCGTTTATTTCTAGGATGTAAAGTAAAAAATAAGGTTGTGAACAAAGTTAGAAATTTTTGGGTACATTAAAACACCTACATAACTTTGGGTACATGGTTAAAAACACCTACATCACTTTGGGTAAAAGGTAAAAAACACATACATAACTTTGGTTAAAAGGTACATAAATGCAACCTTTTTGCCAAAGTTGTGTCCCGTGTTGTGTAGTATCTAAAGTATTTCACCTTTTTCCCAAACTTGTGTACATTGTTAGGTAATCCCCAACAAGGTACCCAATTTTTGAAAAAAAGGTTAAATGCTTTGGGTAAAAAAAAACAACCAGGGACACAACTGTGGCCAAAAGGTTAAATACAGTAGAAAACCCACAAGAAGGTAGACAAGTTTGGTTTTAAAAGGTTTACTGTGGGTAGAAAAGGTACATGAGTTTCAAGGTAACAAAGCAATTTCTCAAACTCTGTCATCCTGTCTGTCTAGTCTTCCTTGTCCCTCATTCGTGAAACAGCCATTGAACTTCGATTGGTAATGTTCTGGTAGTCCTGCAAGGTTGTTTCTTCATACTGTTCCTCCATAGAAATTGGTTCATTGCTGATCACAAAATTGTGTAGGACCACGCAAGCTTTTATAACCTCGTCCACAGTCTCAGTCTTTAGGTTTGCTGCAGTCAATAGAACACGCCATTTGGCTGTCAGAATACCAAAAGCGCATTCCACCATTCTTCTTGCTCTTGTGAGCCGGTAATTAAAAATGCGTTTTGCTTGTGTCAATCCTCTTTGGGGGTTCTACTACGGGGCAGATAGTTTTCATCTTTTTGCCTTTAGGTGTAGCTATCTCTCCAACTGTGACGAGGCGTCTAGGATCACCGTAGGTACGCTCCAGGGCTACTTCTAGTGTGGCGGTTAGTTTAGGGTACTGCAATCCAATAGTTTCCAGCCTCTCTGGTGTATTGCTATTTTTGCAAATGCTCCTCAGCTACCGAAACTTAACAGTGAAGTCTTTCATCTTCGCTTTTCATCTTTTATCCAGCGCAGACCGCCGTCACTTCTCCAGCCAGGGCTCGTCTGCAGGAAATAACGCAGTTATCTAGAGCACAGCTTGCAGAACACATTACTTAATTTTTCCCCAAATTCTAAACTACACCAGATGAAGAAAAAAAGGTGACATAGTGTCGCTCTGCACAGTAACAGAACTGTCCCCCCCATTTAAAACAGTGTCCTCAAAAAATAAATTAAATAAATACATCACTGCAGTAATAATATCCCTTAGTTAGGCCCTATGGTAATAATATCCCCCATCCTGACCCCTGTGTGTCTCATTCCTAACTCTAGCCATATGTTCTCCCATCCTGCCCTCATAATTATCCATTCTGCCCCATGTGATGTCCCATCATGCCCCATACGATCTCCCCATCTTGTTCCATCTGTCCCATGATTCTGCCCCATTGTCTCCATCATTTCCATCCTGCCCCATGATCCTGCATCATGTGTCTCCATCTTGCCCCATGATCCTGCACCATGATCCTGCCCCTGTGTCTCCCATCCTGCCCCTTGTCTCCATCCTGCCCCTTGTCTCCATCCTGACCCTTGTCTCCCATTCTACCCCTTGTCTCTCATTCTGCCCCTTGTTTCCAATCTAGCCCTCATGTCTCCATTCTGCCCCTGCGTGTCTCTAGTCATGCCCCGTGCCTCCATTCTACCCCTGTGTGTCTCCATTCTACCCGTGTGTCTCCATTCTGCTCCCATGTGTTAGGGCTGGCGGAACGCACAAAATAAATATAAATAATAAGTGCGTTCATAGCCCGGGGTCCACCCTGCAGGCAGAGCCTGCTGCTAGTAGGATGGCGGTATGGCGAACTCTGTTACTTCACAGCGTCGCAACTATAGACACTGTGGACCTATATGGCAGTATAAGCGAACTCTGTTACACCACAGAGTCGCTAAGGTAGAAATGCAGAAATATGGACTGTGTCCTGTTAACTCCATAGGTATGCACAGACAACTGCTGTGTGGACAGCAGTCCGTAGTAACGCAATCAGCAACGCAATCAGACAATCTCCTCACCGGAGAAGCCGGTATTCTAGGGGCTTATTTCAGCCGAGCCCTAAACACGTGCATACAATCTCCTCACCGGAGGTGCCAGTATTCTAGGGGCTTATTTCAGTCGAGCCCTAACACATGCGTGCAAGATCACCCTGGTGCAAAGCACATAATGTAATTGATACTAGCGAATGGCGGCATGACCATGCCACCCTTTTATAGTAGCAACTACAGGACCTGCCAGATAAGGACCAATAGGAAACTGCTCCAGAACACAAGTGGTTTCAGGACCTTCCTGGCGGACCAAAAGGAGCTGCTGCAGTACCTGAGCATGTGACCCCTGATCTCCAATGAGAGATCTTACTCTGGGCATGCTCAGAAAGGGAAAGCAAGGACTTTGTCCTAAAGACGTCTGCTCGCCGCTAACCAGTACTGGCTACAATAGCAGAGCCTGGAGGAGCAGCAGTAATCCTCTGCACAATGTTAGACTGGGCGAGACACCTGGGACCGACGTCTAAGTTGAGCAGAGTCCACTGTGGCCGGAGACGGATGGGAGACCGAAGCAGGGACGGCTCGAGATTCCCATTGTGCAGAAGCGGGAACTCGACCCCTAACACCATGTCTCCCATTCTGCCCCTTGTCTCCTATTCTGCCCCATGTCTCCATTCTGCCCCTGTGTGTCTCCATTCTGCCCCTGTGTGTCTCCTATGTGTCTCCATCCTGCCGGGGAAGCATATTGCCGCTTTCAATAATAAAATAAAATTAAAAAAAAAAAAACTTTCTTTTTACCTGGCCGCTCTCCTGCGGCAAAGATGCAGCTGCTGCTGTGTGAGCTTTAGGACCTGTGGTGATGTCATTGTCATGTGATCACGGGTGGAGCTGATAAATGGTGAAGGCCTGTGATAATGATGACGTCACCACAGGTCCTTCAGCTCTTCCACTTCGTGTAGGTCTCTGATGTCGGCCGCTGTGGCGGCTCTGCTGATGTGTGTGCCGCAGCACACAGTACTTGGGGCCCGATGACACACAGCACTTGGGGCCTGATGACTAGAAGCACAGGAGTGGGGCCTCTGACCTGCGGGCCCCCTTCTCTACTGCTGTTCACTGTGCCCCATACAGCAGTAAGAGCAGTAATACCCTGATGGCGGCCCTATTTGTGGCAATCACTGCAATCAAACGATTCATGTAACTGGCCCACTCCTCAAGAGCAAACTGCTCCAGTTGTCTTGTGTTTGAAAGTTGCCTTTTCCAGATGGCATGTTTCAGCTCTTTCCAAAGATGCTACATAGGATTTAGGTCAGGGCTCATAGAAGGCCACTTCAAAATAGTCCAATGTTTTCCTCTTAGCCATTCTTGGGTGTTTTTAGCTGTGTATTAATTATTATCCTGTTGCAAGACCCATGATCTGCGACTGAGACCAATCTTTCTAACACTGGGCAGCACATCTCTCTCTTTAATCCCTTGATAGTCTTGAGATTTCATTGTACCATGCACAGATTCTAGACACCGTGTGCCAGATGCAGCAAAGCAGCCCCAGAACATAACAGAGCTTCCTCCATGTTTCACAGTAAGGACAGTGTTCTTTTCTTGAAATTGTAGGATTCGGTCAGGGGTGAAGTCATGGCCGAGTACTCAGGTGTATCTGAGCCCTGGCCTCCTCTTGCATGAAAATGATGCTGCACCTTTGACTTACTTGTTCCCGTGTTCTCTGCTCTGTGAGGGTCCTCCCTCAGTACTGCAAGGTCACCAGTTGCAACAGAAAATACATAACTTTACTCTCAGATCTTCGCAGCACATTTAGATACATTAAATCTTCAACAGCAGTGTCCGCAATACATGTTACTGCAGCTTTCCCTTCTCTTCTCTCCCTGTTATACGGCTCGAGATTGGGTCGTACCTCACTGTACGCTTTCTTGGCGTCCCCACCATATAGATTTACTGCCTTCAGGGGTCCCTAAACCGCTTCGCCCCAGTATTAGAGGAGTCCACCCATGCGAGTACCTTCCACATCCTGAGTGACCCACCTGTCTGTCCTGCTGTGTTCTGCTCTGCAGTCCTTCTTCTGGGAACCCAGTTCCCTCGCCACTACTGCTGTAGCTTCCCTACTCCTCTGTCTCTGAATGGCTGGGCTTGTACTTCAAACGTTACGGGGCCACCGCGTTGTGTCCAGGGCATTGGCCCTTCTGGACGGTGGGGCTCCCTGGCCCCAACAGAACTCCTTCAGCTCCCCAGCCTGACTGACTGTAAACCGGGAAATTCCCTTTCTTACCCACAGCAGGCCCCTCCTATGTGATTAGCTATTTACTAACTATACTACTATGTATACTGTAGTGAACTCTATACTACCATCTTGTGGCCAAACTAAATACTGCACTGTCCCTATTATACAACATTGACTGTACATTTTAGAAGAACATATTACACACATATTATCCAACAGCAGTAGACTAAATATATACAAGTGAGAAAGGCAAGGCATAACATTAACATTGTATACCCCCTTACAATATACTTCATTTTTCCGTCTATGAACATAGAGTTGATGTGACAGTTTGGCTTATTTATGTTTTTTTTCCAACAATGATGTCCTCCTTGGTCATCTCCCATGAAGTCCACTTTGGCTCATACAATGACGGATGGTGCGATCTGACACTGATGATCCTTGAGCTTGAAGTTCACGTTTAATCTGTTTAGAAGTTTTTCTGGGCTCTTTTGTTACCATTCGTATTATCCATCTCTTTGATTTGTCATCAATTTTCCTTCTGCAGCCATATCCAGGGAGGTTGGCTACAGTCCCATAGAGCTTAAATTTCTGAATAATATGTGCAATTGTAGTCACAGGAACATCAAACTGCTTGGATATGGTCTTATAACTTTTACCTTTAACACATTTGTCTATAATTTTCTTTCTAATCTTCTGAGACAACTCTTTCCTTCGCTTCCTCTAGTCCATGTTGACTGTGATACACACTATGTCACCAAACAGCACAGTGAGTATCTATAGCCCTCTATACAGGCCCACTCACTGATTCCAAGATTGTAGTCACCTGTGATGCTAATTAGTTGACACACCTTGATTTAACATGTCCCTTTTGTCACATTATTTTCAGGGTACCATCATTTCTGTCCAGGCCTATTTTATGAGTTTTATTTTTTTTTTAATTCTGTGGAAGCATGGGTGAAAAACAATGTCTGACTTTCATTTGTTCATTGTCATAGATTTTTGATTTATTATCACTTTTGTCAGATTCAAGTTATTTCTGTCACCATTGTGGGTTTTTCAGTCATTAAACGAGGGGTACCAACAATTTTGACCACGTGTGTATATACTGTGCGCCCTACACACTAACTGTATAAGGTGTGTGAGACAGTGAAGGAATATGTGGTGAATGAGGTGTATATTTCACCTAAGTACCTTGCTGACTGGTATGAGCGAAATGTGTGGCTTTGTAAACCTGGTGGTAAAGAAAGGTCACTACACCTGCCATTCAGTACACGCTTGCAGCTCAGACCTGAATCCACTCAGGTGTTGATTAGGAAGCCAGAAGTAGGTGCTTGTGAGCACAGTCAGAGAGCTCATTCAGTCTGGACAAGGGGTCCAGACACAGAAGGTGTCTCCAAGAGTGTGGGAGCTGTCTTTAGCCCGGACACAGGGAGGTGTCCTGGCACAAGGAAGCAGTCTCTAAGTGTGTGAGCTATCTCAGTCTGGGTGCAGGAAGTACCCCGGACACAGGAGTAGTCGCAGTGAGAATCCGTGTGAATAGCGACTGAATAGGAGGTGACCTATCTCAAGTCTGGACATTGGAGTTGCCTTCGGACATAAAGAGGAGTGTCTGTGAAACTCCATACTGGTAACATATGTGATATGTGTTGTTTTGGGCACAGACTGGTAGAGTCTGGGTCCCGGATAGAGAGGGCCATCTATCTAAGTGTAATTAGAGGCTAGACAAGCCCAGGGTTTCTGTTTATGATTTGTTTTTATCTGTGTGCTGTGGACTTTAATAAAACTGGTTGCGGCCAGTTTTCACCAAACTGCTGTCTGAATGAACTGTTTCCGTGCCATTCTGTCTACCCAGACAGCGATCCTAGAGCTAAACCCCCCGAAAAGCTTACAATTGGCGGAGAATGCTGGGGCAGCGCAGGGCCTGGTACAGTTAGTGCTGGAGTGTGCATGCAGCACAGTGGCGAGAGACAGCATTAAAGGTGAAGTCTATTGAAATAGCAACAGAAAAAAAAAAAAAAGTGTGTGTCAGCAGAAACGTCTGTTTGGAGCAGTCTTGGAGAGACAGTGGCCCTGATAGGGTCTGCAGAGAGAAAATGTATGCACAGCAAAGCTGAACTTGTTGTGAAAATGACTGTGGAATGTGCAGCAGCAAAAGAAAAGTTTGTGGAGCAGTCTTAAAGAGACAGTAGCCCTAATAGACTTTGCAAAAGAAAAAAAAAAAAAAAGTGGTTGCACAGCAAGGCTGAATTTTCTGTGGAAAAAAAGCTGTGTAGTGTGTATGTCTTGAGTGAAGACTGCCGTTGTTGAGACAGAGAAGTCTGACAGCATGGATGACAGCATGGAGGCGCTGTTTGAACAAATGGCACAAGTTAATGTGCAACATAAAACTGCCGTGGTTGAGACAGATAAGTCCGGCAGTATGGAGGAACTCGTTGAGTACCTGGCCCAGGTCCAGCGAAGCATGGAGCAGCAGCGCCTGCAGCACCAGCAGCACATGCAGCAGGCCCAGCAGCAATTCCTGCAGCAGCAGCAGGAGAATAACCGGTTATTTGTTGAGCAGATGACAGCACCAAAAAAGGATTTCGGTGCCGCGTCCCGAAGTAATGTTGTGAAGGCACCGGCGTTGTCCGCTATAAAGAAGGCGGTAAGACGGTCCTTGAGAAAAATGACACCTCGTGATGATGTGGAGGTATATCTTACTAGGTTTGAGAGACTGGCAGAGAAGGAGAATCTGCCACTATCTGAATGGGCCATGGCGGTCGTACCCTATCTGATTGGGGAACCCCAAAAAGTCTGGGCTGACCTGAGCAAGCAGGACAGCGAAGACTATGCCAAGTTGAAAGCGGCGATTCTTACCCGGCTGGGTGTTACGGTGACAGCCCGTGCCAGGGGAGTTCGTGACTGGAGATACAGTTGGGAGTCTGCAGTCAGCAGGCCTGATTATGGAGTTGAAAAGGTGATAGTGGACCGCTACACCCAAGCACGTCCTCATGAGGTACAGCCGTCTGAGAGGTCGTCACTTCGGAGTTCCCGGACGCTGAACTCTCGCGGTAAGAGCGTTCCAGCTGTTGGGGACATGGGGTATGCTGATAAGCGGGTTCAGGCCCGAGGGGACATGTGGGTGGGAGAGTGTGATGGACAGTGTTGGAGCTGGCGTGAAATTGCAGCCAACTGTCCAATAGAGGGGGAGCCTATGTGTTGTGATGTTGGCAGATCCCTCTCTCCCTGCGCAGAGCCTGTGTGTGTGTCCACCTCAGCCGAAGAGACTGGACCACAGGGGTCCCCGGTGGTTGTAAGTGACTGCCCAGCACAGGCCCTCTTGGACTCAGAGAGTCCAGTGACTTCCGTATGTGACAGCCTGAGTGATAGGGACTTCATCCCTGATAAGCACCTGAGTGTGGTGTACATCCATGAAGACACCAAAGTCTACCCAGAGACTGCCGTGGACTTGGTCCCCAAACTCGGGGAGGTTTCATATGAAGTGGGGGTAGTGAAGACCCTGGTGCACCCCGTTATATTGGGTAATGACTTTCCCCGGTCTAAGGATCTCTGGGGGAAAAATGTTTCTGATGGACAGTGTGATGAAGCTCCTACTGAGGGTGCGCAGTCCCGAGGGGCGGAACACAATGCTAGTGGGATGTTAAAATTATGTGATAATGATGATGATAATGCTAATGATGATGATGAACCTGATAATGATGATGACCATGAAAATGGTGCTGATGCTGATAATGATAGTGATGATAATACTGATCATAGTCATGATGATGATGTTGATAATAATGATGACTGTGATAGTGATGAAATTCCTTTGCAGGTGATGTTGGGAGACGAGGATGGTGGTTCTCGGGAACCGAGTGTCCCTGACTTGCCTGTGTCCTGTGACGGTTTTGAGAGTGAGCAGTGGCGAGAACCCTCTCTTAAAACAGCACAGGAAAATATGATTGTTCTAAATGAGGTTTCCCAGGAGCCTGACTCTGAGGAGAGGTTCTCTCATGTTGCCATAAACACTGAAGTCCAGGGAGAGGTTGTGAGTCAGCTCCTAGTGCCTGAGCTATATAGAAGTGTAGTGCTGGGGTTGTCACATAGTCACATACTTGAGGGACCAGATGGTGCAGTTAATATTGTGGATGACATGTTAACTCAGGTTCCAGATCAAGATGTGAGTGAAAATGAATTGTGTGACACTGACAGTGAACAGGATATGAATGAAAATGAATTGTATAACCCTGACAGTGAGCAGATGTGAATGAAAATGAAGTGTATAGCCCTGACAGTGAGCCAGATGTGGCTGAGAAAAAGGGGTCAGATAGTGATAGTGAATTATCTGATGACAATAAAGCAACCAGTGCAAGTGAGGAAGGCATGGTGGCAGAGGAGATTGAGAGGAAGGCTGAGGCTGACCTTGCAGTCGGACGGAGGATGGCATCTGAAGATGTTGTACCGTTGGTCGGTTCCCTGGCGAAGACTAAGGTGAAAGACAGGACTCTGAAACTGAACACAGCACAAGTGGATGCTGTTGAAAATGAGAAGTTATCAATGTATGGTGTGGATCTGCATCAGGCCAAGGACTCGGAAGGTGATGCTGCAGAGGTGGGGAAAGCCATGGAAGTGGTGGACACCAGGCCAGGTGCCTCACCAGAGGCTGATGTCTCAAGTGAAGCTGTGAGGAACAAGACTGAAGATGTGGTGGAAAAGAAGACTGATGGTAGGGCTTCTGAGCATGTCCTACCAGAAGAGCCTGAAGAAAGGGCCGAAGACGTAAAGGACGTCCAACAACTACAGGAGAAGATGCGTAGCCATGAGGATCTCCTGGAGAAAGAAGTAAGAGCTCTGAGTCTTATGCAAAGTGAGCCTGTACCAGAAGAGGATAAATTATGTGTACCGACCAAGAAAAACGATCAGCTCCCTCTACAGTGCCAATCGTTTGAACAGTGTGGCTCGGAATGGTCAGAGACCATGACAGAGGCGCTTGGGTTCTGTGAGGTAGAATTTATGAATCAACTGATATTTAAGAAAGTAGATGTGCTAAAGAAAGTTCAGGGGGAATTAGAGAAAACCCCTATACCTCCTGTGACAGTGGGTGACACAGGGTCAGTGCCCCAAAAACAGGAGGTACGAAAGTTTCTGAGGAAGAATCAGCAGAGCTGTTCTGACGTGCCTGGTCGTACTTATCTGGTGAGCCACTATACCGAGACTGAGGCTGGCACTAAAGTCAAGATGAAACCGTGCAGGATACCCGAGGCCCGCAGAGAGTATAGGCCTGGGAGGGTACAGGGTAGTGCGGATGCTTCAGATGAAGAGAAAACTGATGTTGGCTATGACAGTGGTGAGGATGAAGCTGATGAGGGCCATGACTGGTCCAGAGTTCACTGTCTCTGTTGGATTGTTGACCAGCCCTCCGGTCTGGATGACCAGCCCTCCGGTCTGGAGAAGAGGGAGGGGATATGTGAGACAGTGAAGGAATATGTGGTGAATGAGGTGTATATTTCACCTAAGTACCTTGCTGACTGGTATGAGCGAAATGTGTGGCTTTGTAAACCTGGTGGTAAAGAAAGGTCACTACACTGCCATTCAGTACACGCTTGCAGCTCAGACCTGAATCCACTCAGGTGTTGATTAGGAAGCCAGAAGTAGGTGCTTGTGAGCACAGTCAGAGAGCTCATTCAGTCTGGACAAGGGGTCCAGACACAGAAGGTGTCTCCAAGAGTGTGGGAGCTGTCTTTAGCCCGGACACAGGGAGGTGTCCTGGCACAAGGAAGCAGTCTCTAAGAGTGTGAGCTATCTCAGTCTGGGTGCAGGAAGTACCCCGGACACAGGAGTAGTCGCAGTGAGAATCCGTGTGAATAGCGACTGAATAGGAGGTGACCTATCTCAAGTCTGGACATTGGAGTTGCCTTCGGACATAAAGAGGAGTGTCTGTGAAACTCCATACTGGTAACATATGTGATATGTGTTGTTTTGGGCACAGACTGGTAGAGTCTGGGTCCCGGATAGAGAGGGCCATCTATCTAAGTGTAATTAGAGGCTAGACAAGCCCAGGGTTTCTGTTTATGATTTGTTTTTATCTGTGTGCTGTGGACTTTAATAAAACTGGTTGCGGCCAGTTTTCACCAAACTGCTGTCTGAATGAACTGTTTCCGTGCCATTCTGTCTACCCAGACAGCGATCCTAGAGCTAAACCCCCCGAAAAGCTTACAGGTGTTATAAAATATAGCCTCCAAACTGTCCCCATCTTCAGCACCCCTCCCCACACTGTGCTCCCTCCATTCTGTGCCCTGAATAAATAA
Organism: Oophaga sylvatica; assembly: GCA_033576555.1. Taxonomy (NCBI): domain Eukaryota; kingdom Metazoa; phylum Chordata; class Amphibia; order Anura; family Dendrobatidae; genus Oophaga; species Oophaga sylvatica. The sequence goes on along the minus strand of JARQOD010000001.1, from coordinate 301,362,899 downwards.
CACTCCCCCTCACTGTCTACAGTTATTAATCCTTGTATCTTCAGCTCCACTAATGAGTACTTACCTTTTGCTCCTTTGTGGAACTTTATCACATACAGTCCGCACCCCATGTACCGCACAGATACAACATGCACCCCCTACATACAGTCTGCACCCCATGCACCACGCACATAAAGCCTGCACATCTATGCACCCCCCTATATACAACCTCTACCTCATGTAACCCCCACATACAGCTTGCACCCCATGTACCCCCCACATACAGCATGCATCCCCATGTACCCTCCAGCATACAGCTTGCACCCCACATACTTCCTGAACCCCCATGTAACACCCACATAGAGCCTGCATCTCCATATGCACACCCACAAAAAGCCTGCATCACCATATATATTTTATTTATTATGCATTGCTTATACAGCGCCATCATTTTCCACAGAGTTTACAGACATCATCATCACTGCCCCCAATGGGGCTCACAATCTACATTGCCCAGCAGTCTTTGGAGTGTGGGATGAAAGCAGAGAATCCGGAGTAAACCGACGCAAACACAAGGAGAACATACAATCTCATTGCAGATGTTGTAGCTGGTGGGATTTCAATCTAGGACCCCAGTGCTGCAAAGCAACAGCGCTAACTACTGAGCCACTTTACAGTGCTAACCACTTAGCCACCGTGCTGTCCATATATCCTGCACCCCATCTGTATCCTCACATATAGCCTGCACCCCCATATGTACCCCCACATGTAGCCTGCACCCCATATGTGCCCCCACCTGTAGCCTGCTCCCCTATATGTGCCCCACATATAGCCTGCACCCCCATATGTACCCATCATGTAGCCTACACCCCATGTGCCCCCACATACAGTCTGCACCCCTATATGTACTCCCACATATAGCCAGCACCCCATATGGACACCCACATACAGTCTGCACCCCATATGTACCCCCATACAGCCTTCACCACCATATGCATCCCCACACACAGTCTGCATCCTCCCATATGTACACTGCACCTCATGTACCTCCACACAGCTTGCATCCCATGTTCCCCTGTTCCCTAATTACCTGTCACCAGTGCCTCTTCTGCTGTTTCATGCCCAGGAAAGCATTTCACTTGCAAGCTGTTGCATAGCTCCACCCATAAGAGTCACATGGGCATGATGACATCGCAGTTCCTTCACCTCTATCATTTATTTTCCTCCCACCCAAATAAAGATGGCAGTCTTTCTCCCCAGTCCAGTGGCGGTAAGAAGAAGGGAAGATTTAAAAAAAAATATATATATGTATATATATTTTTTTTTTAATCTTCCTTCATGTCGGCACCGCCCCCTGCACCCTGCCGCTCTAGGCACCTGCCCTGCACTTAAGTGATATATATTGTATATGGTAACATACACATTAATGGCCCTATAACGCTTGATTTTTTAATAATAATAATAATAATAATAATCTTTATTAAGTTCAATTGTGTTTTAACATCTGTGCAAAGAACCGTAAAATATGCAAGTTGAAAGTTTTTACAAATCTACTGAAACCTTTTCAACAGTTCATGCACTTTATTCCAGGCACACAAGACTTTTAAACTTGTATGTCATGGTTGAACTTATCTCTTCCTTATCTGTTGCTAACAAATGTGCAGTGAATGATGACACATGAAGCTGCAATGCTCCTCAAGGTCACAACAGGTCAGATTACAACAATGAATGCCGCTAATAATATGTCAATTGTAAATGGCAGACCAAATGATTGACACATTTCACAATCTGAGCAAAACCTTGCTCAGGATATGCACTAAAGTATGCCACCTTGAAATTTTCATTTCAGTTTTATTTTCAAAGTTTATAGAATGCAATAGTATGCAAATCTTTTCATGGCCAAGCTTGAAAGCGACTTTTTGTCCTCATGTCCCATCAGGCCTCGGGCCTACTACCGCTACATTGATGACATTTTAATCATCTGGACGGAGTCTGAACAACAGCTAAAGACGTTCCATGAACAGTTCAACCAATTTCATCCAACCATCAACTTAACACTCAACTACTCCAGCACTGAAATTAACTTTTTAGACACCACCATTAAGCTAAAGAACAATGAAATAGAGACATCCCTGTATCAGAAGCCAATCGACCGTCCAACATACCTTAAATGGGACAGTTTCCATCCAAAACACATAAAAAACTCTATAGTCTACAGCCAAGCCATCAGATACAACCGTATATGTTCCAACCCCATGGATAGAGATGAACACCTTGGTCGCCTCAGAAAGACTTTCTTGAACCAGGGCTACCATCCAAGAACAATTGAAAACCAAATTACAAGAGCCACCAGAATATCAAGGAATCACCTGCTACATTACAAAACTAAAGAAGAAAATAACCGGGTGCCTCTAGTGGTCACCTACAATCCAAATCTGGAGATGCTAAGGGGAGCTGCACGGAAACTACAACCTTTACTACAAAAAGATGCCCGATTACAATCCATATTTCCAGACCCCCCACTACTATGTTTTAGGCAGCCCCCAAATCTAAGAAGCATCATTGTCAGAAGCTCCCTGGAACCTTTCCTTGCAAACAGAAGAAGTGTAAAACATGTGCATCTATAATGACCACGGACAAGATAAAGATACCCAACTCCCATCAGGACTACAAGATCCCAGGTACTTTCAGCTGCATCACATCTAATGTGGTGTACCTAATTATATGTACTAAATGTCCAACTGGGGGTCTGTATGTGGGGGAGACTGGGCAAAAACTGAGAACAAGGATGAATTCTCATCGCCACACGATAAGAGAAAAAAGAATGGATTTACCTGTGGCAAAACACTTTTGCATGCCCGGTCATAGCATAATGGATATGGAATTACTGGTATTAAAATCTAACTTCAAATCTGAGAAAGATAGAAAGGTTTAGGAATACAAACTTATGATGACCTTTGACACTCTTAGTGCTGGAATGAACGTGTCACATGGATTCATGTCATTCTATATCAATTAAGGAATCTGCATCTCTGACCTTCTAGGGGCATCAAAACACAACACCAGACCCCAATCAGAGGGTAATAAAACCCTCTCCTTATCTATGATCTGTTTCAATATTTATGTTCATTCCTCTGCCATAATGACAGTTCTGCTTCACGTCACTTGTCTTACCTATTGCACTATTCCTGTGTCCTCTTGTGTATATATATATATGTGATTCTTCAGTTTTTGTTTTAGTCTTTGCCTGATGAAGAGACCGGAGTAGTCTCGAAAGCTTGCAATTTGTTACCATCTTTTCAGTTAGCCATTAAAAGGTATCAACCACTGAGGACTCTCAAGTCTAAATATTTTTTTAGAAATGGGAGAATGTTTTGTTAAAATAAGCAAATAAACAACAAATAAAATACATTTTAGGTAGCCTCTGTAAAGAATCTCGATCTGTAACAATTAGAGAAAAGTTAAACTAAATTGCATGCTTGTGGCCTCAAAAGTTTAGTGTGAGGGGGAAATCTGGAAACCAATTATCTGCATTATGTTGGCAGTGTTGCAGAATTTAGCCTTTAGTACTGTAACTATATAGATTCGTGTCTAGTCTGCTTCCACTTTGGCCACTAGCCAGCAACGCGATTTTGTTGCTGACGACTTGTGACCGCTATAGTGCTGTTTTTTTCCTGGGACTTTGGCAACGTAACCTATATGTTGTATATATTTGTTGAAATTTATGGGTACTAACTATGGGTCTTTAGGCGGATATGGTCACAGATACATAGTGGACTTGCCATGCTCATGCAGGATTTGCAGTATTGTCTGCTATGAACCGCACATATTTATTTAAACTTGCATTTATGGGCGTTTTAGGCTCTTAAATTACTCTGTCTTTCCCCTCACATGTGGGGTTTATTTGGTTATCCTTGCCTTGGATTACTATTTTCTACATATATTTTTGGTGTTCTCACCCACCCCATGTGGGTACATTACTATCCTCCTGCTACTAATTGCTAATTTTTTATATTTTGTACTTTGATATGTTTGTGACCGTTTCTATGTCATTATGTCCTGGTATTTTTTGTAAAAATTTGTAATAAAATGGATTTATATATATTTCAATATACTTCCGGGATGTTATTTATTATTACTGATATATAGTGAGATTTAAGCCCTCATATCTTTCTTCTTATGCTTATCTTGTCTATGGAGGGTATCTCTTTTTATGAATGATGATTGTTTTCCATGTTCCTAGCTATGTCTTTATGTAAGGCCCTGACCAGAAGATCAACACTTATTGCTCAAACAGGAACCCAGGATCTCTCCTCCAGTCCTTAACTTAACCAATGAATGAGGTACTGGAGGGAATTATGGACTTTTCGAGAATCAACAATCTTTTGCATTTCAAACTCAAAACTGTTATTGACAGAAATCGTCGGAGGCGAGGATGAAGGAGAGAAAACTGAAGGGGAATACTCTTATAGCAGTAATTTATGGAATACATTTGGAATGCGAAAAGATGGAGGGAGTTTTAATCTGAAAGCAACCAGGTTAACTACCTCCAAAATCTCATACGGATCTAAAAACTTTGGACCCAACTTCGCTGATAGCACTTTCAATTTAATATTTTTGGAAGATACCAAGAAATTTGAATATGGGACCACCCAGAAGTCTTTTATTGGTCTTCTGTTTCTGATGATGCTGAACCACCCCAATATTCTTCTGAGCCTCCCTTCAGACATCCCAAGTCTCTGTATGGCAATCTCTACTCCCAGATAACCAGAACTCATCTTGAGAATTTATCAAAATGAGGATGAAAGTAGACTAGTTTACCTGACTATTAAAAGCAAACTCAGCAAGAGGTAAGAAAGAGGACCAGTTCTCCTGCTGAGCTGCAGAGAAACACTTTAGAATTTGTTCCAGCAACTGATTTATCCTTTTTGTCTGACTGTTGGTTTCAAAGTTATAAGCTGAGGAAAACATCAAGTCAATCCTCAATTTCTTACAATACGCTCTTCAGAATTGAAGACAAAACTGTACCCTCTATCAGATACAATATTTAAAGGAATTCCATGCTAATTCCATGCTATCCCACTGCATGATTGCAGAACAATGTGAGCTTGTTTACTGAATCGGTCAACTATTACCCAAATAACAGTTTTCCCACTAGGCAAGTCCGTAATGAAATCCATGGACAAATGAGTCCATGGTCTTTCTGGAATAGGCAATGGTGCCAATTCCCTGATGGCCGGCTATGACAAACTTTAGAGGCAGATACAAACTCTTAATGTCGTTATTAAGGCTCCAGTTTCCAAACCCAGTCTGTTCTACTCCTAGGGTGTCCAGTCAGTGAGAAGCATCCTGACCAAGTAAAAGGTGGTAGATGTAACATTTCCTCCAGGTGCTTGGAGAGAACGTGGTCCTGATGAGAGATTGTGGAAGTTTAAGAAGAAGAATATGGCTCCATCTTCTCTGCAGGAAGTCCTCGCAGGCATGAAGAAGAGGGGGCGTAAAGTGGGGGTACTGTGACTCCCATTACTGGCTCCATCTGCATGGTTCTACTCCTCCTGCATGCGGGGACACCAGCATACTTATCGCCCTGGCCGTGGCAGCATCCTCATGCTCCTTTCGATCCTTCTCCTGTGTACACTGCTGTGACCTCCAGTGCACGCGCCTCCCCTGCTCTTAAAGGAGTAGCGTGCACACCTGTAAATATGCCACCAGCCAATAGCTGGAATTAAAGTTACCCCTATAGTTATTTTGTGGTAGTTTGTGTGTGGAACTGTATGTTGCCAGGTCGCCAGTCCTTAGTCTAATATAGTTATTTCCCTATTCTGTACTGTCCCTGTTCTCAGGGCCGGCATCAGCACCCGTCATACCCGGGCAAGTGCCGGGGTCCTGAGCCGGCGGGGGGCCCACTCGCCGTTGGGCACCCCGGCGCCCAGAGGCGTATCTAGGGGGGCGCAGTCGGACCGCCTAATGCGGCGGTCCGCAGTGTCTCCCCTGGTGGTTGTATTCTGCCGCCCCCTGGACTGGGAATCGGCTGTTCTCAGTGCCAGCTGTCAAGCTGACAGCCGGTACAGAGAAGCTGCAGCACACCGGCTCCCAGAGTCCAGTGAACAATTGTACTTGCGTCTTTCAGACGCGAGTACAACTGAAGCCGATGTCAGCAGCCTGATCATGTCATGTGATCACGCTGCTGAAGTCACTTTCCAGCAGGCAGAAGAGAGCAGAAGATATATTGTAAGTGCTCCTGCCTCGTGTGTCTCTGGAGCTGCAGATTCAGCGTAGAAGGGGGTTGATTTATTGTTTGCTCGTGTGTGGGTGGAATTCCTTCTTTGTGGAGGGGATCTAATCTGTGTGGGGGGGATTATTCAGTGTGGAGGGGGATTCAGTGTGGAGGGGGTATTTATTATTTGTATGGAGGGGGGATTATTCTGTGTGTTGGGGGATTATTCAGTGTGAGGGGGCTTTATTATTAGTGTGGAGGGGGATTATTCAGTGTGAGGGGGATTTATTATTTGTGTGGAGGGGATTATTCAGTGTAGAGGGGGTATTTATGATTTGTGTGTTGGGGGATTATTCAGTGTGAAGGGGATTTATTATTTTTGTGGAGGGGGATTATTCAGTGTAGAGGGGGATTTATTATTTGTGTGGTGGGGGGATTATTCAGTGTGAGGGGGATTTATTATTAGTGTAAAGGGGGGATTATTCAGTGTGAGGGGGGATTAGGGTTAGGGGGGTGTGTGTGGAGGGGGGCGCAAAACTGAATTCTTGCCCCGGGTGCCAGAAAACCTAGATACACCTATGCCGGCGCCCGTTAGCGGAGAAGAGCGGTGTTAGCGCCGCCACTGGGCCCCCTTGCTTGCTCAGGACACCGGCAGCCGGCACAATACTTACCTCTCCCCGTACCTCCGCAGCAATGCATGTGTTCCAGTATTCTGTATGGAGCATTATTTGGTATCCAATATTCTTTATGGAGCATTAAATTTGGCCCATAATATTGTAAGGAGGACTATACTGTCCGGTCTGTACTGTGTGCTGTGAGGATTCGGCGGTTTCTGAGCTATTGTAGAATTTACAATAGATATCACTCGTGTAATGTAAGAAGTGAAATCTTTGGCCTTGTACTATACCCATATTTCTCTGCAGTTTCGGAGCATCATGAATCGTGGTCTGTGTTAAAGGGGCCCACTGAGACTCTTTCGCCAGGGGGCCCATAAAAACCTGGAGCCGGTCCAGCCTGTACTTATGTATAATTTGTACATGAATCCAATAGCCGCATCAGCAGTACTTTAAACGTTTCCTGAGAAATGTGTGTCTGAATAAGTACCTCCAAAGTCCACGTTGTCCATACTGTCTGTCAGTCTTTGAATTCTTACTGTCAGTGATTCAGCTCCCGTGTTCCCGTCCAACAAACCCGACCTCTGGGATTGGCAACCTGGTGGCTACCTGCAGCTCAAGCCTGACTCCACTATCAGGAGCTCTAGTGAACACCAAGTAGCTGCTTAGTTATGCCCCTCCTAGAAAAGCCCATCTCCATGGCACAGTGGGTATACAAACCTTTTGTGCCACTGGTGAGTGTGACAGCAGAAAAGAAACCGAGGGGAAAGACCAAGGCATAAGTCAGGTCACAGTTCGGAGTCAAAATACCAGGGAATAGCAAATCAAAACAAAAGGATAAGACAAAGAGATAGTCAGAACATGGTCCAAAGGGTCAGGCAGCAGAAGATCAGAACTCGGCACAATAGCATCAGGAAAACACTCATCAGGAAACACAAGCTACATCTGTCAGGGATCAGAGGCAGACAGCTCAGTCAAGTAGCTTGGCAATTTCCAGAACAGAGAACACCTGGAGAAAGTCCAGCACCTCCTAGTCACAGTTTGGATGGCCAAGCTATCAATCAAGGTACCAACAACTCAGTATGCCTATCATAAGATTGGACTTCCGAGATGTCAATCAAAACACCAACAACTCAGCATGACCCAGATTCTATAGGGCAGTAAAACAGTCAGTCACTCAGTGGAGGAATTGTGTTAACTCCTTCCAGAAAGTCCTCGGTGTGGTTGTCAGCTATTTAAACCCCTGAAGCTCTGACTTCCACTAAGAGTTAATTAATAGTTCTGCTTACCTGGCCTATAGGTCAGATATGTGCTTTTGTGTCATTCTAAATTAGTGCGTTCTCTGACCATCAGCTTGTATTTTGACCACCCCCTTGCTTTCTGATTTTGTCTCTTATGTGACCTCTTGGTATGGACCCCACATCACAACCCTTATTGCCGCCAACTTGCTCTACCAGTGGTATTTGTGTAAGACCAGATCCATTTCAGTAAGCCAGTATGTGGAAGCTCTATTAACAGCTATCAGGCTTCCACAATCATGACAAGCACAATCATTCAGCACTCAGACATTGTGGAAGAATGAATTGTTTAAATTGAGACACATAACAACCATTGCATTCATTGTTGCAACGAAGACTATTACAGGAAGAGAACAAGAAAATCAATAGATGTCATATAACATAGTTTAGAACATAGCACTCTCTGCAGTCTGCTAAAGAGAATCCCTCCACAGCATAAAAATAATGGTGCACTGTCTGAGGAATGCTGATAGCTCTTAATAGGGCTGTCATAGACATGCTATGAACAAGCCACTATGTTTAAGAGGTCCCACAGGAAACCTTGTATAGGAATCTGAACTTAGGCAGGGACCATAAATTATGTCTATAGAGTGGCTGCTGGAGCTGAGCTGACAGAAAGAAGTGTAGTATCAAGGACACGGAGGTTAAAATCAGGGATCAATTCTTTGGACAGACATTTGGTCAGGAAGCTTCTGAGATCAGTAATGGACTTAAAACAAGATGAGCAGGAGTATGGTAACAGGATTGTCGACCAGGGTAAGTATAACATATAACTAGCAGCTAAAAGTAGCTGTCAGGGGTTTAAATACAGTAAAGATGTATATCTTTGTACTGTATGTCAGGGGTTTAAATAGGGAGTGTCCTTGCCTAGGAATGAGTCAATTACAACAGAAAACAGGCTGCCTTCTACAGGTCATAGACACCCTATTTGGGCAGGACCTCAAGTCCCAATCAAAATAATGTAAAGCACTGCCATGTCTGAATCCTCAACAGCATCAGCTGTTCATGTGCGGCACCAACTAGACAGAGACAAAGATTGTAGGAGAGGGTTCAGGCACAAGCATAACAACAAGCTTGCTGCTGTTGTGTACTCTAAGGCTACTTTCACACATCAGGTTTTTTGAATCAAGCGCGATCCGTCCTATGCCTGACAGGACGGATCCGGTGCTGAATTAAAAAAACTGATGCAACTGATCAGTTTTCTTGCCGGATCCGTCCTGACCTTTTCAACCTGGAAAGAGAAAATTTTCTATGTTGAAAAGGCAGGTATCAATGTCTGGACCGAGGAGAGAGAGAGAGACCTTGGATTCCGGATCAGTTTTCTGACGGATTTGTCAAAACACTGGTCCGGCGCCATAGGTTTGCATTGTTTCCGGCCGCCTGAAGTGCCGATTCAGGCACTATCAGGCGGCTCCGGAGAAAAACAAAACTGTTGCAGCAAGCGTCTTGTCCGGCCGCCGGAATGTACATTTCCGACGGATCCGGCCAAAAACGGATGCAACGCAGTGACATCAGGCGCGATCCGGCGCTAATGTAAGTCAATGCTAAAAAAACACGCCGGATCGCGCCTGATTCAAAAAGCCTGAAGTGTGAAAGTAGCCTAACAGATAGCGCCAAGGCAGAAAGATGATGTGGAATGAGGGGTAGCTAGTAATAATGTACTGTAAGTCTCATAGATGGCTGATTCGTAAGCTTCAAAAGTTTTGTCAGGAATGTATTGAACATCTTGCTTGAAGTGATGAACTACATAAAAATGTAGTACAAATGGGAACTGTCATGATGTGACCCAAGTGGTGTGACACGACCCCACGAATGGTCGGTCAACGTATGACACAGCAAACAAGGGAACTCCGGGGAAACTTTAACAATGGTGGGCCCTGCGATAGGGAAATGGACACCTCATGCACTCACCTAAGTATGAGCCCTGATCTCCCTATCGTCCCTATATGGGTTCTTTCACCCCGTCGCCAAGCAGGATACCTAAAACCCTCACTTGTCCTGCGCTAATCCCTAGGTAGGGAGCAGGCAAGTGAGAGCACTAGTCACACCACTGCACTAATGAAACACAAAGGAAAGGAGCAGACAACAAACGGTAAAGGCAACAAAAACACCACAGTTAGCTTGCTGATGCAAAGCTCTACACAGCAGGATAAAGTCACCAGATCAAGGTAATAGCTGAAGTATCACTGCACTCAGCAAGTTCCTTCTACTGCTTGGTTGGTCTCTAGAAGGACCTGTATCACCAACAGACTCTATAAAGGATGGTGGGAGTGGTCACCACCTACATCAGCTGACCCAGCAACACTGCAGTAATGCAATTACACCAGCAGGCCACCGGGGGGAAAACAGACATTAACCCCCGATGGCCTAAAAGAAAAAAAGTTTTGTATGAGAAAAGCCAGATCTGCCACAGATCCAAAAATGGATCGTGATTCGTGACAGGAACAAAATGAATTCATGAAGTCAATGTAGTCATGTTAGCTGAGGCGAGAAAAAAAAATCTCAATAAGGTATGGCGGTCGCGAAATATTACACAGGTAAAACAGATAGATGCACATAAAAGGATGAAGTTAACAATAAATGGGATTAAATAGGTCACCTGTATGCTACAAATTGTTTGAGGAAGTTCCAGAGCCTGAATAAAAGAATGGGACCAGACATATGACGCACCAGCATGTCATATGTAGGGAAAGGGTTAATAACCTGTTAGAAATAAAAACGGCTCATATGGTCACTACAGCGTTCAGGTATGGCAAAAATACGTTCCTTGATCATGCTGCTATCCTTCTGGACCATTTAATGTGAACTGAAACAGGATCTGCCAGCTCGGCTTTACAGCTGCTGAAGTAATTAATAATTGAAGAACAATTTACTAATGTCAACAGCAAGACACCAGCAATTAACTTTATTATGCATAAAAACAATGGGAAAGAGAGCTGCATTTTCTGTAATTCTCACTGGGGACACATAAAGCTCTATGTGATCAGGCAGCCCTTTTATTGCACTTTTTCTTCCTTCCAAAGACCTCATTATGCTTAAATAATGTGTAGTTTGTCTTTTTACCATTTTGCTGGATGTGTATTTGTCAGCGTCTGACATTTACTTGCTACATTGCCAAGGCACTAATACATTTGGACAACCATTTTGTTCCACTTGGTGTCAGTTGGAGTTTTATTAGGTTATGTGAAATTTGACATAAAGGAGGGAAACCAAATTGAGTATGGTACCCGAACTATAATCAAAGGCAGCATGATCCATTTTAACATTGTCTGGTTCTAATTAAATTAAATCTGTGACCAGGTTTTTGCTACATCATCTGAGTGCAGCAAAATGTAGGAAAATAGTCACTGATTACAATGATGTATCACTTGATTTACTTAGTGCAGCCGTTCTGACACAATCAGAGTTAGTAGATGTAGAATGTACCAGAGCTCAGAAAGCTGTCCGCGCCAACATCACAGCTTTGTGTGTACATTGTTTTTTGCCACTAAGCTTCTTATCAGAGAGGGGGCTTGGTCGGACGAGGGCTCATGTGTGCTGTAGTCCAAGTAGTGATAATCTCATGGTGATAAAGCATTCATGGTATGGAAGCAACAGCACACAGTCTTATAAGTGTCACATCCCTGAAATTTGTGTCTTAGCACCTACCTCATGTTGTTCGTATGTTCGCTGCATCCAAAGTTCTGCCTTCTATTGAACTCAGGTAAATCTGAACCATGTGGATATACTGCATCCAATACATTCTATTAATGTAATTTCTCTTGAAATTGACATGCTGAGATCTGGAAAGACGTGCCGCATGTCAGTGTCCGCGTGTGATCCGCAGGCACAGATGCACACATAATGGACATGGGATTTTTTGAAATCCTATCCACTATGCTGTAACATCTGGCCGCTGTGGGTTTGACAGTGCATAAATACGCAGCATCAAACCCACAGCAGTTCCTGATCGAGGGCACATAGCATAATTCACTGTTAAACAAGCTTTACCCAAGGGTTTGATAATTCTTTTATTTTCTACTTTTTTATTTTCATAAAAAAGCTTCCATCTTTGCTAGGCCTAATTGCTGTGAATTGTTTTGCATTTTTATTTCATTGTGACGTTTTATGTGACTGTCTCTAGGAGACAATCCTTGGGCTTGGCCCCGGGTCCAGCTTTTTTATAAAATATTGTATTTAATTGACAGTGATTATCCATTTAATGTATGTATGGCATAGGTGTGCTAGAGCAAGAGACACATTTTGTGAGCCAATCTCACTTCTAAATAATAAAGGGGGTTTTCCACTTTCCATCATGCTCAAAATAGTGGCAGAAGTAAAGAAGTCTTTTCATCAGATTTTTCATGTTGAGCCGGACACTTTTTATTTTGCCTCTCCATATTTTACCAAAGTATTTGGCACCTAATGAGTTAACTGTAAGTCCAAAGAAGTGTTATAGGATAGCATCTCATACAGAAGGCAGAAGTGCCCATGCCCCTAGTGAAAAGTAACTGATAAGGCTGGTTTCACACCAGCGTCTGACCGACCTGGGTCGGTCAGCGCACGGCCGCCGCTAAGCTCCACCCCGGCCGCGCCTCCTCCCGATCGCTTCACCTATGGACGCATGATGCTGCATGCGACCTGCGCACCCTATCTTTAGCATTGGGTTCGCAGGCCGTACGCAGGTCATGCACAGCTATGCGTTTGCCTACGTCCTTATGACGGTGCGCCGACCTGTGCCCAACGCACCGTGTTGCATTTTGGTGCGCTTGTTGCACCGTCAAAAGGATGCATGCGCCGGAAAACGCAACCTGCGTACGGCCTGCGAACCAAATGCTAAAGATAGGGTACACAGGTCGCATGCATGTTCACAAATTGCCTTTTTGTTGAATTTTTTCTGTGTGTTTTTGCAGAAAACAACGCACTTTTACAGTACCAGCTAAGTAAGTGAGATTTCTAAAAATCTCATCCTTCTCCTTGCAGGAACCATCAAAGTGCTTTTTTTAAAAAAAAATCTGCAACGTGTCAATTCTTTCACCGTTTTTGCAGCGTTTTTCACCCATTCAAACACATGCGTACAAAATGCTAATTTTTTATGGAACTTTTTGTTGCGAACTCTCTGGTTTTTGCAGTAGAAAAATCTGCTGCAAATATTCATGTGCACATAGCCTTAATCAGTACCTGACAGCTCTCCCTGTATGCATACAGGGAGAGCTGTCAATCCCTAATTAGGACCGCCTATTTGACCCTTAAACTTTAAATGAGTACGGTTTACATACATAAATTAGTCATTGAATCTTTTCCCATAAAACTGCATATCAATCTGTTCTGCTTATTATGCTCTAAAACATGCTGTCTACATATCAGATGGCATTTTCAGACTGACAGTTCCCTTTAAATTATACGTTTTTCAACATTTTTGGTCTTCCGGGATTTCAAGCTTTTAACACCCTTTACTGTGGACTAAGGCGACTTAGTTTTACTCATTCATAGATAAATTATTGTAAAGCACAGTTGTAAGCATTGTACTTTGCATTTATTATTGTCATTTTGTTAAAGCGTAAGTGTTTTGGAGGTCCAGAAAAATATGCCACCAAACAGGTTTTCAAAGTAATGTCAACCCCAATTACAGCAATCATTGAACGTCCGTAGATAATATTTCACTAAATAAGTTTCTGAGCATGGCCTCTTAAATCTATTTGTCAGAACGTGGCATATCTGAAGGATATTATGTTTTACTAAGGACGGACAGTGCTAAAATGGAACAAAACCAACATCTTTACCACTTCAATTAGACCCTAAGCAAGACATTGTGACCAACTCCAACTTCAAAGGGGTTAATTCATTTAAAGTTTGTACAGTTACTGCTAATCTTTGGCACTATGAAATAACAAAGGCGACTATTCAAGACTTTTTCCAAGTTTTTAATTTTCTTTGCCATTGGCAAAAATCCCTATGTATCAGTGGCAGATTAAAGCTGCTTTGAATTAGAGGTATTGTCGGTAATGGAAGCAGGCTCCCTCAGCATCGCTTTCTTGAGCCCTACGTTTCCTGTAGTGCAGTGAGCAGCAAACCAAATATCAGCTTTAGATTTGTACAATGCCCTTCTGTGAAATAGCTTATACGTTAGTACTCCTAAAATAGTCATCTATTGTGGTGTTTGGCATTTTATTAAAATGTCTTGAATTTTATGACTGAATGGAAACAAAGGAGAAAAAATGGCTAACTGGGGTTAGCTACTTCCTACAAGGTTTTAGCTCATTGTTGACTTTCGCACACCACAAATTATTTATTTTCAGCATTTTTGTGATTTCATAATATAAAATAAGTTTGTATTATTGAAATATCTAAATCAGAACTAATATTATTACAATAAATAATGAATGTTTGGATTAAATGAAAAATATCTATATCTAATAATATTCTAGCAGTCTTGACAACAGTCAATGTCTTAAAAAGTGTGAATATTGTTTGTCACGATTTCCTGATATTTTCAGTGTGATTGGTTACACAGTCATTCAGCTTCTTATTTTGCTTCCCTCCATAGAAGTGAATTGAGAGAAGCTGAATGCATTTAGTCGTCACGGAACCGCAAATGGCATACATGTGATCACAAGACCGCTCGCTGGCATCAGCAATATGGGAGAATCATGACAGCATGCACACTGCATACTGTCATGATTCAGAAGTCTGCAGTCTTAGGCTTCTTCACACGTCAGCATCTCCGGTATGTGTGGTGACAGTTTCCACACGTACTGGAGACACTTACACACATAGACTCATTCAAATCTATGGGTCTGTGCATCACATGCCAGTGTTTGTCCACGAATCGTGTGTCCGTTTGCAAAACTTGTTGACATGTCCACAATATGTCTTGCACACGTGCACACTGATGATACATGGATGACATCCTTGTTTATCAGTGTGACACCTGCTGGCACATGGGAAAAGAAGTGCAGTTAGTGCTGTTCTCAGGCCCCGGGTGCTAAATGCAGCTGTCATCATTGTTGCCTGGTCTCACTGCCATCAGCGAGACCAGGCAATGCTGATTTGTTACATGCATCGCATAGGCTCAAGCTCTTCTTCATTATTATTCATTATGGTCCAACATTATTGGTTGGGGCTGATATTTAAGGTGTCTCCTGCTGGTCTGACTCCACTCCCCGCTAGATGTCCTGGCACCATTCCAACAGAAGGAGATGAATGCAGGTAAACTCACTGATTCAGTTTTTCAACTTGTTTACCACTGATATGACATGACAGTTGTATAGGTTGTCTGCATCCTTATAATATTTTACAGGATTTATATCTTATTCTTATTGATCATGCGTGCTGTTTAATACACCTTATATACTTAATCTGCCTCATCCCCTCCTGTTGTTATGTGTTGCCCCTAGTGTTTGTGTGGCACCCCAGGAGTCCGGTTGCCGCCATGGTCTTGCCTCCCTCCAGGGGGAGTAATGTCATGCCTGGAAGCAAAGAAGGAATTCCCTTACCAGGAAGTTCCAGCATTCAACACAGTTCCTGCTCCAGGCCAGCAGGGGAGCTCTAAACCCGACTTCAGGGGACCTGCTCTCTCTGCTTGGGAGAAGGAAGTTAGTGGGAGTTAGTGCCTGAACAAGGTTGAGAGAGGACGTATGGAGAGGAGCTGGGGATAGAAGCTCTATCTGAGCTCATCCCAGGCCTGAGCGCCAGTGACCGGGCACCGGAGCCCGAGGCTGTGTGGGTACTAAAGCCCCGGCAGCAGAATCCGGAGGGCCGGAGACCCCAGGTCCTCTGCCCCAATTGATACTCGACGACACAGCAACATGTGTGAGCCAGAGACACCAGACAGGAGCGACCCCTGAAACTGGCTCAAGCTGCCTGTCATGCGAGTGGAGTTCTACATAAGCATCAGACAGAAAGAGGGACTTGAATAGTTTACAGCAGCAAGTTCCTGCAGATGATAGTGCTAGAAAGAAGGCCTCACAACCCACCTGACTAAGGAAATTCCCAAATTGCTTCCAAGCTGACCGGCTCCAGAACCATCTGTAACCTGAGCCCTGGACTGTACCTGCACTGCTCAGTAAAAGGCAAAGGAAACAGCCTTTGTGTCCGTCAGTTATTGCTCCAATCCTCAGCCCTGCATTCCAATACCCTCCTTCCCTCACAGCCTGCCATATCTGCCCTGGGGCCCCGCTCCACTCTTAGGGAGCGATAACATCTCTGCTGCATTACCATTGGCCCCAGAGGAACTGAACTGCAGCTTCGGCTATCCCTTGGCGTCACAAAACTTTCTCTTAAAAACTACCCCATATCACCGCCATTTGCACGCAGGGCCACATACCGGGTCACCGCTGCTGTGACAATCCCCTTTAAGTACTGTCAGACCCGGCCCGAATATCCCGTGGTCCTAGCGGGTGTTGCAGCCTGGCGTCACGAACAGGATCGCGTAGCCTGGTATTGCTGGGTACTGTGTGCTGAAGACTTTGTTAAAGCTGGGTGAATTGCTGCCATTACAGCGCCACAAAGTGCGCGGGAAGCAGAAGGGGCATGCCGTCGTAAGTGGAGCCTGTGAGAGCGCGCGAAAAGAAAAGTGCTGCATGCGCTCGGAATTCAGCTGGCAGAGAACAGGGAGCTGAGGCCTGGAATCCCAGCGCGCGCAGTTCATCCCGCTAACAGAGTAACAGACTGGTATGCCAGTGGGACCGTAGAGCCTGGCTAAGATTCACTAGGGGGGAAGAAAATGTCCAGCGCAGGTGGAGATCCAGCGGCGGACGCAGCCGCAGCCCCCAAATGTGGATGCACTAGCCAAAACCGTGCAGTCCATGCAAGTGCCCCCAAAGGAGAATATCTAGTTGGCTTCCAGTCCAGATGACGTCCCATGGCAACGGCTGAAGAGGATCCCACCGATCAGAGGGAGAGACAACGAATGCTATGACCAGGACGGACGACCCATTTGCCGCCGCTGCAGCAGGAGTAGGACGACCAGGCCTACAAAGCTGACGAACTAACCGGTCCTTCCAGTTGTGATTGATGGCATCCCAATGAGCAATTTACTGGACACCGGCTCTCGGGTGATGACTATGCCATATATTCTTTACAAACGGTATTGGACTGACTCTGATATTACTCGTGTTCCAGATAATGAGCTGACATTAGTTGCCAGCAATGGCCAGCCTTTGCCACAAGTGGGGTATAAGGAGGTGACCATTAAGGTGGGGTCAGTAGAATTAAAAGCCCAAGGTGTTATGATTTGGTAACCGAGGAGGATAGTAGCGAAAAAGGCTAGGCAACCAGACACCCAGAGAGGTTGGTAACTTACCGGATTGCAGACCCCTAAACTGACAACACAATTAGAATTAGCCGTGGGACATACCTACGATGCCCTAGACGCCTCGATACAGCCAAAGAGGTAACTAAGCCTAAAGAGAGAAAGTGGAAAGCTAACTGCCCCGGAGTAGAGCCCCAAAGGAATAGATAGCCCCCAAACATATATTGCTGGTGAGACAGATGAAGTACAAAACACAGGCAGAAAATAGAGTAAGCAAATGCTGGGGCCCAAACTGTCTGGATAGAACAGGACAGGAAAGGATACTGTCTGCAATCCCGCAAAAACCCTAAGAAAAATTCCAACATGTCTGATATGCAAAAATACTGACACAACACGACCTCTCCCCCACTAAATCAGAACTCTGGTGTGAACTGGACGCAAAACAACAGATACTGAAATAACAGGGGACTAAAAATACAAAAAAGACTGACATAAGCTGTGGCAAAGGAAAACAGAGTCCAGCACAGGTCCCAGCAGG
This sequence comes from Oophaga sylvatica, assembly GCA_033576555.1. Lineage (NCBI taxonomy): Eukaryota > Metazoa > Chordata > Amphibia > Anura > Dendrobatidae > Oophaga > Oophaga sylvatica. The sequence continues at coordinate 301,345,021 of JARQOD010000001.1, read as the reverse complement.
GAACCTGGCTGAACTCACACTAGCAAGGCAGAGAACAGAGAAAAGGAAAAAGGGAAAAAATGCCTCAGAGTAAAACAGACAAATGACTTATCTGAAAGATGCAGGACAAAGCAGGGAGCAAACAGACTTCCAAAAGGCTCAGGAAGAAAACCAAATCACCGGCAACAACTAAGGTAAGGCTGATCACTTAAATCTCTCCAGTCTGTAACACCTGACCTCCAATTATCCTCTTCAGGTGATTGACTTCTGTCAGCCAGACCAGCTCCATTACCAGCAGCAACCACCAGAGGGAGCCCAAACTCAGAAGCCAGATCAAAAGTGTTCACAACACCAAGGTCTGATAATTTTAGACATTGATAATAATCTTATAATAATAATAATCATATGTAAAGCGCCATGGAATAAATGGCGCTATATAAATGTATAATAATAATAATAATCTTTATTTTTATATAGCGCTAACATATTCTGCAGCGCTTTACAGTTTGCACACATTATCGTCGCTGTCCCCGATGGGGCTCACATTCTAGATTCCCTATCAGTATGTTTTTTTGGAGTGTGGGAGGAAACCGGAGTACCCGGAGGAAACCCACGCAAACACGGGGAGAACATACAAACTCGTTGCAGATGTTGTCCTAGGTGGGAATCGAACCCAGGACTCCAGCGCTGCAAGGCTGCAGTGCTAACCACTGAGCCACCGTGCTGCCCTATAGATTGACGAGAATGTAACTTAATAATGACATTAGGTACTAATGTGATAGAAAATTGTCTTGCCGAGGTTATTGTTTTGTTGCAACAGGTAGCCGAAACTGCTGGTTCCAGTGAGCAACCGGTCCTGCAAAAGGAGATCAAGGCCCTGATGCAAAGACAACAGGTAGAGCTGTCTGGTGGAGAAGTCGACAGTGTCTGAGTTAGTGATCCATTCCCCATTGCAGTACCGCAAGGAGTGAAATGTTAATTTGGTGTCGGGCAGCCAAAGATTACCAGGCTCTGGTAGAACCAGTGTACTCTGATAGTAGGCCCACTGTCCTGACAGCCAGAGGGGTAGTCGATGTCCGCAAGTGGAGGGTATCTGTACACATCTTAAATTGTGGGGAGCAGGAGGTCAAAATACACCGGTTTGCCACTGTTGCTAAGCTGTTCACTGTCAATGACAACACAATCCAGACAGTAGAACCCTTGGTCTCGTCCGACCAGGCGGAGGACGATAGCTTTGCAGAACAGCTAGAGGATTGGTGTCAGAAGCTGCACACAGGCACTGACTGCACCCTTTCACATCCAAAGAATGGGGTTTACCAGGTGGTTCAAGAGTAAGAACGGGTATTCAGCAAACACCCTTTAGACTTTGGGCAGGTAAGAGTTGTCCAACATCATATCCCCACTGGAAATCATCCGTCCATTAAAGAGAGGTACAGGCCTGTACCCCCAGCTCACTATCAATGTGCCAAGAGTATGTTACGGGAGATGAAAGAGGCTGGGGTGATCAGAGACAGTTGTAGCCCCTGGGCAGCTCCGCTAGTACTCGTTAGAAAGAAAGATGGTACAATGAGGATGTGTGTTGACTACAGGCAAATTAACAGCATTACCCACAAGGACACCTATCCATTACCTAGGATTGAGGAATCACTAGCTGCACTGAGAATCGCTAACTATTTCTCTACCTTAGATCTCACCAGTGCGTATTGGCAGGTTCCCGTGGCAGAGGCGGATAAAGAGAAGACAGCCTTTGCAACACCAATGGGCCTCTCAGAGTTCAACTACATGCCGTTCGGGCATTGCAATGCACCAGGGATGTTGCAGAGGTTGATGGAGTGTTGCCTCAGACACAAAAACTTCGAGACAGTTCTGTTGTACCTAGATGACGTCATTCTCTTCTCCAAGACCTATGAAGACCATTTAAAGCATCTGGCCGAGGTGTTTGAGGCCCTGTCCAAGTTTGGCCTGAAAGTAAAACCGTCCAAATGCCACCTTCTGAAGCCCAAGGTGCAGTACCTAGGCCAAGTAGTGAGCGCGGAAGGCATGGCACCAGACCCCGACAAAGTCACTGTTATCCAGGACCGGCAGAGGCCCAGCAACATTCATGAAATACGTCAGTTCCTCGGGTTGGTAGGCTACTACCAAAGGTTCATTAAGGGCTTCACTGAAATAGCCGCATCCCTGCAAACCTTCTCGTGGGCCAGCCTAAGAAGGCCAAGAAGAAGAGTCCTACATTTGATTGGAATGATGAACTAGAAAGATCCTTCACCCGGTTGAAGTTGGTTCTTACAGGAGATGAAGTCCTGGCCCACCCAGACTATAACCAACCATTTATACTGTATACCGATGCCAGCAATGTGGGATTGGAAGCAGTGCTGTCCCAAGTGCAGAAAGGCAGAGAAAGAGTAATCGCCTACGCAAGCAGGAAGCTTCGTCCCACTGAAAGGAACCCTGACAACTACAGCTCCTTTAAACTGGAGTTTCTCGTCATAGTTTGGGCTGTCACCGAGCGATTCAAACACTACCTGGCTTCGGAAAAGTTTACCATCTTCATGGACAACAATCCGCTGACTCACTTGGAAACCACAAAGCTAGGTGCGCTGGAGCAGCGATGGATGGCCCGGCTGTCCAACTACGAGTTTACCATCAAGTACCGGGTGGGGCATATAAAAACGCAAATGCTGATGCGCTGTCCAGAATGCCCAATTTGCCACATGGGGAAGAGGACCAGGAAGAGCTAGAAGAACATGAGTTACCAGTCTTTCACAAGCTGCCAGTGCTCCCACTGTGTGAGAGACAAGCGCTATGCTAACCAGGAAGCCACGTTGAATCTGTTTCCCCACGTTGAGTGGGTGGAGATGCAGGATAGCGATCCGGCAGTCCACCTGGTTACTGATGCAAGCTGACACGCGCCTCGGTCCAGATGCTCAACAAGAGACCCAAAAGTTGTGGAAGGAAAAGGGTAGGCTATTCATCTACGAGGGAAAGTGTTACAGATCTGCAGCTAAGGAATAGGACAGGAGGGAAGAAGCTGACCCTGCACTGGGACTAGACTCGATCCCTACGATGAGGCGGGTGACCTATTCCTTGAGAATAAACCCACCGACGTTTTCTAGTCTAGACTCAATCGAAGACCTGAAGGAGGGGGGAAGGGGATCCCTGAAAGTTCTAGGGACTGGGAAAAAAATGCTGGTAACCTCCTAGCAGGGAAATGGAGGAAGCTGCAGAAACAAAAGGAAAAAACAAAAAGACTAAGCAAGCAGAACTAGAGTTCCCAGAACTGCACAAAGTATAACACAAAGGTATCAAAGCTCCCAGCCAGAACTCAAGAGGATTAACACTGATGTCCAGCAAGGACAGTGAGACAGGTGCAGGTTAATAAAGGGCGATACGATCACCAGACCAACGACAAGCCCAGCCCCAGGGGAAAAAGACCAGCAGCCAGAAACCGCAACAAGATTGCGGATGGTCAAACTAAATAGATTCTAACAGTACCTCCCCTCCTCTTGGCCGAGCCTTATTCGGAAATCTCCTGTGACAAGGCTTAATCAGCCTTGAAACCGAGACATCCTCAGCTTTCACCCAGGAATTATCCTCGGGACCGAAACCCTTCCAGCACACGAGATACTGCAACCTTCCTCTGTGCCACCTGGAATCCAATATGCGTGAAATCTCAAACTCACCATCCTCATCAATTGGAGGAACAGTTGGCATTGCCTCCTTATCTGGCATGTCAAATTTCTTCAGTAAAAGATACATGAAAAACTGAATTAATTCTCCAGGACGAGGGTATGTCTAATCTCACAGCTGCAGAGTTGACAACCTGAACCACTTTGAAGGGTCCTACAAATTTAGGCCCCAGTTTTTTAGAAGGGATCTTCAAACGCAGATTTCTAGAGGACAACTAGACCATGTCCCCAACTGCGAACAACGCCTCCTTTCTTTTTCTGTCAAAATATTTCTTACACCTCCTATTTGCCTCTTTTAGATTATGGCGTGCATTGGTCCAAACCCTTTCCAAACTTCCAGAAAAACTCTCCTCCTCAGGCACAGCCGCCCCAATCTTTGAAAATGGACCGAAAGATGGATGTCTCCCTGTACAGCAAAAAAAGAACACCCAACTGAGGCAGACGTATGATTATTAAGAGCACACTCGGCTAGTGGTAGATATTCCGACCACATCTCCTGATTGTCTGCTACAAAACATCTCAAAAACTTCTCAACGTCCTGGTTCTTCCTTTCGGTCTGACCATTGGACTCCGGATGATAACCTGACGAAAATGACAAATGAATCTTTAATCTGTCACAAAAAGCACGCCAGAAGCAAGCCACAAACTGTTGTCCTCTGTCGGAAACAATGTCCGTGGGAACACCATGGAGACTTACAATCTCTTTCACAAATGCCTTAGCTAGAGTCTTGGCGCAGGGTAATTTATTGAACGGAACCAGACGACACATCTTACTAAACCGGTCCACAACCACCCAGATGACAGAAAAACCCTCAGAAACCAGCAGATCGGTGATAAAATCCATAGCAAGATGTTTCCATGGCGAGCTAGGAACCTCCAAAGGGCACAGCAATCCTGCAGCCGGGGCATGAGAGGCCTTCGACCTAGCGCACACCGTACACTGACGCACCCACTTGATGATTTGTCTATGCCACCCTGGCCACCAGAAACTTTGACCTTTTGACTTTCTAGTTTCTGAAATCCCTGGATGACCCGCCAACCGAGACTCATGACATTCCACAAACAAAGCTCTCCTCAAGGCTTTGGGCACAAATAATTTACCATACGGAGTGTTTGTTGGTGCAGAATTCTGGGCTTCTAGGATGCTATTTTCCAACTCAGAAGCCAGTGCTGCCACCACCACCCCTTTCTGCAAAATACATTCCTCCTTCTCAGTATTAACTGCTGGAGATAAAGTACGAGACAAAGCATCCGCTTTAACATTCTTTGTGCCAGGGATATATGTTACGGAGAAATGGAACAGGGCGAAAAACAGTTCCCACCTAGCTTGACCGTCATTCAAACATTTAGCAGCATCCAGATATATCAGATTTTTATGATCAGTAAAAACCTGTATCGGATGTCTAGCCCCCTCCAAAAAATGTCACCAATGCTCAAACGCGAGTTTAATAGCCAGTAACTCTCGGTTCCCAACATCATAGTTGAGATCAGTCTCCAAAAATTTTTTAGAAAAGAAAGCACAGGGATGCACCCCATCCTCTCCCTCCTGGGACAGAACTGCCCTACCCCTACTAATGAGGCATCAACCTCTACTAGAAAAGGCTTGGTCTCATCTGTCTGGATCAAAACAGGAGCAGAGCTAAACCTCTCCTTGAGATGCTCAAAAGCCTCCACTGCCTCAGTGGACCATTGGACAGTATTAGAACTCTTCTTGGTGAGATCAGTTATGGGTTTAGCGATAACAGAAAAATTCTTTATGAATTTTCTTTAATAATTGGCAAACCCTAAAAATCTTTGGACAGACGTTTAACATTCTGGCCTAGGCCAATCCAGTATTGCCTGAACCTTCACCGAGTCCATCTCAAACCCATCACTGGAGACCAAGTAAAGTAGCAACTGGTAAGGATTGCGCACAGTGATCTTATTAATCTCCCGAAAATCCAGACACGGTCTAATGCCCCCATCCTTCTTTTTTACAAAAAAAATCCTACAGCCACAGGAGACTTAGAGGGTCTTATATGATCTGCAGCCAAACTAGTCTGTAGGTATTCCTTTGACCCTCTCGGGAATCGTCAGATTAAATAAACGACTCTTATGTAGCACCTGGGACGAACTCAATAGCGCAATCATAATCTCTATGGGGTGGTAGAGCTTCTAAAAATACCTTCCAGAAATCCTGAATGGCTTCAGGTAGTTCTCTCTTCACAACAGCAGCAATGTGAACATTACAACTGTTACAGTTAGGGTCTTTTTAGGGACAAAAAATCAGAGAGTGGACCCTCTGGGTTGAGACTCCAGAGCCCCCGAGGGCGAGCTGACCAGGTGAGGCCACCCCCTATACAGGGAGTGTTAGGAGCAGGTCCAAGGGAGATGGAACCACAACAGCTGGAGCCAAAGGGGCGACTCAGGGCAGAGCAGGAAGAGTCTGAGAACACAGGAATAGCAGCGCCGGGGAGGGCACACAAGAACGGGATGTACAAGGGAACCAGAGAAACCAGGGCAGACGGAACCAGAGCTGTAGGGAAGAAAGAGAAAACAAAATGAGGGAGATGCAAAGGGGCAGTGCTGAAGATATGAGCACACAACAGAAGACACGGAGGGACACAGGACTAGCAGGCCCGGCGGAGACACAGGATAGACGGGCACGGCTGGGATTCAGGAGTAACAGGCACGGCTGGGGCATGGGAGTGACAGCACGACTGAGACACAGGGCAGGCACGGTGGAGACACAGGGCAGGCATGGCTGCGACACAGGGCAGGCACGGCTGCGACACAGGGCAGGCACGGCTGCGACACAGGGCAGGCACAGCTGCGACACAGGGCAGGCACGGCTGTGACACAGGGCAGGCATGGCTGCGACACAGGGCAGGCACTGTGGAAACACAGGGCAGACAAAAGGTAAGGGGCCTGAGAAGGAAGCAGACGCCAGGGGCATAGATGCTAGGCACAACCGCAAAAGATAATCAGGCGTCTTATCTGATCAGACGCCGGCAGAAATACTCGGTGGGCGCCGCCATATTGGGGGCAGAGCCACCTGGTCACGAACTCCCAGGCACCCTTATGGTGGAAAGGGTGCCACTGCACCTGCGCGAAGCAGTGATGCGGAGTGACCCAAAGTGGGCGATAGGGGAGCGGCGCGGGACAGCAGCGGGGATGTGCAGGTGAGTACCGGCGGCGTGCATGACAGTACCCCCTCACTTACTCCCCCTCTTTTTAAGACTGGTGAGGAATCTCCTCATGATAAGAGGAGCATTGATGTTCTCCCGGGGCTCCCATGATCTTTCCTCAGGACCGAACCCCATCCAGTCAATTAGAAAAAGGACCTCCCTCTGATTGTCTTCATAGCCAGAATATTCTTTACCTCAAAGGAATCTTCAGAACTGCTTGGTTGGGGGAAACGGGAAGGAGAAGAGTGGAAGCGATTAAACACTGCTGGTTTGAGGAGTGACACATGGAAAGCATTGGGAATGCGCAGCGAGGCAGGCAATTTCAACTTGTAAGCCACGTCATTGATACGATTCAAGATTTCAAAGGGACCAATGTAGCTAGGACCTAGCTTATGGGAAGGAATCTTCAGCCTGATGTATCGTGAAGATAGCCAGACCTTATCTGTTATGAATGTGCTAAAAATGGTTTCTGAGCAGAGGCTCGCTCTGGTGGTTACTGACAGTACTGAACCTTTCAGTGAGGAATGGCAATCTGGGATCACGGACTGGTCTAATATAAGGGAGGTTCCCTCCCATGATGGTTGCCGGTGTTCTTGTCTCAATTGTGGTTCCTGGTTCATTTGGAAGCTTGCTGAGTCTTGCCTGCATCTTCTGCTATCAGATAAGATATTTTCTGTTTTTATTTTTGTGCTTGCTTTTTGCATTGTTCCCTGCACTTCTGTGGAGGTCAGCCAGGTCCCCTCCGGAGGGGCTTGTGCTCCTCTCAGTTTATCTGGAGCCACTGTTGGTTGTTCATTTGCTTTTTTCTGTTTTTTCAGTGGCTGCGGCTTAGTTTTGTTACACCAGAGAACTGATTTAGGTGGTAGAGGTCGTGTGATCTCAGGTTTTTTTGCAAAATCAGTAGAGTTGGTATTTTTTAGGGTTTTTTTTTAGATTGCAGTGAGTATCCTTTCCTGTACTTTTCTGTCTAGACAGATTGGGCCCCAGCTTTTGCTCATTCTATTTTCTGTCTGTGTCCGTGTTTCTTCTTTTCTAACCGCCATTACATGTTAGGGGGCTTCCTATTTTCTTTGGGGATCTGATCCGGGGCAGATAGCTTTCATCTTTCTGCCTTTAGGTGTAGTTATCTCTCAGGCTGTGACGAGGCGTCTAGGATCAACGTAGGAACGCTCCATGACTACCTCTAGTTGTGTGGTTAGTTCAGGTTACTGCAATCCAATAGGTTCCAGCCTCTCTGATGTATTGCCGTTTTTGCTTACTCTCCTCAGCTACCAAAACATAACAATCATGTGTCGCTCCATCCACCAACGTCACATTGCAAAAAAACTTGAGATCACACGACCTCTACCACCTAAATCAGTTCTCTGGTGTAACAAAACTAAGCCGCAGCCACTGAAAAAACAGGAAAAAGCAAATGAACAAACAACAGTGGCTCCAGATAAACTGAGAGGAGCACAAGCCCCCGGAGGGGACCTGGCTGACCTCCACAGAAGTGCAGGGAACAATGCAAGAAGCAAGCACAAAAATAAAAGCAGAAAATATCTTATCGGATAGCAGAAGATGCAGGCAAGACTCAGCAAGCTTGCAAATGAACCAGGAACCACAATTGAGACAAGAACAATTGATCACCGGCAACCATCATGGGAGGGAACCTCCCTTATATCAGACCAGTCCGTGATCCCAGATTGCCATTCCTCACTGAAAGGTTCAGTACTGTCAGTAACCACCAGAGGGAGCCTCTGCTCAGAAACCATTTTTAGCACATTCATAACACTTATCGCCCGGAAGGTATGGAGGTGCGTCCAGGCGTTTCTTGTCGGTGTACCTCTTCATTCTGTCGCTAGCCCTCTTAAGTGCCTCCTTAGTCTCCTCCCAAATTCTAGAAAATTACAAGGACAGAGAGTTCGCTGCCGGTACACCCGAGGCAGGGAAAACGGGAAGAGAGATGCCAGGATGTTGCCCAAAAACTACAAAAAGGGAGATTTGTTAGAGGATTCACCGGGGTGGTTGTTATAGGTGAATTCTGCCCACGGGAGAAGAGAGACCCAATCATTCTGGCGAGCATTGGAAAAATAACGAAGGCAGGATGTTAGTGCTTGATTGACTCGCTCCACTTGACTGTTGGACTGTGGATGATAGACTGAGGAGAAGTCCAGGGTTACCTTCATTAATCCGCAGAGAGCTCTCCAAAAACGGGAGGTGAACTGGACCCCACCGTCCGAGACGATATGTTGAGGAAATCCGTGAAGTCGGAAATTCGGAATACATGGTGCAAGAAAATTTTTGCTAACTCGGGTGCAGAAGGCAGGCCCGGCAAAGGAAGAAAATGGGCCACTTGGAAAAACCGATCTACGACTACAAGGATAACAGAACAGTTCGAGGAGCGAGGCAGATTGTGATAAAGTCTATAGCAATATGTCTCCAAGGACTGAAGGCACGGCAGTGGATGCAGGAGTCGGAAGGTAGCTGCCAGGGAATCTTATTCCTGGCACAGGATGAGTAAGAGGCAGTAAATTCCAAGATGTCTTGGTGAATCGATGGCCACCAAAAATGACGGGAGATAAGAGAAAGAGTCTTCTTGCTCTGGCATGACATGGAGGAATGTCCCCAACGCAAAACTTTGACCCTGTCACTCTCCAATACAAAGGTTTTGCCAGTTGGTGGGTGATAAGGTTTAGGGAGCCACGGTGACAATCCTAGCTGGGTCAATGATATGTCTAGTCCTCCTCTATGTCTACTGGCTGAAAAGACCTTGACAGGGCATCAGCTTTGATGCTCTTATTACCAGGACGAAAGTGAAGATCAAAGTCAAAACGTCCAAAGAACAAGGACCACCTGGCTTGCCGAGGTTGACCTCTGGCTGACTGAACATAAGCCAAATTCTTGTGGTCAGTAAATATGACGAAAGGATTAACGGCCCCCTGGAGGAGGAAACGCCATTCCTCTAAAGTCAATTTTATGGCTAGTAATTCTCGGTCCCCAATGGAGTAATTGCGTTCGGGGGAAGAGAAGGCTTTAGAGAAGAATCCACAGGTGACCAACCGTCCGAGCGATCTCTGTAAAAGCACTGCTCCTGCTCCAACAGACATGCGTCAACCTCGAGGGAAAAATGTCTTGTTGGGTTTGGCGATGAAGCACAGAGGCCGTACAATTTCCCTTTTCAGGACGAA
>JARQOD010000001.1:301265205-301334919 GCA_033576555.1 Oophaga sylvatica | reverse complement strand
AAGTTTTGGGGGATTTCTGGGAATCTTTAGCTTTTTAAAAGGTCTCCCCCTTTGTCACTGGTTTGAAGTTTTCATAATTGCTGACCTCATAGCCCAAAGGGACAAAAAAGGGGGCAAGTGCTTAAAATAGGACATACCAGACACTGTCTTGCCCGCTTTTTACAAATAACTAATCAGCTATTATTACGCTCTGTAAAATTTGTTTTTCCCACTGATTGGGTTTTGTTTCCCACTAAGCCATGGTCTGGAGGGGACGCTAAACCGGGGGTATTGTGCAGAGATACAGTGAAAGTGACAAGAGGACTGGTGAAAGGGAAAGGGGGTACAGGCGGTATTTTTTGGTGCAGGACCAAGTGTGCAAACACATAACTACAGAGTCACATTGGCTTTTCGTTTTACTTCTCATTGTATTATGCTCTCTGCACACAGGTACTATTATCAGTATGGGGGGCTCAGTGGTTAGCACTGCAATCTTGCAGCACGGGATTCGGGGGCTCAAATCCAACCAAGGAAAACATCTGTAAGGAGTTTGTTGTTCTCCTCTCTTTGCGTGGGTTTCCTCTCACACTCCAAAAGCAACTGATAGGGAATTTAAATTTTGAGCCCCAATTGTGACAGTCCGATAGTCTGTAAAACGCTAGGAATTAATGGCGTTATATAAGTAAATAATCAGACTAACATACTTGTACTAATATCTATAAGAATTCTTAAAAATAAGGAGACACAACAATCTGAGAGGGATAAAATACAGTAGTGTCAATGTTCCTCATTCAGTATGAGAGACCAGATTGAATAAATGGATTCTATTAGTATTAATTGTTCATTGCATTTATAAGACTATGGCAGAAAGGAATGAGAAGAATTTAAATCCTTTTAATTCATGAAAACTAGTACAATAAATGCCTCATCTATTTCAAAAACATTGACCGCTTGAACAGTTAGTTTACTAAATGTCAGTGATGTCAATTCTTCGTAGACCTGATGTTTGTTAAATGCCGTAAATTGGAAAGACAAACTCTACTTGACTGGGAAAGTACAAATAAGTGTGTAGACCCAGCTACGCAGGCACACATGAAAATCCAGGAAAGTGCACTGGAAGGTAACAGCCAAAGCTTGATATGCATTCATCATGTCACTCACATTTAGACACACCCATAGGGGTATAAAGTTTGGTGGGTGTCGCATAGAAAAGAGTGTGTTTCAGCTTCCTGTCTTAGGACAGTGATTCAGTCAGTTAGCTCCGGAGGCTCAGGAGTGAGTCATCCCTTGGATAGTTTACCTGTCTGAGTTAGTCAGTCAGATTGGTTTCCTGCTGAGTTCAGAGCAGAGACTTCAGCCGCCTGTCCCAGGACAGTGAAGTTCAGTCGACAGAGGTCCTGGACTAGGAGAATACTGAGAGCTGCTCAGCGAGCCCAAACAGGGAATCTGTGATTCGACTTCTATGCAGCAGTGCTTATGTTAGAGCGGAAAGCAGGGCGAAGGGCACAGTGGAGAAGACAGAGCAGTGCCTTAGGTATTGGATTACCTGCACTAAATCACCGGTCACTGGGGACCGAAGCTTTTACTATTGTTTCAGGCATAGTAACAAAAAACCAGAGGCATCTGGACTACAGTCGCAGAGAGCAGCCCAAAGTGTCAATACGTAACCGGAGTCAGGTGGAACAGGGACTTTGAGCTAGGCCAAGCAAAAGTAAGGACTTAGTTTCATCACTTAGAAGGCTTCACCACAACGTTGGCCGGGCAGTACAGCTACAGAGAAAGCTGGAGATTTAGAGTTAACTTCGCTTCAGGCAAGTTGGACTCACATTATATGGAAGTTAAGGAGGCCTCTAACCTGCTCGGCTGCTACCTGAATGTGCACTCTCCACCCCGACCAGCTCCCCGGGATCTGCTTGAACCATCATCAGTAAAAGGTATGAAAAGAACCTGCATTGTGTTTGGCTGAATTATTACTACACCCTGCATCATCATCACCATAGACTTCCAGGGACACGTCTCACCTGTGGGAGACTTACTACCGAGCTGCCCCATAACATCCCCTGTGAAGACCCTTACAGCAGCGCTGGTACAAATGACCAGAAACCACAGGTGGCGTCACGAACTATCCTAATAATCCCCTGTAAATATTCCCCCATTGCACTACCGCCAGGGCCACGGACCGAGCCACCGCTACCAGTGACAACTCCCATAGACTTCCATGGGCTCGGCTCCGAGTACCCCATAGCCCTGTTATCCACAATTGTGGTGCGTGGTCGCAACAAACTTGGCGTCACGAACAGGATCCGAAACTTGCAATTGTGAGTCCTGTGTGCCTATATTGAACTGTTTCATGAAAGAGACTGTTTGCTGCATTTGGCCGCCAAATACCGACATTTTACCGTCAAGTTGGCGCCCTGAGGCGCTGGTGAAGAAGGTGGGCGTGCATTCGTGGGCGTGTACCCCCCCTGAGGCGCGAAAGATATGGCCCCCCTCTCCAAGGCCCCACTACAACGTGAGATCCAGCCCCACTGCTAAAGAAATACGCCTCCTCTTCATCCTCTATGCGAAGAGGAGGAGACGCAAATCCCGCCTCCACGGAAAGGACCAGAATGTTCCTGTTGGATTCACAGTGAGACCTGGACCGAGATGGCGGAAGGACAGGAGAATCAGTGCCCAGTACCGGAGGACTGTCTGCCTGTGCCGGAGCTGTCCCCAGATCGGGACACCGACCCCGCCATGATGGAGCTGCGGAGGGAGAACGCAGAGCGAAGAAGAAGCTGCAGAATCGTGCAGATCTACAAGAGACGGAAAAACACTGGCGTGCCCGAAAAAAAGCGGCTGCTATGGGACGCAGTGTTCTCTCCCACAAGTGAAATAACCGTCTCTTGATTACCCCTCTATCACTGGATTATCCAAAGGCCCCGATGAAAAAGGCTGCGGAGCGACTGGAGGCGGACACCAGATATGCTGTACCTGATCCCACCGATGGAGCGGTGGAGGCGAAGGAGGCTGAGGAGGTCCTGCCCGTTCCTGAGGGTCACCCAGGTCAGGAGGCCGCGCGGATTGCCGTTCCCCGGCGGGGACACCGGAGGGTTCCTGTCCATCGTTGCCAGAAGTTGACTGGGACGAGATGGAGCGTATTGATGACATCACGTTTTTGCCGTCCAGTGGGAAAGAGAGATGCGTGTCGTGAAGAGGAGCAGCGACGCCGGCAGGAGGAAGAGCGGAAGGTGCAGCAGAACCGACAACGGCAGTATGAGCAGTTGGTCGCTGATAAGGAGATGGTCCGCAACGACAAAGGTACCTGGGAACCGCGGCGGCAGGGGTGTGTTACAGAGTTCCAGCTCCGCAAGGGCTGGGGCTTCATCAGAGAACCGGGCCTCTATGCAGGGGTCTTTGTCAGCCGTAGGGACGTAGAATCCCACCTGCCCATCGGTCACCCGGGGAGGGACCTGATGAATGGGGACATTGTTAGTTACACCCGTCACTGGGGCATGAAGGGGTGGTATGCCCTGAATGTGTCCATCGTCAGTGACCCCGTCCCCGACGCCGGTAACGTCAACACTACCGAAGCGTTCCCGTCTCGAGCGCCCACAGCACCAGGCCGTACTCCAGCATCGCCCCTGCAGGCCCATCGCAATCTATGTCGCAATCGGCATCGCCTCCTGCTTACTCAAAGCAAACCAAGGCGCAATCTGTACAGCAGCCCAGGTCTCAGCCAGCGCTGCCGCCTAAACCGCAAACTGCGACCAAAATAGAATCGCAAGATGTTGTGCCACCTGTAGCGACGCAATCGGCGTCTCACAAAGAAGAAGCACCCGGCGTGCCCCTAGCGGTTCGCACAAGGACTGTAGCGACCCAGACATTGATAGCAGGTCACGACCTGTTTGTTATGAGATCCAGAGAACATCGCGTCGTTCCGGCCCCAGGTGTGGAAGACGTAATTGAAGTCTGCAAGAAAATGTGAAGACCGGTAGGACCCAGACAGGGGTTTACCGTATTGAAGCATGTATAAAGTTGAGAAGGAAAGTTCGCATAATTGCACTTGAAATGTATGTAATGTTTACATAAATTGCCATTTTTGCACTTTAGTATTATTGTATACTGATGTTTGATATATGGAGTAGAATACCCGGCTGGGTACCAGAAAGAAAAATAAGAAAAATGATGTTTACCTATTTTGCATAGTTTTGCATAAAATACCCTGGTTGGGTAAAGAAAGTTAAAAGAATGTGAATATTGAAGTGAAATATATATATGTGTCCTTAACCATGTCATGGACTGAGAGGCTGAGGACTGTGCCAGCCCAGAACTTATCCTGTAAATAGTTGCGCTTCGGTGCATTATATTGGTTTTACACGAAGCCACTATTACACATCTACCTCTGAAGAAAAACCCGTATGGTGTGGCCTAGAGTGAGGTCTGCAGTCAGAAGTCCTGCAGCCCACCCAGGACCCACGTGGGAGGTTTTTGGTGCGGGTCCTCCACAAGTATCTTGTATATATGAACACGTTTGATGTTTTGATACTTTTGTATTTTCTTACTGTACATATTGTAACGTTCAAGAAATTCGTACCTCCGGATGGGAAGAGTTATAATGTTTATTGTTATTGCAAAACAAAATTTCTTTTTGTCTTTTACAGCCCGGGAGTGCTGTGTTTTACCAAGGGGGGATGTGTAGCCCAGCTACGCAGGCACACATGAAAATCCAGGAAAGTGCACTGGAAGGTAACAGCCAAAGCTTGATATGCATTCACTCATGTCACTCACATTTAGACACACCCATAGGGGTATATAAGTTTGGTGGGTGTCAGCATAGAAAAGAGTGTGTTTCAGCTTCCTGTCTTAGGACAGTGATTCAGTCAGTTAGCTCCGGGAGGCTCAGGAGTGAGTCATCCCTTGGATAGTTACCTGTCTGAGTTAGTCAGTCAGATTGGTTTCCTGCTGAGTAGTGTTGAGCATTCCGATACCGCAAGTATCGGGTATCGGCCGATATTCGCGTTATCGGAATTCCGATACTTAATTCCGATACTTTTTCCATATCGTATACCGGAATCGGAAGTTCCCATAATTCTTT
Organism: Oophaga sylvatica; assembly: GCA_033576555.1. Classification (NCBI taxonomy): domain Eukaryota; kingdom Metazoa; phylum Chordata; class Amphibia; order Anura; family Dendrobatidae; genus Oophaga; species Oophaga sylvatica. Next base: position 301,329,863 of record JARQOD010000001.1, on the reverse strand, counting down.
GAGAGGCAATGTGATTTTAGTCAGCCAATGAGGAATCCTACGAAGTGTGGGCACATCCTGTAATGCTGCGGTCATCTTAACTAATGGCATGGCTGTGATTGGCTGCTGAAATGATGTCAGAATGCACTATAAAAGGCGCCGCCGCCATTTTAGCGTCACTGTGCTGTGAACTCAGTAAGGGACAGAACGCTACTCTGCTCACTCTGAGGGACAGTTAGATATATCGATTTTGTGTACTACTGTGCTTGAGGCAGGCTAGTTTACCAACCGCTGTGTAAAGCTTCATTTTGCCAGTGTTGTTTTAACAGCTCTGTGCAAGGTGTGTGTGTGACAGTGCAGGTGACGCTGCAGTTTGCTCTGCATCCACCGCTGTTTGTAGGCATCTGCACGTGTCACTTTTTTTTTTTTTTTTTTTTTTTATTTAGTGGAATTGGTGCAGCTCCATTATATTAGAAAAAAATCAAATCTATTAGTGTGACGTGCTTCCATCCGTATACAATACATTGGTTGCAAACACTATAGAAGTACAGAAAGGAGCTTTTCACAGATTGTGGACAGTTGTGTTTCAGTGTTCACTTCAGTCTGTGTTTTTTACTTTTTTGAGTGCAGATCACGCTCCAGTTACTTGTTCAAGCACTGCTGCTTGTACTCTGCTGAGCGTGTCTCAGTGGCTCATCCTTTTCATTTATCTCCAATTGGTTCTGCTACATTCCATTTAAAATAAATCTAATCTATTAGTGTGACGCGCTTCCATCCGTATACAATACATTGGTTGCAAACACTATAGAAGTACAGAAAGGAGCTTTTCACAGATTGTGGACAGTTGTGTTTCAGTGTTCACTTCAGTCTGTGTTTTTTACTTTTTTGAGTGCAGATCACGCTCCAGTTACTTGTTCAAGCACTGCTGCTTGTACTCTGCTGAGCGTGTCTCAGTGGCTCATCCTTTTCATTTATCTCCAATTGGTTCTGCTACATTCCATTTAAAATAAATCTAATCTATTAGTGTGACGCGCTTCCATCCGTATACAATACATTGGTTGCAAACACTATAGAAGTACAGAAAGGAGCTTTTCACAGATTGTGGACAGTTGTGTTTCAGTGTTCACTTCAGTCTGTGTTTTTTACTTTTTTGAGTGCAGATCACGCTCCAGTTACTTGTTCAAGCACTGCTGCTTGTACTCTGCTGAGCGTGTCTCAGTGGCTCATCCTTTTCATTTATCTCCAATTGGTTCTGCTACATTCCATTTAAAATAAATCTAATCTATTAGTGTGACGCGCTTCCATCCGTATACAATACATTGGTTGCAAACAATATAGAAGTACACAAACGGGCCTTTCACAGCTACTGAACATGGGTTTTTAATTTTTAACTAAAATATGTATTTTTTCAAATGACACAAATATAAGTAATGTTGAAGAGGAATAGTCCTACATCCATTGTTTGCACAATATTACAGGTGTACATCATGTCCCTTAATCAACAATGTATTATTATATTTACTTGTATGCTTTTATTTAAAAGCCAAGAACACAGAAGGATAACCTTCGCACTGCAGCTGTTGTCAAAGTTCAACCCACATTATGCACTTCCAACATTGCAGCATTTGAGGCATGATGTGAGTTGGATTGGTCAAAGTTATGGAGTGAGAAGGTTCACCATCAGTACCCTATAGCATAAGTATGCTTTTGTGTTAGCATTTGTGTTAGACATGTGGATATCTGCCATAATATGTCACAATTATTTAGTTACAGATTTGTTACCAACACTAATCATTGAATGGTTTTAAATTTGACGTTTCACTTGTTTACAGCTTAGAAATAAGGGTGTAGCCTGATATCTATGTGTAGCACAGCCACTTTAACATGTCATGTTTTTTTAAACATGTGTAGCTAGGTAGCAGTAATTTTTGCCGGACACACAGCAGGGGAACAGCAGGCGTTACTGAACCCCACTATTACTATAGCTTGTGTATTGGTCTGTGGACACGACACTTCTGAGCAGCAACTGGCAGTGTTGTAGCCCAGGGAGTATAGCTCAGGTGGTAGAAAGATGAACATAACAGGAGACATGGAAAACGTTGCCAACCAGTTAGTTAATCTGAAACCGGACAGGCAAATTCAGGCGAGATCCATGCCTAGTTCATTTTCAGAAAAGTAAGCCGTTCTACATTATCGTAGGATAGTCGCATGCAACGGTCTGTTAGTACACCACCTGCAGCAGTAAAGACGCGCTCCGATAATACACTGGCAGCAGATCAAGCCAGCACCTCCAATGCATACTGGCTAAGCTCTGGCCATGTATCCAGCTTAGAGACACAAAACTTGAATGGGGAAGAGCCATCTGAGAGTACACTGAGAGGGCAAGACATGTAGTCTGTAACCATCTTACGGAAATGTTGCCTCCTGCTGACTGGAGCCGTCTCGGATGGTGTAGACATTGGTGGCGCTGCCACAAAACTTCGACACATTTGGAACATACTGTTCTTGCCCTGTGCAGAGGCGCTGCTTGTGCTCCCTCTTGTTGCAGAGCTGTCTCCACTGCCTCGACGCACAGAGCTGCTTTGTAAATCAGTAGCAGCAGCAGTGCTCTCGGCTGGAATGGAGAACATTATGGATTGCACCAGTGTGTCTTGGTACTTCCGCATTTTACGCTCCCGGTTCAACGGTGTGATGAGGCTTTGTAAGTTGTCCCGGTAGCGAGGGTCTAGGAGGGTGTACACCCAATAATCAGACGTGGTGTGAATGTGTTCGATGCGGCGGTCGTTTCTCAGGCACTGCAGCATGAAATCAACCATGTGCTGCAGACTCCCAACTGGCCAAGAAACGTTGTCCCCTGCAAGAGGCGTCATCTCCGCCTGCTGTGCATCACCCCACCCTTGGTCTACATACTGACTAGAGCATTGTCTACCTCCCTCTGGAGCGATGTCTTCCTCCTCCATTGACTCCTCCTCATCCTCCTCACAAAGTCCTTCAAATACATATAAATTTACAAAATTTAAAACTCAAAATTTAAAAACTTTGTATCATAATTCTGTAACATCAGTTTATGGAAACACAATAGCATTACAAAAGGATAGACAAAAACTGTACATTATGTGCTTTGTAAATACATTAAAAGTTTGTAATGGTTATGAAAATATAGACAGCGACTCTGGAGGTTCAATTGTTGATTCAGCATGGTACTTTGAAAGTCCTCCAGCCCTTTGTGAGGAACCACGTTGCGCTGACTGTCCAGAAGGTGATGGAATTTGTGACTCCTCATCCTCCACCTCTTCCAAAACCTCATGCCTTAGTGCTTGCAGTGTTTTTTGAAGCAGGCAGATAAGGGGGACAGTCAGGCTGACTAGTGCATCATCTGCACTCGCCATCCGCGTTGACTCATCAAACGCACGCAAAACGTGGCAGATATCCTTCATAGAGTTATTCGCCACTCATTACACTGGCAGTGGCTGCCCATTCATTATAGGATCCAATTCTAATTACTGGTTCTCACCAACAAAGCTCTCCACAGCGCAGCACCCCCCTACATCTCCTCCCTTATTTATATTTATCGGCCTAACCGACTGCTGCACTCTGCAAACGACCTTCGACTAACCTCTGCACTAATCCGTACCTCCCACTCCCAACTCCAAGACTTCACCCGCGCTGCGCCAATCCTCTGGAATGCTCTACCCCAAGAAATTAGGACTATCCGCAATTTGGATGGTTTCAGGCGCTCCCTCAAAACACATTTGTTCACAGTGGCCTATCACATTCACTAATCAAAGTCATTCTATGTGTAATTCTGTGTGTGTAGCCCATTCACTATCTCCATGCATCCCTCACTTCCTTAAAATGGCTGGACCATCATTGTAAAAACACCATTGTATATAAACACCTGTACTTTGTATCTCCCACACCTCATTGTAGATTGTAAGCTTTCACCAGCAGGGGCGGCTGATTTTGCTTTAATTATTGTATTGTTAACGTTGTTACTTATGACTCGTGTTTTGAAACTGTTAAACTGTAAAGCACTGCGGAATATTATGGCGCTATATAAATAAATAATATTATTATTCTTATTATAGAGGCCCACTCAGTAGTGGTGAAGTGTGAACGGCGCAAATTGCGAGTTGACTGCGCCTGATGCAGCTGATACTCCATTACTGTTGGCTGCTGCTCACACAACCGCTCCAACATATGTAATGAGGAATTCCACCTGGTGGGTACGTCACATATGATGCGATGTTCATGAAGGTGAAATCTGCGTTGCAGAGCTGCAATCAGCGATCTGGCCATGCTGGAACGTCGCAAGTGAGCGCACTCTAGGCGGACCTTGTGCAGCAGTGCATCAAGATCCGGATAGTCCCTCAAAAAACTCTGCACGACCAAGTTGAGCACATATGACAGACATGGTATGTGAGTGAGGTTGCCAAGGCCCAGTGCTGACACCAGATTTCGGCCATTGTCACACACTACCAAGCCTGCCTGTAGATTCTCTTCCAAAAACCACACGTCGCTCTCCTGCTTTATGGCATTACAGAGCTCCTGCGCTGTCTGGCTAAGATTCCCCATGGAAATTAATTTCAGGATGGCCTGTTGACATTTGGACACGGCTGTGCTCATATCGGTCGCAACAGGTAAACGTTCACGGGTCCATGTGGAGGTAGACCGTGACGGCTCCTGCAGCGATGATTCTGAGGAACTGGAATAGGAGGAGGAATCAATGTGTACAGACTTGATTCCTGCAATCCTTGGAGTTGGCAGAACACGTACAGCGCCACTCGCAAGATCAGTACCCGGCTGCACAACATTGACCCAATGGGCAGTGAGGGAAAGGTATTGTCCCTGGCCATGGGTGTTAGAACCCTCTTGTTAGGTTTTGTTTCAGTTTGCTGGTCACATGACCTTTTTTCCCTATTTAGTCTGGCTCCGCCCTTCTGGCTTTGCTTGACTTCATTGTATTATCTACTGTTAAGCTAGCCGGGTGCTTAGGTGCCTTAATCTGTCAGTTTTGCTTGATGTTAGGATCACAAAGTATTTATTTTTCTGTTTAATTATCCATGCTACAATTTATGTTAGGAGGTGTCCACCTTTTCTCACAGTCCCTAGATCTTGTAGGGATTACTCCCTCGCAACTATAGGTCTTCGTTCACACTAGATGAGGACTTTAGCGGGTCTGGTCGCAGGATCAGGTTCCCCGTTACATCGTAGGGATTCAGCTTAGTTGTATTGTAGGGACAGAATTCCCTTCTTTCCTTACTGGTTGTAGCAGATCATAACAATGGGTACTGGTCCACGCATCGGTGGTCAGGTGGACCTTGCTACTGAGGGCTTTTAGTAGCGCATGTTTAATTTTTCCCTCAACATGCTTTTGCAGACCAGGGACGGCTTGCCTGCTGAAATGAAATCGGCTTGGCACATTGTATTGTGGGATTGACAATGATATTCAGTTACGGAAACTGTCTGTCTCCACCAGCCTGAATCACAGCATTTCAAGGGACAGGAGTTTTGCAATGCCAGCATTCAGAGCCTGTGCTCATGCATGGTTTGCGGAGTATGGCCGTCTTTTATCCCATGCCTGTGCTACCGCTGGCTGTTTTGTGGCCTGGGAGTGTGAGGATGACAGGGAACTTGCTGCTGTGTGTGGAATAACAGTTTGTCTCTGGACAACAGTGGCCGAGGTTCTTCCATGGCGATCCTGTGAGGAAGCATAACCAGCTGTGTGTGAGCTCGATGAAGAGGCTTCAACACAACCTGAAGATGTAGGTGCTGCTGTAGGTTGGCCTACATCTCTAGTGTGTCTTTGTAACTCAACTACGTGCTTTGTCCGCACATGTTTCCACATATTTGTGGTATTGAGGTGACTGACACTTTTAGCTATTTTTAATTTTTAATTACACAGCTTGCATTTCACATAGCAAATATCATGTGCAAGTGTGTGAAAAAAGGACCACGCAGTGCAAGTCCTGGGAGCGCACGTTTTGACTTTTGGAAGACAACTGCTCCGAACAGGTGCCAAACTGGAGGCTACAGGCAACCGAGTCTGCAGCCTAACTCTCCCTCCTGTTTGTACCGTTGGGGCAATGTCTTCCTCTATCTTCCTTCTATCACTAACCATTTCTCTAGGCCTCTCCCAGCTTTCAACCAAAGTACTGGTTCTCACCCACAAAGCTCTCCACAGTGCAGCACCCCTCCTACATCTCCTCCCTCATTTCTATCTATCGGCCTAACCGACTGCTGCGCTCTGCAAACGACTTTCGACTAACCTCTGCACTAATACGTACCTCCCACTCCCGACTCCAAGACTTCTCCTGCTCTACGCCAATCCTCTGGAATGCTGTACCCCAAGAAATTAGGACTATCCACAATTTGCATGGTTTCAGGCGCTCCCTCAAAACACATTTGTTCAGAGCGGCCTATCACATTCACTAATCAAAGTCATTCTATGTATTCTGTGTAAGTGTGTGTGTGTCTCTAGCCCATTCACTATCTCCATCCCTCAGTCCCTTAAGATGGCTGGAACATCATTGTAAATGCACCATTGTATATAAACACCTATACTTTGTATCTCCCCCATCTCATTGTACATTGTAAGCTGTCACGAGCAGGGGCGACTTATTTAGCTTAAATTATTGTATTGTTAACGTTGTTACTTATGACTTGTGTTCTGAAACTGCTAAACTGTAAAGCGCTGCGGAATATGATGGCGCTATATAAATAAATATTATTATTATTCCTCTGAGCTGCTCCCACCACCTTCCTGTTCTTCATGCCATGTTGGGTCTTGGACCTCATCATCTCCACTACCCTCTTCCAACACCTGCTGTTGGGTGGTCTGGCCAGCACCATGCTCAACAGAAACTGGCACCTGGGTCTCATCATCATCATCAGATGCGTTCTGCGGTGTGCTGACCATCGGCACTGTCTCACCCGCCTCTTCAGATTCAGAGAGACACAGCTGTTGCGCATCACTGCATACTCCCTCTTCACATTACAGAATGCTGCTTGGCTGGGCCCCTGTTTGCAAGCCAATAGATTCTGAGAACAGAAGCAGACACTCAGCTGGCTCCTGTACAGAACTCTCTGACTGCCTGGGCAATTTGCCAGGCGGTGAAGAGACAGATGGTTGCCCAACAGTGCTGTGGTCCTGAGAGGAGGTGGAAGCAATTGAAGTCGATGCATTGGCTGACATCCAAACAACAACGGCTTCAATTTGTTCTTCCCGCAGCAGGGGGTACTCCGAGCTCCTACAAAAGTGCGCATAAAGGAACGCTCACGGCCCGGGGAAAACTGGTGGATGCTGTGTCACTGGGGGCCGCAGCAGCCACAGAATCCCCACGTCCTCTCCCTGAAGAAACACCACGACCACGTGCCTTACTCCCTGCCTTCTTCATCTTGGTAGATTGATAAAGAAAGTCTGAAAAGTTATAAGGTCTAAGTGTGGTTATTCCGCAGAGACTGCAGTGAACACTGCACACAACTGTTCACTACCCAATGCGTCTCAGCAGGAAGGCAGTCTGTGCGTCAAAACAAAGGCACAAGCATACATCCATGTACCCTGTTTATACAGCTATATAAAAAAAAATATGTAGTAGTGACGCACACTTTATTGAGGTACAGTATTACATTGCCATTCACCATCTGTGGCTATGCAGTGTCATCTATATATACCTTATCTATCTGTTGTCATGCTTCCAAGTCGACAGTCAGCCATAAATAGCAATTTTCACTATGCACTATGCACTTTTTAAAGGTTATGTTTGTTAATAAAAATGATTATTGCCACATATTATGAGTATTACATGATGGAAATTGTATAATTTTGTATAAAATATTTAGGGACATTATTCAGCAAATGGAACATTTTAGTAATATCACAGATAACTTGTAATGCTGATGATGTTTTGAAGTCAGACATTCATTGTCTATACAATAAAAATGGTGTACATACTGTTACTTATCCATCATTAATGGATTCAGATATGTACTTGTATGCTTTTATGTACAACCGTATAGCAGATTCCTTAACTAATTTATTTTGTGGTTTGCATTGCTGTTCAACATGTTAATGTATGTGTTTATGTTTGTCAATTCTTTATTTATCTAGATATTAGTTTAAATGAAATCATCATCTTATGGTAGTAAAGGTTATCTTTCTCTTGTTTGAAGTATAGACATTTAAAATTGACAGGTAACAAGGAAATTACTTGATCTAGTATTTAAACATCCTCCTTGACCCTGGGCTCCAACACCGCCAGTTGTTGCTCGGAAGTGCTGTTAGCACAGTCAACACTTGCTCCTGTGTTACTGGGGTTCAGTAACGTCAGCTGGTCCTCGGTTGTGCCATTGGCTCTTTTCCTTCTGCTGCCCCTCCGGGTTCCAGTACCGTCAGCTGGTTCTCCGCAGTGCCTTTGGCCTAGGTGCCTCCATGTCGGTATCCGAGTTCCAGCAACGTCTGCTGGTCCTTGGTAGTGCTTTGGAGCACAGGTACCTCCTGCTTAGTAACCGTGTCCCAGTAACGTCAGCTGGTCCTCGGTTGTGCCATTGGCTCTTTTCCTTCTGCTGCCCCTCCGGGTTCCAGTACCGTCAGCTGGTTCTCCACAGTGCCTTTGGCCTAGGTGCCTCCATCTCGGTATCCGAGTTCCAGCAACGTCTGCTGGTCCTTGGTAGTGCTTTGGAGCACAGGTACCTCCTGCTTAGTAACCGTGTCCCAGTAACATCAGCTGGTACAAGATTGTGCTACAAATACAAGATACGGAACAAGAGACACAAGAACAATAAGCAGAAGATCTAAAAGCAGAAGAACATGAAGTATAAGACCAAAATGAAGAGCAAAATATATGCTCTAAATTCTAAGCAGAAGAAGACTAAGCAGTGTATGGGGGTGAGTCCGTTCCTCCTCGTGGTGCCCCTGGAAAATGCCTGCTGCTGCAGGCTAAACTGAACACGGACAAATACTGTTGTAATTTAAATCTTTTGTGACAGCAAGAACGGAAGGATGAAAAATTCATACTTTGACAGATTACAAGTACAGGATTCTCTGTCACAAATAAGAATATGATGAAGAAGATGAAGCAGAATATGAATAAGAATAATAGTTTAATAAGAAGAATATGAGTAATGTTAACAAAGATGAATAGCAAGAAGTTTAAGAAGAAGATAAAGAAGGTGAAGATGAAGAATAATTTGATGAAAAAGATGATGCTGCAGAAGATTATGAAGGAGAAAGTGTGTGAAAAGTTAAAAAGGTGAAGATGAAGAGCATGGAAGTTGTGTAATATACATATTTGCCAAAATAGAAAAAACGTTAACATTGTCAATTTCTTCGTCAATCCGAACATCTTTAAAAAAAAAATATTTATGCTATTCCATTTGATTGGGTTAAACATCTATGCCTTTAATGTCTCCTCAACCTTCCCCAATACATTCTACATTACTCTTTCTTGTTTTCCTTCATGTACAATTAACCAACAAGGCAAGAATGGGTTTTTTTTAATTTCGATATTTTGTTCCCATAGACTTACATGGGACTTCCGGTATCGGTATCGGGTATCGCCGATATTTTAGTGATATCGGCGATACCATTCCGATTCCGATACTTTAGGATATCGGAAAGTATCGCTCAACTCTACTGCTGAGTTCAGAGCAGAGACTTCAGCCGCCTGTCCCAGGACAGTGAAGTTCAGTCGACAGAGGTCCTGGACTAGGAGAATACTGAGAGCTGCTCAGCGAGCCCAAACAGGGAATCTGTGATTCGACTTCTATGCAGCAGTGCTTATGTTAAGAGCGGAAAGCAGGGCGAAGGGCACAGTGGAGAAGACAGAGCAGTGCCTTAGGTATTGGATTACCTGCACTAAATCACCGGTCACTGGGACCGAAGCGTTACTATTGTTTCAGGCATAGTAACAAGAAAACCAGAGGCATCTGGACTACAGGTCGCAGAGAGCAGCCCAAAGTGTCAATACGTAACCGGAGTCAGGTGGAACAGGGACTTTGAGCTAGGCCAAGCAAAAGTAAGGACTTAGTTTCATCACTTAGAAGGCTTCACCACAACGTTGGCCGGCAGTACAGCTACAGAGAAAGCTGGAGATTTAGAGTTAACTTCGCTTCAGGCAAGTTGGACTCACATTATATGGAAGTTAAGGAGGCCTCTAACCTGCTCGGCTGCTACCTGAATGTGCACTCTCCACCCCGACCAGCTCCCCGGGATCTGCTTGAACCATCATCAGTAAAAGGTATGAAAAGAAGCTGCATTGTGTTTGGCTGAATTATTACTACACCCTGCATCATCATCACCATAGACTTCCAGGGACACGTCTCACCTGTGGGAGACTTACTACCGAGCTGCCCCATAACATCCCCTGTGAAGACCCTTACAGCAGCGCTGGTACAAATGACCAGAAACCACAGGTGGCGTCACGAACTATCCTAATAATCCCCTGTAAATATTCCCCCATTGCACGACCGCCAGGGCCACGGACCGAGCCACCGCTACCAGTGACAACTCCCATAGACTTCCATGGGCTCGGCTCCGAGTACCCCATAGCCCTGGTATCCACAATTGTGGTGCGTGGTCGCAACATAAGGAGAGAGACAAAGACATTTGCACGGTTATAGTCCATTTACACTGGATGATTATTGTTCATATGAGTGGTCGTATTACAGTAATCGTGCAGTCTAAACAAGTTGCCGATCACCTGACAAGTGAGCAAAGCACTCAGAGTCCTCTCATCTTATTCATTCTCATCTGAACTATTGTAACTCTCTATTAAATGGTCTCTCTCTTACCAAACTCTCTCCTCTCCAATCTGTCTTGAATGCTGCAGCCAGGATCATATTCCTCACCAACAGTTACACCGATGCCGCTACCTTGTACCAGTCATTGCATTGGTTACCCATCCACTCCAGAATTCAATGTAAACTTATCACTCTCACCCAGGGGCGGACATATCATTGGTGCAACCTGTGCAGCTGCACATAGGGTCCAAGAGATGAGGGGGCTCATTTATACCTCCAAAGCAGGTGCAATTTTACATTTTTAGGTGATCTTGGGCTGCAAAGGGCCCATATATTGTTCTTGCACAGGGGCCCTTTTTTGACTTTATCCTTCAGTGCTCTCACCCACAAAGTACTCCACGGTTCGGCACCACCCTACTTCTCCTCCCTAGTCTCAGTCTACCACCCTACCCGTGCCCTTCATTAACATCTTCAATAATCAGAACCTCCCACTCCCACCTCCAAGACTTCTCACCTGCTGCGCCAATTCTTTGGAATGCGCTACCCAGGATAAGTCGATTAATTCCCAATACCCACAGTTTGAAGCGTGCCCTAAAAACACATTTCTTCAGACAGGCTTACCGCCTCAACACATTTATTTAACTATCCCTGTGTTGCACATTCAAAATAACCAGATTCCTCGTATCATGTTCTCACACACTTTTTGCATTTAATAGCATTTAATAGCCCTCTGTGTCTGTACTTTTACATATTCTGGATGATAACCGGTTCATGCAGCATTACCGATTTTTTTACATTATAGCTGGTCAGAACAATGAAAGCAATTGTTACCATCCACCTTTTGTGTCTCCCCTATTTCCTTATAGATTGTAAGCTTGCCAGCAGGGCCCTCATTCCTCTTGGTATCTGTTGATTTATGTGATTATTGTTATGCTGTAATGTCTTTTATTGTTTTATAGTCCTCTCTATAATGTAAAGTGCTGCGGAATATGTTGGCGCTATAGAAATAAAATTATTACTATTATATCAAAAATCACTTTTCATATACATGGACGACAAGGCTACTATACTGTATGTGCCCATGATACGTATTTGATGAGTTTTTCGTTGTGTTGCAATTTTCCACACCATTTCTGCACTTTGCATGTAAAGCAGGTTTTTTTAGTTCATTTATTTACACGTTTTTATCACGTTTTTGATGCTGCGGTTTTTGGACTCAGAAGTAAGCTTATGTTAGGAAACTATACACTGGCCATTTTGTATTTGACAGTACATCTGTGCACCTTGTATCTTGTTACAAAACACACTATGCATTATTATGACATGTGGTTTATTGGTTAAATAGCACAGGGTGAAAAATATGCATTCAAAATCCAATTATTTTTAGAAACCAGCCTAAAGCAAAATAATCTTCAGTTGTTTTCACAGTTAATCAATGTATAGTTCCTCGTAGGACAATCACAAGGGCAAAAGATTAAAACACATATGCTGATGACTGTATGTGTTAACATGAGACCCATCATGTTATTAGATTTACACCTACACAAGCACACATGTAAAACATTTTTGTAAATTCCATTGTAGTGAAATAGTCATTTCATTCACTTGATTCACTGCCATTTGCAGACAAATTTAGACTTCATTCACGTCATGTCCTGTTAAGTTCTGTATGACAATAGTTCTTAAGGGTGAGTTTCCACGGTCAGGAAACGCTGCGTGTTTGGCGCTGTGCGCTGGCGCAGCGCCAAACACGCAGCGTCCAGATGTTACAGCATAGTGGAGGGGATTTCAAGAAATCCCGTCTCCACTATGCGTAACAATACGCAGGTGGCAAACCTGCGTAAACGGACATGCGGCGCGTCTTTTCAGACCGCAGCATGTCCTCGCGTATTGCGGCGACGGTGCGTCGCCGCAACATAATTAACACAGGGCTATGTAGCCCTGCGCTCTTTCCGGAGGTGTTCCGGAGGTGTCCTGAACACCTCCGGAAAGATCGCGCGTCAGAAAGGGGGCGGGGCTTAGACGGAGCGGAATTTCCGCTCCGTCAAAAGCGCTATGGTTCCGGACCGTGGAACCATAGCCTAATAGTCAGTGTAAGTCAATGCAGCTGTTCTTATGCAGTCCATATTTCAACAACACGTCAGTACTGACATACAGATACACTGACACACAAATGCAATGTACTGGCCAAATCTGAACTTTGCGTATGGCGCCGGTGCGTAAGATTTGAATGTCCTAAATGGAGAAATCATCACGTAGAAATATTTGGGTTGAAAGCCAAAATATGAAACAAAATTGTCATGAAATCCTTTTTGCCAGAATTCTGGAGTAAAAGAGCAATGAAAAGTTGCATTATTTTTTGCGCAATGCGAGACTGTGCAAACGTTTTGCAACTTTATCCATTTTCATGCCATTTTCCCCATTGGATGAGTGGAGGTGGCCACACCCTTTCCTGCCCAAGTTCTGTTGGAACTAGGGCAGGACAGGAAAGAATGGGGTTTGGCAACCTCCACTTTTCATATCATGTCTGGATTAAGATTTGTGGTAAGGAGCACATGGAGTCATATGCCACTTTGCGCCTCATCTGATTCATTAAGAGGCGTGCACCTCTTAATGAATCAGGCACCTTGGCCTCCACTCGGCCCCCTCATCAAGAATAGCGCAAAAAAATGCCAGTCTGTTAATGATCCCATCCTTTCTAAAAGCATCTCTGAGAAACCAAATATTATCTTTAGGAAGAACAGAAGCTTAAAGGGAATCTGTCACCCTAAATTGGCGGGATATTTAAATGATGGCAGTCAGGTCAGATGGGCGGTGTTTTGGGCACTTGCCTTAACATGTTGTTCGCCGCTGTCTCCATTATTTCTGGGAATTGTAGTCGTTGCCCTCCATATAACGCGCCTGCGCATTGCAATCTTGAATTGCGCACGCGCAGTATGCTTTGCCCGCAGATTGCAATGCGCAGGCGCGTTATATGGAGGGCAACGGCTACAATTCCCAGAAATAATGGAGACAGCGGCGAACAACATGTTAAGGCAAGTACCCAAAACACCGCCCATCTGACCTGACTGCCATCATTTAAATATCCCGCCAATTTAGGGTGACAGATTCCCTTTAAAAACCTTGCTTGCTCCCAGCAACACGAATAGAAAGAAAAAAACAAGGGATGTGACGACTAATATTAACACAGGAGGCTGTTTCGCATGCAATACGCCTAAATGCATGTGTTGCGGCGTTATAACCAATAATGAAAAAACCTTTAAATCTAATACTATCAATGAGGTTTTTCAGATTAAACAGAGATTAACATGCCAATCCACCTATGTAGTATATTTGTTGGAGTGCCCATGTGGCCTGCAATACGTACATAGGTCGGACAATTCAAACGGCCCATGCCCGATTAAATAAACATAGATCTAATATAAGGGCAGGGTATCAATTACATAGTGTCTCTAGACACTATGCAAATCACCATCATAAAGACCCGAGTAAAATGAAAATAACCCTTATTGACCATATCATGGATAAAGGACAAGAACGATTGAGTATACTTATCAAGAAAGAAAGTTTTTGGATATATAAAATGGGTACTTTGTACCCTGAGGGTTTGAACCTTATGATTGAGAATACATCAAATCATTAAATTAGAGCGGGTTTAATGTTGTCCCTTTCATATTCTTTTTGGGTCGCTTGGTTCACTGTGAGTATAGGCTTTGATTAGGCTAATGGATAGTGTGGTTTGAGGAACTTTATAATAGTAGTGGGCAAATGTATAAGGCTATTTTCAGCCATTTCATATGTAAGTGTACTGTCCCTTTAAGAAATTAAACTTTTAAATCGGGGGTTGAAAATTGCAGTATAATAATGTCAAGACATGCTGAGAAGGTTCCCAGGGTATGCTTTAAAATTTATGGGGTTTACAATAGTTTTAGGAACTGGATAAGGTTATTTTCCGACATTTTATTTGAAAGCGTACTGTCCCTTTAAGAAACTAAACTTCTGAATTGGGGGTTGAAAATTGCAGTGTAACAATGTCAAGATATGCTGGGAAGGTTCCCAGGGTGTGTTTTAAAATTCATGGGGTTTACAATAGTTTTAGGAACTGTATAAGGTCATTTTCCGCCATTTTATCTGAAAGTGTACTGTCCCTTTAAGAAACTAAACTTCTGAATTGGAGGTTGAGAATTGCAGTATAGGAATGTTAAGACACGCTGGGAAGGTTCCCAGATTGCGTTTTAAAATTGATGGGGTTTTTATGCGTTCATGTAGGGTTTTTAATAGGAGTTTCAAGGGGAAATAAGAGGTTAATTGACAATGAATGTTTTATATGGAGTTTTGCAATGAAAAGGTTAAAATGAACACAACATGTGGTCTAAATTATGTTAATTACCACCCCTTTATAAAGTTGCTA
Organism: Oophaga sylvatica; assembly: GCA_033576555.1. Classification (NCBI taxonomy): domain Eukaryota; kingdom Metazoa; phylum Chordata; class Amphibia; order Anura; family Dendrobatidae; genus Oophaga; species Oophaga sylvatica. The sequence goes on along the minus strand of JARQOD010000001.1, from coordinate 301,314,733 downwards.
TTGTAAGATTCTCCTTTACCCCACCTGATGAAGACGGTTTGGACCGTTGAAACGCTTTATGGTATTGGAGGAAGAATAAAGTTTGGCTAACATTTATTAAATTGTCCATTATTCCTTTGGAGCCCCTTGAGACAGCTGCACCATTGTTCACATGCGTAAAGTCTCCATACGGAGTTAACAGCGGTAGGAGCAGCCTGGTTTATTTGGATGGATCGAGGACCTCTGGTTTACAGCCACCGGGTTAATAACTGAGGACCTACGGTGACGTGTCATCCGGTCGAGCGGGATTGTGTGACCATCAGAGGAACATGGAGACTTGATACTAACACCGATGGGACGACATCACAAATAGAGAGGTGACTCGGAGCCTCATTAATCACACGCTTAGGCTAAGTGCACACGTTCAGGATTATTTGCGTTTTTTCGTGGGAAAAAATGCATAAAAAAAACCGCATGAATTAACCCCTTCACCCCCAAGGGTGGTTTGCACGTTAATGACCGGGCCAATTTTTACAATTCTGACCACTGTCTCTTTATGAGGTTATAACTCTGGAACGCTTCAACGGATCTTCGCGATTCTGAGAGTGTTTTCTCGTGACATATTGTACTTCACGTTAGTGGTAAAATTTCTTCGATATACCTTGCGTTTATTTTTGAAAAAAACGCAAATATGGCGAAAATTTTGAAAATTTTGCAATTTTCAAACTTTGAATTTTTTTTCCCTTAAAACAGAGAGATATGTCACACAAAATAGTTAATAAATAACATTTCCCACATGTCTACTTTACATCAGCACAATTTTGGAACCAAAATTTTTTTTTGTTAGGAAATTATAAGGGTTAAAAGTTGACCAGTGATTTCTCATTTTTACAACAAAATTTACAAAGCCATTTTTTTAGAGACCACCTCACATTTGAAGTCACTTTGAGGGGTCTATATGGCAGAAAATACCCAAAAGTGTCACCATTCTAAAAAACTGCACCCCTCAAGGTACTCAAAACCACATTCAAGAAGTTTAATAACCCTTCAGGTACTTCACAGGAGCTGAAGCAATGTGGAAGGAAAAAATTAATATTTAACTTTTTAGCCACAAAAATGATCTTTTACAAACGTTTTTTTATTTTCACAAGGGTAAAAGGAGAAAATGGGCAGATAAAGTTGTTGTGCAATTTCTCCTGAGTACGCCAATACCCCATATGTGGGGGAAAACCACTGTTTGGGCACACGGCAGAGCTCGTAAGGGAAGGAGCGCCGTTTGACTTTTTCAAACTAAAATTGGCTGGAATTGAGATTAGACGCCATGTCGCGTTTGGAGAGCCCCTGATATGCCTAAACAGTGGAAACCCCCCACAAGTGACACCATTTTGGAAACTAGACCCCCTAAGGAACTTATCTAGATCTGTTGTGAGCACTTTGAACCCAAAGTGTTTCACAAAAGTTTATAATGCCTGGGTGTGAAAAAAAAAAAAAAAATTTCCACAAAAATGATTTTTTAGTCCCAAATTTTTGATTTTTCCCAAGGAAATTGGACCCCAAAAGTTGTTTTCCAATTTGTCCTGAGTACGCTGATACCCCATATGTGGGGGGAGGGAACTGTTTGGGCGCACGGCAGGGCTTGGAAAAGAAGCAGTAACGTTTTGGAATGCAAACATTGATGGGGGTCATGTTCCATTTGTAGTGCCCCAGATGAGCCTAAACAGTGGAAACCCCCCACAAGTGACCCCATTTTGGAAGCTAGACCCCCTAAGGAACTTATCTAGATCTTTGGTGAGCACTTTGAACCCCCAAGTGCATCACACAAGTTTATAATGCCCGAGCATGAAAATAAAAAATCCTATTTTTTTCCCACAAAAATTATCTCTTAGTCACTATTTTTTTATTTTCCCAAGGGTAACAGGAGAAATTGGACCACAAAATTTGTTGTCCAATTTGTCCTGAGTACGCTGATACCCCATATGTGGGGGGGAACCACTGTTTGGGCGCATGGCAGAGCTCGGAATGGAAGGACCACCATTTGACTTTTTCCATCCACAATTGGCTGGAATTGAGATTGGACGCCATGTTGCATTTGGAGAGCCCCTGCTGTGCCTAAACAGTGGAAACCCCCCACAAGTGCCCCATTTGGGAAACTAGACCCCCTAAGGAACTTATCTAGATCTTTGGTGAGCAATTTGAACCCCCAAGTGCTTCACACAAGTTTATAACGTAGAGCCGTAAAATTAAAAAATCATATTTTTTCCACAAAATTGATTTTTTCACCCCAATTTTTATTTTCCCAAGGGTAACAAGACTCCAAAAGTTATTGTGCAATTTGTCCTGAGTGCGCTGATACCCCATATGTGGGAGTAAACCACTGTTTGGGTGCATGGCAGAGTTTGGAAGGGAAGGAGCGCCGTTTGACTTTTTCAACGCAGAATTGGCTGGATGCCATGTCGTGTTTGGAGAGCTCCTGATATGCCTAAACAGTGGAAACCCCCCACAAATGACACCATTTTGGAAACTAGACCCTCAAGGAACTTATCTAGATGTGTGGTGAGCACTTTGAACCCCAAAGTGCTTCACAGAAGTTTATAACGTACAGCCGTAAAATAAAAAATCCTTTTTTTTTTTACAAAAATGATTTTTTCGCCCTCAATATTTTATTTTCACAAGGGTAACAGGAGAAATTGGACCCCAAAAGTTGTTGTCCAATTTGTCCTGAGTACGCTGATACCCAATATGTGGGAGTAAACTACTATATGGGCGCACGTCGGGGCTCGGAAGGGAAGTAGTGACGTTTTGGATTGCAGACTTTGATGGAATGGTCTGGGGGAGTCATGTCGCATTTGGAGAGCCCCTGATGCGTCTAAACAGTGGAAACCCCCCACAAGTGACCCCATTTTGGAAAATAGACCCCACAAGGAACTTATCTAGATGTGTGGTGAGCACTTTGAACCCCGAAGTGCTTCACAGAAGTTTATAACGTACAGCCGTAAAAATAAAAAATCCTTTTTTTTTTACAAAAATGATTTTTTTCGCCCCCAATATTTTATTTTCACAATGGTAACAGGAGAAATTGGACCCCAAAAGTTGTTGTCCAATTTGTCCTGAGTATGCTGATACCCAATATGTGAGAGTAAACTACTGTATGGGCGCACGTCGGGGCTCGGAAGGGAAGAGGTGACGTTTTGGATTGCAGACTTTGATGGAATGGTCTGGGGAGTCATGTCGCATTTGGAGAGCCCCTGATGAATCTAAACAGTGGAAACCCCCCACAAGTGACCCCATTTTAGAAAATAGACCCCACAAGGAACTTATCTAGATGTGTGGTGAGCACTTTGAACCCCAAAGTGCTTCACAGAAGTTTATAACGTACAGCCGTAAAATAAAAAATCCTTTTTTTTTTTACAAAAATGATTTTTTTCGCCCTCAATATTTTATTTTCACAAGGGTAACAGGAGAAATTGGACCCCAAAAGTTGTCCAATTTGTCCTGAGTACGCTGATACCCAATATGTGGGAGTAAATTACTATATGGGCGCACATCAGTGCTCGGAAGGGAAGTAGTGACGTTTTGGATTGCAGACTTTGATGGAATGGTCTGGGGGAGTCATGTCGCATTTGGAGAGCCCCTGATGCGTCTAAACAGTGGAAACCCCCCACAAGTGACCCCATTTTGGAAAATAGACCCCACAAGGAACTTATCTAGATGTGTGGTGAGCACTTTGAACCCGAAGTGCTTCACAGAAGTTTATAACGTACAGCCGTAAAAATAAAAAATCCTTTTTTTTTTTACAAAAATGATTTTTTCGCCCCCAATATTTTATTTTCACAAGGGTAACAGGAGAAATTGGACCCCAAAAGTTGTTGTCCAATTTGTCCTGAGTATGCTGATACCCAATATGTGGGAGTAAACTACTGTATGGGCGCACGTCTGGGCTCGGAAGGGAAGTAGTGACGTTTTGGATTGCAGACTTTGATGGAATGGTCTGGGGGCGTCATGTCGCATTTGGAGAGCCCCTGATGCGCCTAAACAGTGGAAACCCCCCACAAGTGACCCCATTTTGGAAAATAGACCCCACAAGGAACTTATCTAGAAGTGTGGTGAGCGCTATGAAGCTCCAAGTGCTTCACAGAAGTTTTATAACATACAGCCGTAAAAACAAAAAAATAATTTTTTTTTTACAAAAATGATTTTGTCGCCCCCAGTTTTTTATTTTCCCAAGGGTAACAGTAGAAATAGGACAAATTGCACAATAACTCTTGTGGTCCAGAGTACGCTGATACCCCATATGCGGAGTAAACTACTGTATGGGCGCATGGCAGAGCTCAGAAGTGAAGGAGCACCGTTTGACTTTTTCAACGCAGAATTGGCTGGAATTGAGATCAGACGCCATGTCACATTTGGAGAGCCCCTGATGTGCCTAAACAGCGGAAACCCCCCAATTCTAACTCCAACCCTAACCCCAACACACCCCTAACCCTAGTCCCAACCCTAACCACAAACCTAACCCTAACACACCCCTAACCGTAATCCCAACCCTAATCCTAATCCTAACGTTAGCGCCAACCCTAACCCTAACTTTAGCCGCAACCCTAACCCTAACGGGAAAATGGAAATAAATACATTTTTTAATTTTATTATTTTTCCCTAACTAAAGGGGGTGATAAAGGGGGGTTTGATTTACTATTTATAGCGGGTTTTTGTGATTGGCAGCTGTCACGCTAAAATACGCTTTTTATTGCAAAAAATAGTTTTTTGCATCACCACATTTTGAGAGCTATAATTTTTGCATATTTTGGCCCACAGAGTCATGTGAGGTCTTATTTTTTGCAGGACGAGGTGACGTTTTTATTGGTACCATTTTTGAGCACGTGACATTTTTTGATCGCTTTTTATTTCGATTTTTGGGAGGTTAGAATGAACAAAAATCAGCAATTCATGAATTTCTTTTGGGGGAGGCGTTTGTACCGTTCCGCGTGTGGTAAAATTGATAAAGCAGTTTTATTCTTCGGGTCAGTACGATTACGGCGATACCACATTTATATCTTTTTTTTATGTTTTGGCGCTTTTATAGAATGAAAACAATTTTATATAAAAAATTATTATTTTTGCATCGCTTTATTCTGCGAGCTATAACTTTTTTAATTTTTTGCTGATGATGCTGTATGACGGCTAGTTTTTTGCGGGACAAGATGACGTTTTCAGCAGTACCATGATTATTTATATCCGTTTTTTGATCGCGTGTTATTCCACTTTTTGTTCAGCGGTATGATGATAAAGCATTGATTTTTTGCTTCGTTTTCTTTTTTTTTTTTTTAAAGGGTTCATTAAAGGGGTTAACTAGTGGGACAGTTTTATAGGGGGGGTCGTTACGGACGCGGCGATACCAAATATGTGTACTTTTATTGTTTTGGTTTTTATATTTACAGGAAAGAATGAATTTATTGGGGAATATTTTTTTTTTTTTTTTATTTTTTTTTACCACTTTTTATTTTTATTTTTTTTACTTTTATACTTTGTCCCAGGGTGGGACATCACTGTATTTTAGCAGATCGCTGGTGTGACAGTGTGCACAGCACTCTGTCACACCAGCGATCGCTCTGGCACTGCTGCAGGCTTCCCCAGCGCCTGCTCTCAGCAGGCACTGAGGAAGCCGCCTCCCTGCAGGACCCCGGCGCCATCTTGGATCCGGGGACCTGGAGGGAGGACGGACCCTCGGAACAGCGCGACACATCGCGCTGCTCTGAGGGTCTCAGGGGAGCGCGCAGGGAGCCCCCTGCCTGCGCGATCCTCCCCTGTGCCCCGGGTACACCGCGATCATGTTTGATCACGGTGTGCCAGGGGTTAATGTTCCGGGAGCGGTCCGTGACCGCTCCTGACACACAAAAGACAAAAACCTGACTGGCACTTCCAGACTAATGTGAACTAAGTGCAAACCAAAGGGAGCTACCCTCATGTAAAACATCCAAAAAAAAAAGGCTGCACTCAAGCATACTAAAGCATGACAACATAGAATACATGAAATTTTGAATAGCAATATGGCTTTGGAATATAAGTAAAAATTTGAGACGCTTAGTATAAACATTTGGCCAAACATTTTAAAGCTCAACAACCATCGTCAAGGTGGTCTCAATTCTGTTGAGTCCCTAACCTAATGTGAACATACCTCTACTAGGCTGATATCTGAATTTCTGGGTGAATATGCACCTCTGTCAGTAATGCCTGCATTTATGGGTAAAGTAGGGAGCTGGTGTAATTAAAATCACCACCTGGTGGGAGCGGAGTGCTCGGTCAGCAAGCTAACATTCAAAAGACAAAAACCTGACTGGCACTTCCAGACTAATGTGAACTAGGTGCAAACCAAAGGGAGCTACCCTCATGTAAAACATCCAAAAAAAAAGGCTGCACTCAAGCATACTAAAGCATGACAACATAGAATATATGAAATTTTGAATAGCAATATGGCTTTGGAATATAAGGAAAAATTTGAGACGCTTAGTATAAACATTTGGCCAAACATTTTAAAGCTCAACAACCATCGTCAAGGTGGTCTCAATTCTGTTGAGTCCCTAACCTAATGTGAACATACCTCTACTAGGCTGATATCTGAATTTCTGGGTGAATATGCACCTCTGTCAGCAATGCCTGCATTTATGGGTAAAGTAGGGAGCTGGTGTAATTAAAATCACCACCTGGTGGGAGCGGAGTGCTCGGTCAGCAAGCTAACATTCAAAAGACAAAAACCTGACTGGCACTTCCAGACTAATGTGAACTAGGTGCAAACCAAAGGGAGCTACCCTCATGTAAAACATCCAAAAAAAAAGGCTGCACTCAAGCATACTAAAGCATGACAACATAGAATACATGAAATTTTGAATAGCAATATGGCTTTGGAGTATAAAGAAAAATTTGAGACGCTTAGTATAAACATTTGGCCAAACATTTTAAAGCTCAACAACCATCGTCAAGGTGGTCTCAATTCTGTTGAGTCCCTAACCTAATGTGAACATACCTCTACTAGGCTGATATCTGAATTTCTGGGTGAATATGCACCTCTGTCAGCAATGCCTGCATTTATGGGTAAAGTAGGGAGCTGGTGTAATTAAAATCACCACCTGGTGGGAGCGGAGTGCTCGGTCAGCAAGCTAACATTCAAAAGACAAAAACCTGACTGGCACTTCCAGACTAATGTGAACTAGGTGCAAACCAAAGGGAGCTACCCTCATGTAAAACATCCAAAAAAAAAAAGGCTGCACTCAAGCATACTAAAGCATGACAACATAGAATACATGAAATTTTGAATAGCAATATGGCTTTGGAATATAAGGAAAAATTTGAGACGCTTAGTATAAACATTTGGCCAAACATTTTAAAGCTCAACAACCATCGTCAAGGTGGTCTCAATTCTGTTGAATCCCTAACCTAATGTGAACATACCTCTACTAGGCTGATATCTGAATTTCTGGGTGAATATGCACCTCTGTCAGCAATGCCTGCATTTATGGGTAAAGTAGGGAGCTGGTGTAATTAAAATCACCACCTGGTGGGAGCGGAGTGCTCGGTCAGCAAGCTAACATTCAAAAGACAAAAACCTGACTGGCACTTCCAGACTAATGTGAACTAGGTGCAAACCAAAGGGAGCTACCCTCATGTAAAACATCCAAAAAAAAAGGCTGCACTCAAGCATACTAAAGCATGACAACATAGAATACATGAAATTTTGAATAGCAATATGGCTTTGGAATATAAGGAAAAATTTGAGACGCTTAGTATAAACATTTGGCCAAACATTTTAAAGCTCAACAACCATCGTTAAGGTGGTCTCAATTCTGTTGAGTCCCTAACCTAATGTGAACATACCTCTACTAGGCTGATATCTGAATTTCTGGGTGAATATGCACCTCTGTCAGCAATGCCTGCATTTATGGGTAAAGTAGGGAGCTGGTGTAGGGAGCTACCCTCATGTAAAACATCCAAAAAAAAAGGCTGCACTCAAGCATACTAATTTAATTACACCAGCTCCCTACTTACTTACTTGAGTCCCACATTAGGTTAGGGACTCAACAGAATTGAGACCACCTTGACGATGGTTGTTGAGCTTTAAAATGTTTGGCCAAATGTTTATACTAAGCGTCTCAAATTTTTCCTTATATTCCAAAGCCATATTGCTATTCAAAATTTCATGTATTCTATGTTGTCATGCTTTAGTATGCTTGAGTGCAGCCTTTTTTTTTGGATGTTTTACATGAGGGTAGCTCCCTTTGGTTTGCACCTAGTTCACATTAGTCTGGAAGTGCCAGTCAGGTTTTTGTCTTTTGAATGTTAGCTTGCTGACCGAGCACTCCGCTCCCACCAGGTGGTGATTTTAATTACACCAGCTCCCTACTTTACCCATAAATGCAGGCATTGCTGACAGAGGTGCATATTCACCCAGAAATTCAGATATCAGCCTAGTAGAGGTATGTTCACATTAGGTTAGGGACTCAACAGAATTGAGACCACCTTGACGATGGTTGTTGAGCTTTAAAATGTTTGGCCAAATGTTTATACTAAGCGTCTCAAATTTTTCCTTATATTCCAAAGCCATATTGCTATTCAAAATTTCATGTATTCTATGTTGTCATGCTTTAGTATGCTTGAGTGCAGCCTTTTTTTTTTTTTTTTGGATGTTTTACATGAGGGTAGCTCCCTTTGGTTTGCACCTAGTTCACATTAGTCTGGAAGTGCCAGTCAGGTTTTTGTCTTTTGAATGTTAGCTTGCTGACCGAGCACTCCGCTCCCACCAGGTGGTGATTTTAATTACACCAGCTCCCTACTTTACCCATAAATGCAGGCATTGCTGACAGAGGTGCATATTCACCCAGAAATTCAGATATCAGCCTAGTAGAGGTATGTTCACATTAGGTTAGGGACTCAACAGAATTGAGACCACCTTGACGATGGTTGTTGAGCTTTAAAATGTTTGGCCAAATGTTTATACTAAGCGTCTCAAATTTTTCCTTATATTCCAAAGCCATATTGCTATTCAAAATTTCATGTATTCTATGTTGTCATGCTTTAGTATGCTTGAGTGCAGCCTTTTTTTTTGGATGTTTTACATGAGGGTAGCTCCCTTTGGTTTGCACCTAGTTCACATTAGTCTGGAAGTGCCAGTCAGGTTTTTGTCTTTTGAATGTTAGCTTGCTGACCGAGCACTCCGCTCCCACCAGGTGGTGATTTTAATTACACCAGCTCCCTACTTTACCCATAAATGCAGGCATTACTGACAGAGGTGCATATTCACCCAGAAATTCAGATATCAGCCTAGTAGAGGTATGTTCACATTAGGTTAGGGACTCAACAGAATTGAGACCACCTTGACGATGGTTGTTGAGCTTTAAAATGTTTGGCCAAATGTTTATACTAAGCGTCTCAAATTTTTCCTTATATTCCAAAGCCATATTGCTATTCAAAATTTCATGTATTCTATGTTGTCATGCTGTAGTATGCTTGAGTGCAGCCTTTTTTTCGTATGTTTTACATGGGGTAGCTTCCCTTGGTTTGCACCTAGTTCACATTAGTCTGGATGTGCCAGTCAGGTTTTTTTGTCTTTTGAATGTTAGCTTGCTGACCGAGCACTCCGCTCCCACCAGGTGGTGATTTTAATTACACCAGCTCCCTACTTTACCCATAAATGCAGGCATTGCTGACAGAGGTGCATATTCACCCAGAAATTCAGATATCAGCCTAGTAGAGGTATGTTCACATTAGGTTAGGGACTCAACAGAATTGAGACCACCTTGACGATGGTTGTTGAGCTTTAAAATGTTTGGCCAAATGTTTATACTAAGCGTCTCAAATTTTTCCTTATATTCCAAAGCCATATTGCTATTCAAAATTTCATGTATTCTATGTTGTCATGCTTTAGTATGCTTGAGTGCAGCCTTTTTTTTGGATGTTTTACATGAGGGTAGCTCCCTTTGGTTTGCACCTAGTTCACATTAGTCTGGAAGTGCCAGTCAGGTTTTTGTCTTTTGAATGTTAGCTTGCTGACCGAGCACTCCGCTCCCACCAGGTGTTGATTTTAATTACACCAGCTCCCTACTTTACCCATAAATGCAGGCATTACTGACAGAGGTGCATATTCACCCAGAAATTCAGATATCAGCCTAGTAGAGGTATGTTCACATTAGGTTAGGGACTCAACAGAATTGAGACCACCTTGACGATGGTTGGTGGGCTTTAAAATGTTTGGCCAAATGTTTATACTAAGCGTCTCAAATTTTTCCTTATATTCCAAAGCCATATTGCTATTCAAAATTTCATGTATTCTATGTTGTCATGCTTTAGTATGCTTGAGTGCAGCCTTTTTTTTGGATGTTTTACATGAGGGTAGCTCCCTTTGGTTTGCACCTAGTTCACATTAGTCTGGAAGTGCCAGTCAGGTTTTTGTCTTTTGAATGTTAGCTTGCTGACCGAGCACTCCGCTCCCACCAGGTGGTGATTTTAATTACACCAGCTCCCTACTTTACCCATAAATGCAGGCATTGCTGACAGAGGTGCATATTCACCCAGAAATTCAGATATCAGCCTAGTAGAGGTATGTTCACATTAGGTTAGGGACTCAACAGAATTGAGACCACCTTGACGATGGTTGTTGAGCTTTAAAATGTTTGGCCAAATGTTTATACTAAGCGTCTCAAATTTTTCCTTATATTCCAAAGCCATATTGCTATTCAAAATTTCATGTATTCTATGTTGTCATGCTTTAGTATGCTTGAGTGCAGCCTTTTTTTTTTTTGGACGCTCCTGACACACAGTCACGGGTGTCAGCTGTGATAACCAGCTGACACCCGGCGGCGATCAGCTGCGCTCCCCCCGGGAGCGCAGCTGATCGCCCATGACGTACTATTCCGTCCATGGGAATAAGGTCCAGGGTCACATGGACAGAATAGTACGTCTGATGGCAGAGAGGGGTTAAGCATCCTATCATTTAGAATGAATTCCGCAATTTTTGTGCACATGGTGCGTTTTTTCTGCGAAAAAAACGCATCGCGGAAAATCTAGCAACATGTTCATTAATTTCGCGGATTTCTAGCGTTTTTCCCGCTATATTATTGACCTAGAAAGTTCAGGAAAAAATTGCGGTAAAACGCGTCAAATCCGCGCAAAAAACGAACCAAAAACCGCGTTTTTGCCGCGAAAAAAGTCCGGTTTTGCTCAGGAATATTCTGCAAACATTCCTGAACGTGTGCACTTAGCCTTAATCTTGGTTGTGTAGATGCACACAACCATTACAGGTGAGTGCATTGGCACTATTTTTAAAAAAAATTATTAGCCCTGTGAGTCTACACATGTGCCCTTTTTTTTTTCTTGTTTTACATGTTAATGAATTTAGACCATTATTTTAAAAAACATTTTGCCCACCTATAAGAGTGGTGGACTATGATGTTGCATTCCTACCTCTGAAGACACCAATCGAGTCATGTGTATTATGTCATGCGTCTTTATATACATTGTGACATATGGAATGTATTGCATTGTGGTGTTTGCCTGTGTAATGTATAGAGTGTGATAAGTATTATTAGTATAAGGCTGGAGTCACACTGGCGACTAAATCGTACCACTAGAATGCGATGAAATATCGCATTGCAGTCAAACCAATATTAACCCTCTCTGACATTAGATGTACTATCCCGTCCATAAAACCCGTGACATTCTGCCCATGGACGGGATAGTACGTCATAGGCGATCAGCTGCGCTCCTGAGGGGAGCGCAGCTAATCGCGCCGGGTGTCAGCTGATTATCACAGCTGACACCCGTGACTGTGTGTCAGGAGCGGTCATGGACCGCTCCCGGAACATTAACCCCTAGCACACCGCGATCAAACATGATCGCGGTGTACTGGGGGCACAGAGGAGGATCGAGCAGGGTGGGGGCTCCGTGCGCGCCCCCCTGAGACCCTCAGACCAGCGCGATGTGATCGCGCTGTTCTGAGGGCTTCCTCCCTCCCAGGACCCGGATCCAAGATGGCGCCGGGGTCCTGGAGGGAGGCGGCTTCCTCAGTGCCTGCTGAGAGCAGGCACTGAGAAGCCTGCAGCTATGCCTGAGCGATCGCTGGTGTGACAGAGTGCTGTGCACACTGTCACACCAGCGATGTGATAAAATACAGTGATGTCCCACCCTGGGACAAAGTAAAAAAGTTAAAAAAATAAAATAAACATGTTATAAAAAAAATCCAAAATAAATAAAAAAAAAAAAAAATATTCCCCAATAAATTCATTTCTTCCTGTAACTAAAAAAAACAAAACAATAAAAGTACACATATTTGGTATTGCCGCGTCCGTAACGACCCCCCCTATAAAACTGTCCCACTAGTTAACCCCTTTAGTGAACCCCTTAAAAAAAAAAAAAAAAAAACGAAGCAAAAAATCAATGCTTTATCATCATACCGCCGAACAAAAAGTGGAATAATGCGCGATCAAAAAGACCGATATAAATAAACATAGTACCGCTGAAAACGTCATCTTGTCCCGCAAAAAACGAGCCGCCATACAGCATCATCAGCGAAAAAATAAAAAAGTTATAGCTCGCAGAATAAAGCGATGCAAAAATAATTATTTTTTATATAAAATTGTTTTTATTCTATAAAAGCACCAAAACATAAAAAAATGATATAAATGAGGAATCGCCATAATCGTACTGACTCGAAGAATAAAACTGCTTTATCAATTTTACCACACGCGGAACAATAAAAACGCCTCCCCCAAAAGAAATTCATGAATTGCTGATTTTTGTTCATTCTAACCTCCCAAAAATCGAAATAAAAAGCGATCAAAAAATGTCACCTGCTCAAAAATGGTACAAATAAAAACGTCAACTCGTACCGCAAAAAATAAGACCTCACATGACTCTGTGGGCCAAAATATGCAAAAATTATAGCTCTCAAAATGTGGCGATGCAAAAAGCTATTTTTGCAATAAAAAGCGTCTTTTAGCGTGACAGCTGCCAATCATAAAAACCCGCTATAAATAGTAAATCAAACCCCCCTTCATTAGGGAAAAATAATAAAATTAAAAAAATGTATTTATTTCCATTTTCCCATTAGGGTTAGGGTTGCGGCTAAAGTTAGGGTTAGGGTTGGCGCTAAAGTTAGGATTAGGGTTAGGGTTGGGATTAGGGGTGTGTTAGGGTTAGGTTTGTGGTTAGGGTTGGGACTAGGGTTAGGGGTGTGTTGGGGTTAGGGTTGGAGTTAGAATTGGGGGGTTTCCGCTGTTTAGGCACATCAGGGGCTCTCCAAATGTGACATGGCGTCTGATCTCAATTCCAGCCAATTCTGCGTTGAAAAAGTCAAACGGTGCTCCTTCACTTCTGAGCTCTGCCATGCGTCCAAACAGTAGTTTATCCCCACATATGGGGTATCAGCGTACTCTGGACCCCAAGAGTTATTGTGCAATTTGTCCTATTTCTTCTGTTACCCTTGGGAAAATAAAAAACTGGGGGCGAAAATATCATTTTTGTACAAATAAAAATATTTTTTTGTTTTTACGGCTGTACATTATAAACTTCTGTGAAGCACTTGGGGCTTCATAGCGCTCACCACACACCTAGATAAGTTCCTTGTGGGGTCTATTTCCAAAATGGGGTCACTTGTTGGGGATTTCCACTGTTTAGGCTCATCAGGGGCTCTCCAAATGCGACATGACGCCCCCAGACCATTCCATCAAAGTCTGCAATCCAAAACGTCACTACTTCCCTTCCGAGCCCCAACGTGTACCCATACAGTAGTTTTCTCCCACATATTGGGTATCAGCGTACTCAGGACAAATTGGGCAACAACTTTTGGGGTCCAATTTCTCCTGTTACCCTTGTAAAAATAAAATATTGGGACGAAAAAATCATTTTTGCAAAAAAAAAAAAAGATTTTTTATTTTTACGGCTGTGCGTTATAAACTTCTGTGAAGCACTTCGGGTTCAAAGTGCTCACCACACATCTAGATAAGTTCCTTGTGGGGTCTATTTTCCAAAATGGGGTCACTTGTGGGGGTTTCCACTGTTTAGGCGCATCAGGGGCTCTCCAAATGCGACATGACGCACTCAGACCATTCCATCAAAGTCTGCAATCCAAAACGTCACTACTTCCCTTCCGAGCCCTACGTGTGCCCATACAGTAGTTTTCGCCCACATATTGGGTATCAGTGTACTCAGGACAAATTGGACAACAACTTTTGCATTCCAATTTCTTCTGTTACCCTTGTAAAAATAAAATATTGGGGCGAAAAAATCATTTTTGCAAAAAAAAAAAGATTTTTTTATTTTACGGCTGTGCGTTATAAACTTCTGTGAAGCACTTCGGGGTTCAAAGTGCTCACCACACATCTAGATAAGTTCCTTGTGGGGTCTATTTTCCAAAATGGGGTCACTTGTGGGGGGTTTCCACTGTTTAGGCGCATCAGGGGCTCTCCAAATGCGACATGACGCACTCAGACCATTCCATCAAAGTCTGCAATCCAAAACGTCACTACTTCCCTTCCGAGCCCCTACGTGTGCCCATACAGTAGTTTTCGCCCACATATTGGGTATCAGTGTACTCAGGACAAATTGGACAACAACTTTTGCATTCCAATTTCTTCTGTTACCCTTGTAAAATAAAATATTGGGGCGAAAAAATCATTTTTGCAAAAAAAAAAAAGATTTTTTTTTTTACGGCTGTCGTTATAAACTTCTGTGAAGCACTGGGGTTCAAAGTGCTCACCACACATCTAGATAAGTTCCTTGTGGGGTCTATTTTCCAAAATGGTGTCACTTGGGGGGGGTTTCCACTGTTTAGGTGCATCAGGGGCTCTCCAAATGGACATGACGCCCCAGCCATCCATCAAGTCTGCAATCCAAACGTCACTACTTCCCTTCCAGCCCTACTGCTGCCCATAACAGTAGTTTCGCCCACATATTGGGTATCAGTGACTCAGGACAAATTGACAAAACTTTTGCATTCCATTCTTCTGTTACCCTTGTGAAAATAAAATATTGGGGCGAAAAATCATTTTTGTAAAAAAAAAAAAGATTTTTTATTTTACGGCTGTACGTTATAAACTTTAGTGAAACACCTGGGGGTTCAAAGTTCTCACCACACATCTAGATAAGTTCCTTGAGGGGTCTAGTTTCCAAAATGGTGTCATTTATGGGGGTTTCCACTGTTTAGGCAGATCAGGAGCTCTCCAAACACGACATGGCGTCCAGCCAATTCTGCGTTGAAAAAGTCAGACGGCGCTCCTTCCCTTCCAAACTCTGCCATGCACCCAAACAGTGGTTTACCCCCACATATGGGGTATCAGCGCACTCAGGACAAATTGCACAATAACTTTTGGAGTCTTGTTACCCTTGGAAAAATAAAAATTGGGGTGAAAAGATCATTTTTGTGGAAAAAATATGATTTTTAAATTTTACGGCTCTACGTTATAAACTTGTGTGAAGCACTTGGGGGTTCAAATTGCTCATCAAAAATCTAGATAAGTTCCTTAGGGGGTCTAGTTTCCCAAATGGGGTCATTTGTGGGGGTTTCCACTGTTTAAGCACATCAGGGGCTCTCCAAATGCAACATGGCATCCAAACTCAATTCCAGCCAATTTTGGTTGGAAAAAGTCAAATGGTGCTCCTTCCATTCCGAGCTCTGCCGTGCGCCCAAACAGTGGTTCCCCCCCACATATGGGGTATCAGCGTACTCAGGACAAATTGTACAACAACTTTTGTGGTCCAATTTCTCCTGTTACCCTTGGGAAAATAAAAAATTAGTGACTAAAAGATAATTTTTGTGGGAAAAAAATAGGATTTTTTATTTTCATGCCGGGCATTATAAACTTGTGTGAAGCACTTGGGGGTTCAAAGTGCTCACCAAAGATCTAGATAAGTTCCTTAGGGGGTCTAGTTTCCAAAATGGGGTCACTTGTGGGGGGTTTCCACTGTTTAGGCTCATCTGGGGCACTGCAAACGGAACATGACCCCTATTAATGTCTGCATTCCAAAACGTTACTACTTCCTTTCCAAGCCCTGCCGTGCGCCCAAACAGTTTCCCCCCCCACATATGGAGTATCAGCGTACTCAGGACAAATTGGACAACAACTTTTGGGGTCCAATTTCCTTGGGAAAATTCAAAAATTTGGGACTAAAAAAATCATTTTTGTGGAAAATTGATTTTTTTTTTTCACACCCAGGCTTTATAAACTTTTGTGAAACACTTGAGGGTTCAAAGTGCTCACAACAGATCTACATAAGTACCTTAGGGGTCTAGTTTCCAAAATGGTGTCACTTGTGGGGAGTTTCCACTGTTTAGGCGCATCAGGGGCTCTCCAAACGCGACATGGCATCCAATCTAAATTCCAGCCAATTTTAGTTTGAAAAAGTCAAACGTCGCTCCTTCCCTTACGAGCTCTGCCGTGTGCCCAAACAGTGGTTTTCCCCCACATATGGGGTATTGGCGTACTCAGGAGAAATTGCATAACAACCTTATCTGTCCATTTTCTCCTTTTACCCTTGTGAAAATAAAAAAAAAGTTTGTAAAAGATCATTTTTGTGGCTAAAAAGTAAAATATTCATTTTTTCCTTCCACGTTGCTTTAGTTACTGTGAAGCACCTGAAGGGTTAATAAACTTCTTGAATGTGGTTTTGAGTACCTTGAGGGGTGCAGTTTCTAGAATGGTGTCACTTTTGGGTATTTTCTGCCATATAGACCCCTCAAAGTGACTTCAAATGTGAGGTGGTCCCTAAAAAAAAATGGCTTTGTAAATTTTGTTGTAAAAATGAGAAATCGCTGGTCAACTTTTAACCCTTATAACTTCCTAACAAAAAAAAATTTTGTTCCAAAATTGTGCTGATGTAAAGTAGACATGTGGGAAATGTTATTTCTTAACTATTTTGTGATATATATTTCTCTGTTTTAAGGGAATAAAAATTCAAAGTTTGAAAATTGCAAAATTTTAAAAATTTTCGCCATATTTGCGTTTTTTTCAAAATAAACGCAAGTTATATCGAAGAAATTTTACCACTAACATGAAGTACAATATGTCACGAGAAAACAATCTCAGAATCGCGAAGATCCGTTGAAGCGTTCCAGAGTTATAACCTCATAAAGAGACAGTGGTCAGAATTGTAAAACTTGGCCCGGTCATTAACGTGCAAACCACCCTTGGGGTGAAGGGGTTAATCAATGGAGTAGCTCCCATCATCCGATTTTTTTTTTGTGGTCCGATTTAAACGTGCGAGTGCAATCGCAGCATTCTGCGATTGTCACCGATTGTGGGTCGACTATCGCCAATGCAAGTCTATGGGAGCGATGAAAAGTGGGATTACAAACGGACCGCACGTGTGAGTTGCGATTAAATCGCACAACTTTCCAGGTGACAGGAAACTGGCTTTGAATTTCTCAGGAAGCCTTTACATGCTAATTAGCTAAGCACATCTTAAAAAAAAACAGGAAGAACGCCTACACGGAGTCCAGAAACATGGCATCTACCCTCATCAATGTGGAGCTCCTCATTGTATTGGTGCAGGAGAGTCCTGAATTGTGGGACCAGCGCGATCCCAATTACAGCAATCGCACGCGCAAAGAGGCGGCATGGAAAACAATATGTGTGCACATTTTTCCGGACTATCACCAGAGATCCAGGGAGGACCAAGAGCGACTTAGTAAGTACCGCATGTAACGGTTTTTCAAAATGTTTTTAAAAATTTTTGAAGCAAATAATAATGTAGCCTTATGTGTTTAAATGCTATTTAAAAGCCAGCATTATCGACCTCTTACTATTTAGAAGTACACATTGATGTGTGTGTACGCAAACAATATCCATGTATATTTAAATATCATCGATGCTTCGGCATCTATTGACTACAACATTTTGTATTTATCTTCACCTCAGATGTAGTGTTTTGGTCATAAAATTCAAACTGATTGAGGCGTTTTGTAAAGGGCCAAGTATTTTTGTAAATGTATGTTAGTGCTTATAACATGGATACTTCTGGTTGTATGTTGATGTCTTTTAATATTGTAAATCACATCACACATGACCAGTATTTAAATGTTCAGTGTTGCATATTTTTTATTTTTGGCTTAATAAATAGATATCAGTCCTAATAACCGTTATGCTCTTCTTAAATTTGTAGTGACTGATGTGACAAGGCGATGGCGCAGTTGTCGGGACTGCTACCGGAGGGAGAGGCAGATTAGGGATCGGAGTGGGGCTTCAGCATCTAAGAAGAGGAAGTACCTCTATTTTGATAGACTGAACTTCCTTGAGCCAGTGTTGGATCTGCGACCGTAAGTGCATGTGTGTTGAAGCACTTTCATGGCAAAATTTCAATTTGTATTGATTTTAATTTGTATAATTTTTTTCATTCCTAGAACTGAGTCAAACCTAACTGAGAGGGAGACGGGGTCTGACTCAGAAGTGCTTATTGACCCCGTTGGTGATGGAGCACAGGAGGCAGGCCCTTCCTCAGCAGCATGTGGGTCCACCCAAGCAGCACCAACAACAGCTGCAGGAGCTGAGGATTCCCAATCACAGCATCATGAAAATGAGGACCTACCTCTGAGCAGCAGCCCTAATAGGGCTCAAGGTGTATCTCCTCCTCCTTCCCAACTCACAAGGCGAGGTAGGCGGCGACGAGAAGGAGTGGGTTCTGTGTCAAGGAGGCAAGTGGACCGAGGAGTTCTGGACTATTTGTCCAGTGTAGCTAAAGATGATGGTGAGGAGGGATTTTGCCGCAGTCTGGCCCCTTACCTCCGGGCTACTCAAATACAGCACAGACTGAGGATCAGAAGTGGACTGCAGATTGTGTTGGAAGCTGGAACAGCTCCTAATGATCCCACCAACCTACTAGATTATCTTCATAGATGGGTGGTTGGTCCTGAAAATATAGTGAGGTTGTTAGCACCAAATCCAGCACAATCTGCTTCAGCCTCTGATCCTCCTCCTCCTCCTCATCATCATCATCATCATCATCATCATCATCCTCCACCTCCTCCTTGTGTCCAACAAAACCCAACTCCTCCTCCTCATCCTACTGCAGCTCATTCTTTCTATGGAGCTTCCCAGCTCCAAACCATGGGACAGAGTGGCCATGCACAATATGCCCACTCTAACATACCCAATGTTGTTGGCTGGCCACAACATGGATATGTTAGACATGGGCATATTGGGGGTCACTCTGCTAGTGCTCAGTCATATCAATATTACTATGAGCATCAATTCCCTATGTACCCCTACCCACAAGGCATTCATGATGCAGCCAGTAACCCAGCTGCTACTGTAGGATCTGCAGCAGCTGTTTCTCAAACACAGGTTGCAGATTGTGGAAGGCCAAATACACAACCTGCCCCTCCATCCTCACCAACACCACCACCAAGCTACCATCAATTGTAGCTGTAAGAATTGTTTTTTATTTTTTAAGTTATATATTTTTCTATTTTCAGATTAATAGTGTTATACATATTTTTTTTGTTCTGTTTGGACATGTTGGTCCTGTTTACCAAAAAATATATCAGCCTTTAAAAGGCTTCAAAAGAAAACACTAATGAGTAAAATTAGTGAAGTTACATTGGTTGTCTGTGTTTATTGTTATTTGTTATGTAGTGTCTTAAGTATGGGAAAGTATTATCCAAAAAAAGAGTCAACCATGAATTGAATAATCAAAAGGAACTTTATGTTATGATATCACATAAAACACACTACATACCTATGGCCTCATCTTGCCAAGGAATAGAACCACCAGGGGAAACAAAATAATTTGTCAATAATTCACGCACTTTCAGACCAGAAGGGGGACGACGAGGATAGATGACTGGTCTCATAGGCCTCGTCATATTATCAGACTGAAGGTCAGGCATATCAGCTGATGAGCATTCATGCATTCTTGTAAAATTATGTAGTACCACACATGCTTGCACTACAAGATTTACATTTGATTCACTTAGCTGAATGGCTGATTGTAGGACACGCCATTTGGCTGTAAGAATACCAAATGTGCACTCCACCAGGCGTCGTGCACGAGAAAGGCGATAATTAAAGATGCGTCTCTGATGGTTCAGATTGCGCCGAGGATATGGCCTCATAACATTATAACTTAATTGGAAGGCCTCATCCGCTACTACAACATATGGCACTGCATCCATATTGGAGTGTGGAAGTTGACATGGTGGTGGTAAGTCCAATTGGTTATTGCGTAGCTGCCGACCCATAATGGAAGAATTGAAGACTCTGGAGTCTCCAGTCCTTCCATAGGCCCCAATGTCTACAATTATGAAGCGGTAGTTACTGTCGACCAAGCCCAACAAAACTATAGAAAAATATTGCTTATAATTGTAGAATTGGGTCCCTGAGTTCGGCGGCTTACGCACACGTATGTGCTTCCCGTCCAGGGCTCCAATACAGTGTGGAAAATGACTGTTTTGTTGAAATCCATGTGAAATCCTCAACCAATCTACCATTTTGGGCTCTGGCATCACTTCTTTATTTAGTCTGGACCAAATTTGTCCACAAGTAGAGCTGACTATTCCGGAAATGGTGGATTTTCCAATTAAAAACTCTAAATGCAGAGCAGCGTATGAGAGCCCAGTGGAAAGGAACCTGCAATACAGAAACAACAACAAACATGTACACATCAGACAAACAAAATATTAAAAAAACATTAAACAAATGTAAATAGTGGACATTTGTATACTCACACATTCTCTTAATGTTAGGAGTTCATAACCATTAAGACTGCCACACACAAGCATATAGGGAAAATAATACAATTTCATAATGCCATGATCTTCAGTATGTTAAGATGAACAATGTAAGAAGAATGTGAAAGATGGTAAATTATGAAAAACATCATCAACATATCGTTGACACACATACCTTAATGTTAGAAGAAGCCTTTCCTCAGCACAAATTGAAGGACGCATCCTGGTGTTCTGCAAGGTGATTCCAGGGCGCAATATGTCCAGCAAAATATCAAAGTTGACAACACTCATGCGACAATAGTAGTGTTGAGCGATACGATAATGTAAATATCGGCTATCGGCCGATATTAGCTCTATCGGCCTTTCGATAATTCGTTTCGATATTTTCGTCTTATCGAATACCGGAATCGGATTTGTCACTGTCACTGTCTGTGTCCATCGGTCGGGTCTGTCACTGTCAGTGTCCGTCGGTCGGGTCTGTCAGGAGTCAGCGGCACTTACCTGGCAGAAGATCTCCGGCGGTCACGTCCTGGACTGCTTCATGGCCGCCATCCCCTTCTCCCCGGCGGTCACATGCAGTTTCTCGCGATAACTGCAGTGACTGCTGGGTAATCCCGGCCGTAAAGCAGTCAGTCCGATGACGTCACCGCCGGGGAAGCAGGTAATCAGCTGTGCTGCGCCGGGATGACAGGCTCTGCCTGTCATTGCGATGTAGCAGAGCTGGATCGTCGTGGGACTGTCGTTATGGACTGCGTCGGACAAGTGGTATACTGTTGGTTTGTTTTTTTTCTTTTTTTACAGGAGATCGATGGCGTCGCAGGAATGAGAGTACAATAAAAGGAATGAAAACTGTGTTGTCTCTTTTATTTCATTAAAAGTCTTTTTTCTTGCTTTGTCTTTTTTTTATGCATTTAATAACTTTGGGATTAATAATGGATCTGTGTCTTATTGACGCCTCTCCATTATTAACCGGGCTTATTGTCACCGTGCAATCAACAGTGACATTAACCCCTTATTACCCCGCTTGCCACCGCTACAGGGCAAGTGGGAAGAGCCGGGTAAAGTGCCACAATTGGCACATCTTTTGATGCGCCAAATGTGGGGCTGCTGTAGCCTGGTATTATCAGGCTGTTGAGGGCCAAAATCCATGGGCCTTGACAGTCTTTTAATACCAGGCCGCAGCAGTCTGCATTTTACTTGGCTGGTTAACAAAAATAGGGGGACCCCTACGCCGTTTTTTTTTTCGAGGGGATCCCCTATTTTTGTTAACCAGCCAAGCTAAGCAGACTGCTGTGGCCTGGTATTATCAGGCTTGCAAGGTCCATGGATATTGGATCCTTACCAGCCTGAAAAACCAGGCCTCAGCAGTCTGCTTCATCTGGCTGGTTAACAAAAATAGGGGGGACCCCACACCAATTTTTTTCGAGGGGATCCCCTATTTTTGTTAATCAGCCAAGATATGCAGACTGCTGTGGCCTGGTATTATCAGGCTTGCAAGGTCCATGGATATTGGATCCTTACCAGCCTGAAAAACCAGGCCTCAGCGGTCTGCTTCATCTGGCTGGTTAACAAAAATAGGGGGGACCCCACGCCAATTTTTTTCGAGGGGATCCCCTATTTTTGTTAATCAGCCAAGATATGCAGACTGCTGTGGCCTGGTATTATCAGGCTTGCAAGGTCCATGGATATTGGATCCTTACCAGCCTGAAAAATCAGGCCTCAGCGGTCTGCTTCATCTGGCTATTTAACAAAAATAGGGGGGACCCCACGCCATTTTTTTTCGAGGGGATCCCCTATTTTTGTTAACCAGTTCCCTCTGACGTCACTGATTGTGTCCCTGGCTGACCTGAAGTGAAAGTGGAAAGCAATCAATTAAGCTTTCCACTTCCTCTCCTGTCAGCCAGGAGAGGAACTCATTCATTTGGGGGTTTACTGTGAGGCTGCAGCATTAGCTGCGGTCCCTGCAGTAAACATTAACCCTTTCTGATGGATTACACCATGGGACCTGACTGTACATCGGATTGGTAAGAATAATTTTGCTTTATTATTTTATTTTTATTACAGGAAATGGTTTTAGCAGGTAAATAAAATATGGTCAAAAACTGTGTGATTATTTCATTAAACTTCTTTTTTATTAAAGTGTGTGTGTTTGATTTTTCTTTCATACAATAGGATTAATAATTGATAGTTGTCTGATTGACAGCTCTCAATTATTAACCTGGCTTAAAGTGACCTTTCAATTGCAAGGTCATTTTAACCCCTTATTAACCCATTCGCCACCGCTACAGGGCAATGGGAATAGACGGGCAAAGTGCCAGAAAGGGCAAATCTAATTAGAGATTTGCCCTCTCTGGGGTGTCTTGGGGCAGATGTTAGTAGCCGGGGGGGGCCAAAAATAATGGTCCCTCTCTGGGCTATTATTATCTGCCCCCACTCACTGGCTTTGTCTGTCTGGTTGCGAAAATAGGGCGGGAGCCCACGCATTTTTTTTCAGCAATTTTACACCTCATATATATATATATATATATATATATATATATATATACATGTCATTGAATTTGTGACACATATATATATATTTATATTTATAGTTTCATACACTTCTACATAGTATAATAGCCGCTAATTCAATTGCCGGCTTTTGTGAAAATGCAGAACCCGACATGAAATGACACTTGGTTTACATAGAGTTAACCATGTCTTTTCATGTAGTTTGATATCTGATTTGCACAAACAATTACATGAGTGTAAGTGTGCAAAATTTCACACCTGTAGAGGTTAATTAAAGGTGTAAATTCGTAGCAAAAAAGTCCATTTTTTTACAACGAATTTACACCTTTAATTAACCCCTACAGGTGTGAAATTTTTCACACATAGACTGATGTAATTGTTTGTGCAAATCAGATTGCAAACGACATGAAAAGACATGGTTAACCCTATGTACACCAAGTGTCATTTCATGTCGGATGCTTCTGTCTTTTCACAGAAGCCGGCTTTACCCGGCAATTGAATCAGAGGATATTTTACTATGTAGAAGTGTATAAACTATACATATATGTATATATATATATATATGTCACAATGACATGTATATATATATATATATATATATGTATTCTATGTGTGTATATTTAGTGTTTACAAGGAAATAAAGGTTTTTTTTTAGTTGCGATATTTTGTTCCCATAGACTTACATTGGACTTCCGGTATCAAAATCGGATATCGACGATATTTAGTGCTATCGGCGATACAATTTCGATACGATATTTTTAGATATCGAGCACTATCGCTCAACACTAGACAATAGGCAAAAAACTTGTCAGGATTCCTACGCAGTGTCAAATACAGGCGCTCAAAATGACCTTTGCTGATCCTTCGCTTCACAAGGGATGCACCCACATTCTTCTGCGGATTCTGTGAGAAACAACTACAGGGTATGGTTCCCCAAAAGTTCTGGATAGCAGCCAATAGTACAGCACACGCTCAGTTGTATTAAAACGTAGTCTGTCACTCATATTTTTAACTTAGCAGCAACACAACAGGAACCACTAAGAAGCAAAACACTCCACGGCAACGGTGGGAGGGTAATAACAGTCAAACCACGCTTAAATATGGGTCTGGCTCATTATTCAAATTATTTGCAGGCCTCAAAAACGTTAAATGTCCATTTTGCTATGATGCCACTAAAAAACGGTAGTCGCTGGGTAATCGGATGTGAAACGTAAGCGTACATGCTACAAAATCGCATCAACTACAAAAAATCGGATGCCAGTCGCATCAATGTTCATGAAATTTTTATCCGATTATTGACCGACTAAAACGGACCAATTTTTTTAGACGTTGTGTGTGACTCCAGCCTTATATGCATAGTGTGTAGTGTATAGAAGTTCTGCCTAGCAATAGACAGAAGGCTCAGAAGTAGTTAAGTGTCCGGACTAGTCCACGGGGGAGGGCTTAGTGATAGGGACAGGACTGTGCTTCATGGATAGAATTAGTTAGGAGTTGGAGAGTAACTTGAGCAGTGCAACCATTGGGATGATCCACAGCATAAAGAGATATATGGACAAGGATAGTGAGAGCCTGAAGAGAATTACTGATGAGGCTGAGTGACCTTCAATTAGGCATTATTGGATAAGATACCGAGTCATGAGAATCCGGAGAGCTTGCTAGTGCCAAAGGTAATGGACCTAAACAGGACTGAGGTTGTTGGACTAGAGGGGGTCCTGAGTGCTGAATCCAGGGTATCCATAGTGATAGGACGAGGAGCCACTGAGCGAGTGGAGAGACTCGTTGATCAAAACTGTGGCATAGAAGCTGGGTGTGGTGACATAGGATGAAACAGATAAGCTGCAGGGCTCTGGAGTAGCCTACAAATGAAGGATACAGAAGGAAACGATGTGTGTGAAAATGCTTCTTAGTGTAAAGGAAACGTGATTAATACTGTGTTCCTGCTACCCCTTGTACATAACCCTTACTAAGTTCAGTGAAGACCCCATGTTTGAACTGAAGTCTCCTTTATTAAGACGTGGAACTTGTGGTCCCGGTCAGCCAACACCATCGGCCACAAGCGGCCTGCACGGGCACAAGGCCCTCACAACACCAACACCCAACCAGGACCAACACTTTCATGTAGTGCGCCTAGGCATGACAGGAGAAGAGTGCCTTGCCCGCAGCTACCGCTCCATGCCGTGTTACACTCCGATTGTGTGTAATACTGCAGCTTAACCCCTTTTTTAAGCTTAGTTTCCTATGCTGTGGATTTGGAAACTACTATTGGTTTGGCATATACAACACTGTGGGCTTGATGTATGCTGACATTAACCCCACAAATAATACCCAATTTGCCACTGCATCAAACAAGTGGGAAGAGCCGGGCAAAGCTTCAGAATTGGGTCATCTAATACAGGGTTCCCCACCTCCAGTCCTCAAGGCCCACCAACAGATCATGTTTTCAGGATTTCCTTAGTATTGCCCAGGTGATAATTGCATCACCTGTGCAAAACAAAGGAAATCCTGAAAACATGACCTGTTGGTGGGCCTTGAGGACTGGAGTTGGGGAACCCTGATCTAATAGACTCCTCTTTTCTGGGACAGCTGTGGGCTGCTATTTTTAGGCTGAGGAGAGCCAATAAACAATGCCCCTTCCAAGTCTGAGAATATCAGCCCCAACTATTACTTTCATATTGGTTATGTTGTATCCTGGAACACAGAAATGTTTTTCTAGAGGTAATCTGTGATCTAGGACACAACATAAACAATATGAAAGTTGTCATATTAAAAGGCAACTTTAAATCACAAAAACATCGAAGGGTTTGGGAAAACCAATTCATTAGTCTTTGATTCCCTCCACACAGGACTAAATCTGTCAGGAGAATTTATGACTCACTACAAAATTTGAAGAATCTGTTCCAGAGACAGTGAGGGCACCAAGCCTCTGATCATAAGGTACTGCCACACTAAACAATCCCGCTAGCGATCACGATAACGACGCATACTAATGCGATCGCTAGCGGGATTGTTTCTATATCGCTAAGTGCGGCCACATTTAGCGATATAGTTAACGACGCTATCGCCGTTAGCGATCTTCTTAACGACTTTAGCGGTACAAAAGTACCGCTAAATCGCTAAGAAAAGGTGCCACACTAGCGATATATACTTACCCAGCGGGAGCGCCGACGAGAAAATAGGGTCCGGAACGATTCCAGCGACGAGCGAGATCACAGCAGGAAGCTCGTCGCTGGCAGCTGCCGCACTGAACAACATCGCTAACGGGATCGCTAAATAGTGACGTTTTTTAGCGATCCCGTTAGCGATATTGTTCAGTGTGGCATACCCTTTACATGGATATTGGGACTATAAAACTTTCACACCACTAATCTAATCCAATTTAGGACTCATTCTCTGAGCTCAGTTTGGTTGTTTATTCAAATGTCCTTTTTATTATGCCATGACATGTTTTATTTGTGCATATGTTTGTGTTTCTTCAGATACTTTGTCATACCATGCCTGAGGAAGAGACCTAAGAAGTCTCGAAAGCTTGCTTTGCAACATCATTTATTTTATTTTTGTTAGCCATTAAAAGGCATCCTAACTACAAGATTATCTTGTTTTTCACACTGAGAGCTTTGTTTTTCAACTAGATAACACGGTACCAAACTTTTTTTATTTTAGTTAAATGGAGGATACCCGAATGTACCGCACCTCTATGGAACTAAAAGATCTTCTGAAGAAACTGGCATAACTGGATAGTGACATCTTTTTTTTTAAGCAGATGCAAAAAGGAACTTTTAATATCCAAGGAGATTAAAGAATCATATTAGGAACACTTACAATGCCTATTATTCACAACACCTCTGCTACAGAAATTCGGAGAGATTATGGAATCAACTTATCCATGTTTTCTACAGCACCCAGAGAAAGGTCCAAATGGAAATACAAACTTTAAGGAGTACACTTACTGGAAGAGTACAGCAGAAAATACAGAAGAAATACTATAGACTTTGACTGAAAGCAGGATAGCACCAGTCAAGTTCCACCTAAGCACAACAACATGAAGCAAAACTGCCAGAAGGACACAAGTACAGTCAGCTGTATTATTAATATGTCATCTCACAAACCCACCAATCTAGAACTCAGTGTGCTTTCAAGAGGTCTCACATTTTGTCCTACGAAACCTCTTAGATAAAACAGAGCTTTGTAGTGACATGGAACAATACTTCACAAGACTGAGACTGAAGGAGTTCTTTGATGGTAAAGAAGATATGAGGCTTATAAACAACCAAACACAAGTTGGACTAGAGGACAAGAAAAAACCTGACTGGACACCTCCTCCTGGATGCAACACCATTTTCGACCAATATATTGTGACGCTGATTATGGTGTCATCAGGGCTCATGATCTTGGTCAAGTCCTTAACCCCTTTACCCCCAAAGGTGGTTTGCACTTTAATGACCGGGCCAATTTTTACAATTCTGACCACTGTCCCTTTATGAGGTTATAACTCTGGAACGCTTCCATGGATCCCAGCGATTCTGACATTGTTTTCTCGTGACATATTGTACTTCATGTTAGTGGTAAAATTTCTTTGATATAACTTGCGCTTATTTCTGAAAAAAAAAAACAGAAATTTGGGGAAAATTTTGAAAATTTCGCAATTTTTCAACTTTGAATTTTCATGCCCTTAAATCACAGAGATATGGCACATAAAATACTTAATAAGTAACATTTCCCACATGTCTACTTTACATCAGCACAATATTGGAACAATTTTTTTTTTTTTTTTTTAGGAAGTTATAAGGTTTAAAAGTTAACCAGAGATTTCTCATTTATACAACATCATTTTTTGGGGGACCACATCACATTTGAAGTCACTTTGAGGGGTCTATATGATAGAAAATACCCAAAAGTGATATCATTCTAAAAACTGCACCCCTCAAGGTGCTCAAAACCACATTCAAGAAGTTTATTAACCCTTCAGGTGCTTTACAGAAATTTTTTGAATGTTTTAAAAAAAATGAACATATAACTTTTTTTCACAAAAAAATTATTTCAGGTCCAATTTTTTTTCTCCCAATGGTAACAGGACAAATTGCACAATAACTTTTGGCGTCCAATTTCTCCTGAGTACACTGATAACCCATATGTGGGGGGAACCACTTTTTCGGCGCATGGTAGAGCATGGGAGGGAAGGATGCAATGCAAAATTGGCTGGAATTGAGATCGGACACCATGTCGTGTTTGTAGAACCCCTTATGTGCCTAAACAGTGGAACCCCCACAAGTGACCCCATTTTGGAAACTAGATCCCCCAAGGAACTTATCTAGATGTGTGATGAGAACTTTGAACCCCCAAGTGCTTCACAGAAGTTTATAACGTAGAGCCATAAAAAAAAAATTGTATTTTTTTCCATAAAAATGATATTTTCGCTTCCAATTTTTTATTTTCCAAAGGGTAACAGAAGAAATTGGACACCAAGCGCAATTGTGCAATTTGTCCTGAGTACGCTGATATCCCATATGTAGGGGTAAACCACTGTTTTGGCGCATGGCAGAGCTTGGAAGGGAAGGAGCGCCGTTTGACTTTTTCAACACAGAATTGACAGGAATTGAGATCAGACGCCATGTCACGTTTGGAGAGCCCCTGATGTGCCTAAACAGTGGAAACACCCCAATTCTAACTCAAACTCTAACCCCAACACACCCCTAACCCTAATCCCAACCCTAACCATAGCCCTAACCTTAACCCTAACCCAAATGGGAAAATGGAAATAAATACATTTTTTTTTATTTTATTATTTTTCCCTAACTAAGGGTGTGATAAAGGGGGGTTTGATTTACTATTTACAGCGGGTTTTTATGTTTGGCAGCTGTCACACGCTAAAAGATGCTTTTTATTGCAAAAAATAGTTTTTGCATAACCACATTTAGAGAGCTATAATTTTTCCAGATTTTGGCTCAAAGAGTCATGTGAGGTCTTATTTTTTGCGGGACGAGTTGACGTTTTTACTGGAACCATTTTCTGGCACATGACATTTTTTGATCGCTTTTTATTACGATTTTTGGGAGGAAGAATGAACTAAAACCAGCAATTCATGAATTTCTTTTGAGGGGGCCTTTATACCGTTCCACGTGTGGTAAAATTGATAAAGCAGTTTTATTCTTTGGGTTAGTACGATTACAGCGATACCTCATTTATATCATTTTTTTATGTTTTGGCGCCTTTATACAATAAAAACAATTTTATATAAAAAAAATTATTTTTGCATCGCTTTATTCTGCGAGCTATAACTATTATTTTTTCTTCACTGATGACGCTGTATCATGCCTCGTTTTTTGCAGTACAAGATGACGTTTTCAGTGGTACCATGTTTATTGATATCCATCTTTTTGATTGCGTCTTATTTCACTTTTTGTTCGGCAGTATGATGATATAGCATTGTTTTTTTGCCTTGTTTTTTTAAGGGGTTCACTAAAGGGGTTAACTAGTGGGACAGTTTTATAGGGTGGGTCGTTACGGACACGGCGATACTAAATATGTGTACTTTTATTGTTTTTTATTTACATAAAGAAATGAATTTATTGGGGAATATTTTTTTTTCTTTTATTTAGGATTTTTTTTCAATTATTTTTACACATGTTAATTTATAGACTATATAGTGTCAGATCGCTGATCTGATGTTTGCAGAGCACTCTGTCAGATCAGCAATCTGACAGGCAGTGCAGGAGGCTTGCCGGCGCCTGTGATAATCAGCTGATACCCAGCAGCGATCAGCCGCGCTCCCACCGTAAGCGCGTCTAATCGCATATGACGTACTATCCCGTCCACACTCATACGGGCCCAGGTCACCTGGACGGGATAGTACATCAGATGTCAGAAAGTGGTTAAAGTTTTGGAGAACCACACGGATGTCAGACTTCCATGCCCACTCATCACTTGCTATTCAACTACTACTCTCTGCTGCTCACAAAGCCTTGCCAACAAATGTAAAGTTGACTTCAACTGCTTGGTGTCATCGCACATCAGTCGGTGAGCTGGAAGTTGCAAATACTGTGTAATTTCACAAGTAGCTCAAGCAGATCTGGGTAGATTTTGAGAAACCACTGAACCATTAAGTTGGGCTTGTGGGCCAGGCATAGTACATGTCCGAGGTTGCCAAGCTTCAGAGCTGCCACCAGGTTACGGCCATTGTCACACATTACCATGCCTGGTTGAAGGTTCAGGGGTGAGAGCCACAGATCAGTCCGATCTGTTAGATCTTTGAGCAACACCGCGGCGGTGCGCAGTTTGTCATGTAAGCAGATTAGCTTCAGAGCTTATTGCCGCTTGGCTGAGGCAGTGCTGCAGTGCTTGCGACTGATGTTGACGTTTCTGAGTTGGAAGGTAAGCAGGAAGAGGTACAGGATCTGCTGTAAAGGTGGGGGCAGCCCTGAATGAACAAGGGGCTGCAATCCTCGGTATCATGTGTTCCATCCCATTGTCCTGTTGGGTCCCAGTTACCACAATGCTCACTCAGTGTGATGTCATTGACGTGTAACGTCCCTGGCAACAAGCACTTGAGTCGCACTTACGGTACCAGGGCTTATGGGGTACTCGGCACCGAGCCCGTTGAAGTCTATGGGGAATGTCACAAGTAGCACAGCTCGGTCCGTTGCCCTGGGCGCTCATTCAAAGGGGGATATTTACAGGGGATTGTAGTAATAGTTCGTGACGCCACCTGTGGTTTCTGATCAGGGTGACCAGCGCTGCAGGGTGAATCCTCTGAGGGTTGGGGCAGCAAGGTGGTAAGTCTCCCACAGGTGAGACTAGATGGATCCCTCAGGGTGTAATGGCGGTGCAGGGTGCAGGGTAATAAATCAGTCACACACAAGCTGGTCTCTTTCCATACCTTTACTGATGAAGGTTGCAGGTATGTCCCGGGAAGCTGCTCAGGGTGGAGTATGCACATCCAGGTAATTGCCAAGTAGGTTTAAGGCCTCCTTTCCCTTTAAAGTGTATGAGTCCTAACTTGCGTGAAGTCAAGTTTAACTCTGAATAGCACAGCTTCGCCCGGCCAACATTGTGGTGGAAGTCTTCTTGTGGCAGAACTAAGCCTATATCTGCAGTGCACTGCCAGACTCCTGTTCTCCTGACCCCGGTTACGTATCGGCACTTAGGGCTACCCTCTGTGACTTGAAGTCCAGCAGGGATTCCGGTGCTTCTCTCACTAGCCGTGAAGGTACTAGCAATACTTCGGACCCGGTGTCCGGTTAGTCGAGTGAAGGTGGTCTGTCACCGAAGTCACTCCTTCCTAGGGTCACCACTCACCCGTCGCCCTACTCTCATCCTTAACATAAGCACAGGGCAGCAGTAGGTTCTGTCATTAGCTTTCTTCCTTCTTTCTAAAGCTCGCTGACTGCTTCTTAGTTAACTCGATGTTCTGCAAACTGGAGTCCCCTTCCTTCTTGCCTTCAAAGACTCTGTCCAGAGCAGCTCTCAGGACGTTTTGTCAGACTGAATACACGCTTGCTCCGAGAGTCACTTTCCACATTCATAGGGTGCTAACAATCTGCCTGTTCTGAGATATCAGCTTGCAATCTCTCTCTCTTCTGTCTCTGACAGGAAATCTCCGTCCTCAGACTACCTCCAGTCTGGAATGAACTGAACTCACTACTCTGCTGTCTCCCACACCCTTAAATAGTCTAAGGTTCCCTCTAGTGGTAATCTGGGGAAGTGTGAGTGGTGTGAATGAATATCAGATTTTGCAGTTACCTTTTAGTGCATACTCCTGGAACATGTGTACCAAGAGCAGCTGGGCCACACATCCCCCCCTAGTTATCGTCAGCACTCCCGGGCTGAAAAAGGAAAAAACAATTTTTATAATAACATCAACAACATAACTCTTCCCTTGCGGGAGGTAAGGACACTTTAACGTTACAATATGTACAATGGCAAGTAGAAAAATATCAAAATACTTTTCACATCAATAAATACAATATTAAATTCTTGTGGAGGACCCGCACCAAAAACCTCCCATGTGGGTCCTGGGTGGGCTGCAGGACTTCATTGCTGCAGACCTCACTCAAGGCCACACCATACGGGTTTTTCTTCTGAGGTAGTAAGGCTTTATGTAAAACCAAGATGGGACACCGAAGTGTCAACTATTTACAATTAAAGTTTTTGGGCTGGCAAAGTCCTCAGCCACGCAGTCCTTTTATAAAACATTTTTAGAAAAATCACATTTCTATAATAATACTGTGTTAAATACTTCACATTACCCAACTGGGGTATTCTATGCAAAATTATGCAAACATCATTACATAACAATAAAGTGCAAATCTTCTTTAACTTTGTACAGATGCAGTAAACCCTGTCTGGGTCCTACTGTTCTTCTTCTCTTTTGCAGATAGCGATGACGTCTTCCACTCCTGGGGCTGGAAGCACGCGGTGCGCTCTAGAACGCATTACAAATAGATCATGTCCTGCGATCTGTGTTTGAGTAGCCACAGTTCTGGTTATACTTAAGCGATTCGCTTGGGACTCAATGGGTGCCTCTTCTGAATATAGGTCTTGCTCAGTAGGGGTCGCTGTTGCAGCATAAGATGCTGGAC
Organism: Oophaga sylvatica; assembly: GCA_033576555.1. Taxonomy (NCBI): domain Eukaryota; kingdom Metazoa; phylum Chordata; class Amphibia; order Anura; family Dendrobatidae; genus Oophaga; species Oophaga sylvatica. The sequence continues at coordinate 301,281,967 of JARQOD010000001.1, read as the reverse complement.
AGGATGCAGGCGCGCGCAGTGGCTCAGTTGAGAACGCACTAGGCTTTTGCGATGCAGAGTAAGGTGCAGTATACGAGGCAGGGCACGATGCAGGTGCGAGGCCTGGCGCTGATGTAGCTGGGGCTTGGGACACTGAGATCAAGGCATACCACCCCTTAAGGCCCCAGTGCCGTGTATAGGTGACTATATCCCCATTCATGAGATCCCTTTCCGGGTGTCCCATGGGCAGATGAGATTCCACATCCCTGCGGCTGACAAATACCCCTTGGTACAGGCCTGGCTCATGGATGAACCCCCAGCCTTTTCGGAGTTTGAAGTCGCTAACGCACCCCTGGCGCCGCGGTTCCCGGAGCGTACCTTTATCTCTCCTGACGCTTTCTTTATCAGCGAGAAACTCCTCCTGGTACCTCTGGCGAAACTGCTGCACTTCCCTCTGCTCCTGCTGCTGTCGCTGCTCCTGCTCCCGGCGTCGCCACTCGTTCTCCATCTGGGCGGCATATTCTATGTCGTCCAGGTACTCCATATCGTCCCAGTCGACCTCCATCACGGACGGCTGGGTCCCCTCCGGTGTCCCTACCGGGGACTGCATTCCACTGCGACCTCCAGGCCAGGCTGGCACTCCGGAACGGGCAGGGCCTCCTCAGCCTCCTTCTCTCCCGCCGCATCATCGGTGGAGTCGGGATCAGCTCTTTCGGGGCCGGCCTCCGGTTCTTCATCAGCCGCTTGCAGTGGTGGCACAGGTAACAGCTGCGCTTCTGGAGGGGAGAGCGTTGCGTCCCACAGCAGCCGCTGTTTCAGGGCACGCCAGCTTTTCTCCATCTCCTCCATTTCTTCACGGTGTCGGGCCATGTCCCTTAACACCGCATCCACCTTTTCCATTCTTCGGTCTTGTTCCGGTACAGGTAACAGCTCTTCAGGGGAACGGGGCCTGCGCACCGCCGTTCCTCCACACAGCGTCTCCTGTCCTTCTGCCATCTCACTCCAGGCCAGACTGTATTTTCCATCGGGAACAACCTGTTGCAACAAAACAATAACCTCGGCAAGACAATTTTCTATCACATTAGTACCTAATGTCATTATTAAGTTACATTCTCGTCAATCTATAGGGCAGCACGGTGGCTCAGTGGTTAGCACTGCAGCCTTGCAGCGCTGGAGTCCTAGGTTCGAATCCCACTAAGGACAACATCTGCAAGGAGTTTGTATGTTCTCCCCGTGTTTGCGTGGGTTTCCTCCGGGTACTCCGGTTTCCTCCCACATTCCAAAAACATACAGATAGGGAATCTAGATTGTGAGCCCCTTTGGGGACAGCGACGATAATGTATGAAAACTGTAAAGCGCTGCGGAATATGTTAGCGCTATATAAAAATAAAGATTATTATTATTATTATTCTGTCTCTGACAGGAAATCTCCGTCCTCAGACTACCTCCAGTCTGGAGTGAACTGAACTCACTACTCTGCTGTCTCCCACACCCTTAAATAGTCTAAGGTTCCCTCTAGTGGTAATCTAGGGAAGTGTGAGTGATGTGAATGAATATCAGATTTTGCAGTTACCTTTTAGTGCATACTCCTGGAACATGTGTACCAAGCGCAGCTGGGCCACACACACTTGTCCATGTTTAAGTGGACCTTCACAGTAACAGCATTGGTCAGGGCATGACTGATGTTATAGGACACGTGCTTGTGTAAGGCAGGGACAGTACAATGGGAAAAATAGTGGCGGCTGGGGACCGAGTACCGAGAGGTTGCAAAAAGCTTGTGTCTCCACAAGCCTAAACAGCAACATTTACAGGGTAAGCAGCCTGGAAATGTGGCCGTTTAGCATTGTGGACTGTGGGTGGGTGGCTGTTATGTTTCGGTAGCTGAGGAGGACAGGAACAACAGCAGGGCAGCAGAACACCTGAGATGTTGGTAACTGATGGGTTGCAGATTCCTAAACTAACGACACAACTAGAGGTAGCCGTGGAGCGTTCCTACGTTGATCCTAGACGCCTCGTCGCCTGAGAGATAACTACACCTAAAGGCAAAAAGATGAAAGCTATCTGCCCCGGAGCAGATCCCAAAGAAAATAGGAAGCCCCCAAACATATAATGGCGGTTAGACAAGATGAAAATACAAACTTAGGCAGAAAATAGACTGAGCAAACGCTGGGGCCACAAGCTGACTAAATAGGATAGGACAGGAGAGATTACTTTCTGCAACCCAGAAAACCCTACAAAAATCCAACAATCCTAATTACAAAAATACTGAGATCACACGATCTCGCCACCCACTAAATTAGATCTCAGTGTGAACAAAAAGAAAGCCGCAGCCGCTGAAAAAACAGGAAAAAGCAAATGAGCAAATAACAGTGGCTGCAGAAAAACTGTGAGGAGCTCAGACCCCAGGAGGGGACCTGGCTGACCTCCACAAAAGTGCAGAAAACAATGCAAAAAGCAAGCACAAAAAGAAAAGCAAAAAATATCTTATCTGAAAGCAGGAGATGCAGGCAGGACTCCAGCAAACTTCCAAATGAACCAGGAACCAAAATTGAGACAAGAACAATTGATCACTGGCAACCATCATGGGAGGGAACCTCCCTTATATCAGACCAGTCCATGATTCCAGTTTGCCACTCCTCGCTGAAAGGTTCAGTACTGTCTGTAACCACCAGAGGGAGCCTCTGCTCAGAAACCATCTCTAGCACATTCATAACAGGTGGCTGCATATTTATGCTTGTGTTTCAAAGACTGGTGTAGGGACAACTGAACGCTGCACTGGTTGCTGACGGTGATTGCAAGTGAACAACAGGTGCTCGGTGGGAGGCATTTTTGGCTACATCACTGACAGGGGATTAGTGTGAACGTAGAACAGGGGAAGAGGCAGTGGTGTCACCCGCAGACACTGTTTCTGGACCCTGGCATTCAGCAAAAGGAGTCAGGTGCTTTGCTTGCATGTGCCGGAGCATGCTGGTGGTGGTTGTGCTCCCCCTGCTGATTCTGACATATCACATGTTACAAATGCCCTTTTTTGGGTTAACTGGACTGTCTTTAAAAAAGCGCCAGACTCGGAACAGCTAATCCTTGTCTTGCCAACTTCACCTGTGTTGGTCCTCTTTGGAACAGTTGCTCGCCTTGTGTCTCTGGCCACCCCACTGCCTCTTCATGCCTGTTGTGGTGCTGTGGATCCCTCCTACTGTGCAATGCTGTCTTCACTCTGCATGTCATCTTCCCAGGTTGTGTCAGTGACTTCATCGTCCACCTCCTCGTCCTCCACTTCCGCAATTGTTGGCAATTGTGCCTCTTCATCACGAAGCTCTTGCAACAGTAATTGCATTTTCCCACCTTGTGAGTGTGGCTGCTCAAATATTTGGGAATCACTACATGTAATCTCTTCATGTCTAGCGGATCCAGCCGAAAACCGGATCCGTCTCATCCGTTTCATCCATTTTTTTATCTGTTTTTCAACAGATTACGACGGATCCGGTTTTTTAAAACGCCCCTTGGGAGGCTTCCAAACGTCATTGGCTACTGAAAACCTATATATACACTGTTTCTACAGTCCATCTTTGACAGGTTGTAGAGGAGCAAGTGCAGGTTGGAGAGAAGAGCAAGTGGCTGGTGAAGATGGACGTTGTGATAGGAAACATTCTGAAGAATTTGGTGGATTTCACAGTGGAGGCGAATCATCTGAAAGCGATTGTTCTGGAGAAGGAGAGAAAGAGACAGCAGCACATCATGCATCAGCGACGACGACGTTTCTGGATCCACCCCATCACAGCCCAGAGAATGATGCGTGGGGTGTATTCTACACTCTACACGGAGCTATGAGGAAACCCTCAGAAATTTTTCGCATATGTTAGGATGAAAATGGAGAACTTTGATTTCTTGGTGGAGCGCATTGGAGACCTCATAAGAAGATCGGACACGTATTGCCGCTTCTCCATTTCACCATCGGAGCGTCTGATGGTGACTCTTCGGTAAGCCATATTTATTGGATCTGCTTGCTTCAGAGCACACTTGTCCTGGAATGTTGTTGCTGGTAGTTAGTATACGGCCATCTGACTCAGCTTTAACAATTGGAGATACTATAAAAATAAATATTTTTATAGTATCTCCAATTGTTATAGCTGAGTTCTGGTATGTAATGCTGTGATTTGAAAGTCATTTTTTTTTTAATTCACAGATTCCTTGCAACTGGAAAGTCTCTTTCCTCACTCCATTTCCAGTACAGACTTGGGATTTCCACCCTCTCTGGAATTGTGAAGCACACATGCCGTGCATTGTGGGACTCTCTAGTTACAGAATTTCTACCAGAGCCCACAACAGAGAGTTGGCTTGAAATCGCTGAAAAGTTTGAACAAATATGTCAGTTTCCTAATTGCCTGGGCGCTGTGGACGGGAAACATATCCAGATTGTCAAGCCAGCAGGATCTGGATCAGAATATTTTAATTACAAAAAATATTTTTCTATTGTCCTAATGGCCATCGCTGACGCGGAGTACAAATTTATTGCTGTAGATATTGGGGCCTATAGCAGCTCCAATAACTCTCAAGTGTTCAAACTGTCAGCAATGGGCCGTCAGTTGTATGGAAACACCTTCAAGTTCCCACCCCCTAGACCGCTGCCTCAAACATCTGGCCCACCTATGCCTTTTGTTTGTGTAGGGGATGAAGCCTTCCAGCTGTCAGAACACCTGCTGAAACCGTACTCCAGCAGAGGATTGACACCAACAAAAAGAATTTTCAATTACCGCCTCACAAGAGCCAGAAGAATGGTGGAGTGCGCTTTTGGGATTCTGACAGCCAAATGTCATGTTCTATTGACTGCGATCAACCTAAAGACTGAAACTGTGGATGAGGTAATCAAAGCTTGTGTGGTCCTGCACAATTTTGTTATCTGCAAGGAACAGATTTTCATTGAGGATCACTCTGAAGAAACCACCTTGCATGATTACCAGAACATTACCAATAGAAGTTCTGTGACTGTTTCCAGAATGAGGGACAAATTTGCCGAATACTTTGTCACCTCAAGGAAGACTAGACTGTCTGGATGACAGAGTTTAATAAATTGCTCTGTGACCTTTGTACCTCGTGTACCCACAGTATACCTTTGCAAACCAAAGTTGTGTACCTTGTTGTGGAATATGTACAGTATTTTACCTTTTGGCCAAAGTTGTGTCCCTGGTTGTGTATTACCCAAAGTATTTCACCTTTTAACCAAAGTTCTGTACCTTTTTGGGGATTACCTAACAATGTACACAACTTTGGGTAAAAGGTGAAATACTTTGGCTAATACAAAACCAGGGACACAACTTTGGGTAAAAGGTAAATTAATTTTACCTTTTGGCCAAAGTTATGTACCTGGTTTTGTATACTCAATAGATTTTACCTTAATTTTACCTTAGAAATAAATGACAGACAACAATTTTAATCAACCAATTTTACATTTATTTAATAAAAATGTTTATTAACAGCTTTTTTTTACTGTGAATTAAATGTTTCTTCACATTTTTTTTTTCCATTTTCACTTTTTTTCATAAAAAATATTTTACCAAAATAAGTTTATTTTTTATTTACAATCACGTCAAAGCAGAAAAGGGTATTTTTTAGTAAAAATAGCATATCATAAATTAGTGTAGTGTGGGGTGGAGATACTACTGGAGGGGTTGCGGGACACTTCGACAGTGGGAGTTTGGAGAGCGGACTGGGATGGTGGTGGGGAAGGATCAGGTAAAAGAGGTGAAGGGGTGGAAAAAAGAAATGGAATGGGTGGAGAGGAGGATTGGGCAGGGAGTAGAGGAGCAGATGTGGTTGGGAACTGGTACAGGGAAAGAGGTTGGTACAAGAAAGGATGTTGGTATGGGGCAGGTTGCTGGAAGTGGGGAGGTTGCTGGTACTGGATAGGAGGGGGAGAAGGGACAGTGGCTGTAGGGGGGGGGCAGGTGTGGGAGGAACGACTGGGGTGGGTGGAGGAGGTTGGGAGGTAACCTGCACTAGAGCAGCGTGGCACGTATGCATTACATGCATCTGCTGGCTAGTAGATTGTATATTGATGCGCTCGGCTATAGACCGGAAAAAGCTGTGGTTTGGCAAACTTCTTGCTTCTGAATGCATGGTTTGCAGAAGTGTCTTTACCTCCAGAATGCTGGAGTTGAGCTGATTAAAGCCTGCGGCCATTTGCTCTGACAAGACTTTAAGACAGTTCTGGAAAGATGCATTAAGATGCAAGAACATAGCTCCTTTCCTGAACCCTCTGCCGCAGCCGCCCAGTAGCCACAGGTGTACTAGAGGTGGCAGCGGCAGAAGGGTAGGGTAAAGGGAAAGCTATCTCCTGACCAGTTGCCTCATGCAATGCACTCGGCCACGATGCTCCAGCGCTGGTGGAGGGGACAGAGGGCTCATGTGTCTGGGAAGGTGCGGATGGGCCGGGGAGGTCGAAGTGTCCCTCGGTGGCGGACTCCTGAGGGATCGCTCCAGAAGGGTCCAACTCTGCAGGCTCCCGAGTACTGGTCACCGTTCTGTGGAATAAAGAGAAAAAAATACAATTAATATACTGATATTGAATGGCCCTGGCTGAAAAAAAATTAGTTAGACATGTTAACATTTTTTTTTACATGGGGTGCATAATAGTTACCTTCTGGTGGCCATTGTTGCCCGGAGGAACGACAGGGCTCGTGCGTTCTTGTACTTGCTCCTGCATCCTCCAGATCCACTCGGGGCCCGCATCTCCTTGTTGAACTCCTTCTTGAAGTGATCCCTCACAGACCGCCACTGCTTCACAATTCTCTCCCCTGAAACGAGAAAGCACAAATTGGTTAGTATACGACATCAGTGTTTCCCAAACTCCAGTCCTCACGGCCCCCACGGGTTATGTTTTCATGATTTCCATAGTGTTGCACAAAAGGAAATCCTGAAAACATGACCCGTGGGGGCCACGAGGACTGGAGTTTGGGAAACAATGCTTTACGTCCAACAACCTGAACTGTATATACTTACGCTCTTCAATCTGGGCCCGAGCATCGAGGTCCTCCCAGCGGTCCACGAGTTGTGAACAGATTTCCTCCCAGAGCCGACGGGTCACGATGGGATCAGCATGGCGGCGGTCCCCCATGTTCCACAGCGGCTCCCTTTCTCTGACCAGATCGATGAGGAGGTCCACGTTGATCCCCCCTCCTCACCGTCAGAGTCGGGAGCACGCTGTGAAACCTGTTAAAGAAAAAGAGAAAAAAATACATTAGTCTCCAAACTACCAAGGAAAAAAAAATAGGGAAAAAAAATCAAGCAAAAATGTAAAAAAAAAAAAAATACAATTATACTTACACGATGGTGACCGCCGCGTCGCTCACGTCGACGACCCTGGGAGGCACTGCGAGGACCTCTTGGCCGAGCACCAGACTCAGGAGACTATAAATAAATCAAAGATTATGTGCTTGGATGTAGGAATATGTGAGTGCAGTGTGATGTCTGTACTAAATTGTTTTCTATGTGTTATGTGTAGTGTGATGTTGTGTTTCAGCGATGCATGCATTAAACTTATGAATTGCGAGCCCACTCCCGGTATCTCTCCACCCCTTTGTTCTTCTTCTGGGAGCTCCTCTTCAGCTTCAGTTTCCTGGTATAAATAAAAATAATGCAATTAACCAATAGATCACAGAGATGGATTGTGAATAAAAAAACCCAAAACTTTTTTTTTACCTGTAAACGCTGACGATGCGAGAGAGGACTCCCAGAAGAAGAAGACATGGTGTCCTGCTCTGGTGTTGCTGCTGCTCCTGTCGGAGCTGCTGCTGTGGAATAAAGAGAAAAAAAGGCCATGAATATATTGATATTGCATGGCCCTGGCTGAAAGGGGTTGTGTGTGATATTTACCGTCTGGCCTCTGCTCCCTTACTCTCCATCATCGACTCCATTTCTTGGGGTCCTGGTGGTGGTGCTGCTGCTGATGATGCTGCTGCTGTTGGGCGGCTTCTGCTGTGGAATAAAGAGAAAAAAGGCCATGAATATATTGATATTGCATGGCCCTGGCTGAAAGGGGTTGTGTGTGATATTTACCGTCTGGCCTCTGCTCCCGTAGTCTCCATCATCGACTCCATTTCTTGGGGTCCTGGTGATGGTGCTGCTGATGATGCTGCTGCTGTTGGACGGCTTCTGCTATGGAATAAAGAGAAAAAAAGGCCATGAATATATTGATATTGCATGGCCCTGGCTGACAGAGGTTGTGTGTGTGTGGAGCCCAGCTGTGACTGGATCCATATCTTCCAGAAGGGTGCACTGAAAGAAGATACCACCAGAGGTCATTATGCACATGCACACACGTCCATTTATCCCCAAAGACCACCAGAGGGAGCTGTGTTAGGCATATAAAAAGAAGAAGTTTAGTTTCAGTTTAGCTCAGTCTGCTAGTGGAGTTCAGCCAGCCACCTCAGAGAAGTCAGAGCAGCCATTTCTGAGAGTGCAGCCATCTCAGAGAGCTCAGTCCGTCTGCAGAAAGGGACGTGCAGAGCTGAGGTTAGTGAGGCTGCAGAGCTATTCAGTTCAGCAAGTGGAGTCTAGTAAGAGTGATACAGAGAAATCACTCCAGCCTAGTCAGAGCTGAATCTAGGAGTGTAGCTCAGTAGAAAGCGTGCCGACGCTTAGAGAGCGGAGAAGAGGCAGCCCACCAACTGCCAGTGTGTGTGATCGTGTGAGGATCCAGGTAGGCCGAAGGCGAGTGGAAGGAGCAGCAACAGGGGTAGAAAAGCCTTTAGAGCTTACCTCAGCAAGTATTCACCGGACACCGGGGTCCGAGCCTATAGGGATCTCCACGACCCATTAGGAGAACACCGGAGTTCCTGGAGGACTACAAGTCCCAGGAGTACCACAGAGCTGATACGTAGCTGGATCAGGAGGACGGAGTCTAGCCGTGCACGGCAAATAGAGGCTGTGTGCTTTCCAGAGGAGGTCCAATCACAAGATCAGCCAGGTGCAAGACGGAGACCAAGTTAGACCTGTTATGTTACGGTAGCTGAGGAGTGCAGGTAAAAAAGGAAATACACCAGAGCAGTTGGAATCTATGAGATTGCAGTACCCCGACCAACCACCGCAACTAGAGGCAGCCGTGGAGCGTTCCCACGTTGGTCCTAGACGCCTCGTCACAGCCTGAGAAACTAACTACACCTAAAGATAGAAATAGGAAAGCTATCTGCCCCGGAGCAGAACCCCAAAGATAACAGAAAGCCCCCAAACATGCAATGGCGGCCAGACAAGAGGAAACACTGACACAGAAAGAAAATAGCATGAGCAAACGCCGGGGCCCAAACCATCCAAATAGAAAAGGACAGGAAGGGCACTCACTGCAATCCCAGAAAACCCCGAAAAAACACCAACTCCACCAATCTCAAAACCACCCGAGACCACACGACCTCTACCACCCAAATTAGTTCTCTGATGTAAAAAAATCAAAACAGCAGCCACTGAAAAAAAACTGGAAAAAGCAAAAGTACAAAACACAGTGGCTGGACTAAACTGAGAGGGCAAAAGCCCCCGGAGGGGACCCAGAAGGCCCCCACAGAAGTGCAGGACAAAATGCAAAAATATAGCAAAAACACAAAATAAGAAATTGTCTTATCTGATAGCAGGAGATGCAGACACGACACAGCAGGCTACAAGGGAAACTGGAAAGAAGGATTCAGACCAGAACAATTGATCACCGGCAACCCTGATGGGAAAATGACTCCCTTATATAAGACCAATCAGTAACACCTGATTCCCAGTCCTCACAATCCTCACTAGTACCGCTTGTAACCACCAGAGGGAGCCTCTGCTCAGAACTCATCTCAAACACATTCACAACAGTACCCCCCCCTTGAGGAGGGGTCACCGAACCCTCATTTGAGCAACCAGGTCGGTCAGGATGAGTTCTATGATACGCACGGATAAGTCTCCTAGCATGGATGTCCGAAGCAAACACCCAAGAATTGTCTTCCTGACCATAACCTCTCCATTTAACCAAATACTGGAGTCTTCGTCTAGAAAAACGAGAATCCAATATTTTCTCAACCACATACTCCAGATTGCCCTCAACCAAAACAGGGTCAGGAGGCACAGCAGCAGGAACCACTGGCTCAACAAACCTCTTCAACAAGGACTTGTGGAACACGTTATGGATCTTAAATGTCCCTGGAAGAAGCAAACGAAAAGAAACAGGATTAATAATCTCCATGATCTTATAAGGTCCAATGAACCTAGGCTTAAATTTAGGAGATGCTACTCTCATAGGAATATTCTTTGAGGACAACCAGACCAAGTCCCCCACTTTAAACCGAGGACCATCAGTCCTATGCCGGTTAGCAAACCGCTGGGCCTTCTCCTGAGAGAGGGACAACCTCTCCACTACCTGGTCCCAAATCTGCTGCATACGCTCAACAACAGAGTCAACACCTGGACAGACAGAAGCTTCCGTCTGTCCTGAAGAAAATCGAGGGTGAAACCCAGAATTACAGAAAAACGGAGACATCAAAGTGGCAGAGCTAGCCCTATTATTAAGAGCAAACTCAGCCAAAGGCAAAAAAGAGACCCAGTCATCCTGATCAGCAGACACAAAGCATCTTAGATAAGTCTCCAATGTCTGGTTTGTTCTCTCAGTTTGACCATTGGTCTGAGGATGAAATGCCGAGGAGAAAGACAATTGAACACCCAGTTTAGAACAAAAAGTCCTCCAAAATCTGGAAACAAACTGGACTCCTCTGTCAGACACAATGTTCTCAGGAATGCCGTGTAAACGAACCACGTGCTGAAGGAACAACGGCACCAATTCAGAGGAGGAAGGCAACTTAGGTAATGGCACAAGATGTATCATTTTGGAAAACCTATCACAAATTACCCAGATGGTGGTCATTCTCTGAGAAACAGGAAGATCGGAAATGAAATCCATAGAGATATGGGTCCATGGTCTCTTGGGCACAGGCAATGGCATCAACAAACCACTAGAGCGAGAGCAAGGCTTGGAGCGAGAGCAAGTCCCGCAGGACTGCACAAATTCCCTGACATCGCGAGACAAGGTAGACCACCAAAAGGACCGACTAACCAAGTCTCTGGTACCAAAAATTCCGGGATGCCCAGCCAATGCGGAACAATGAATCTCAGACATCACACTCTTTTTCCATTGGTCCGGGACAAACAATTTTCCAACAGGGCAGCGCTCGGGCCTATCCTCCTGACACCCCTCCAGAGCAAGTCTCAAATTGGGCGAGATGGCGGAAAGAACTACACCCTCCTTCAAAATAACAGAGGGATCAGATAGCTCAGGAGAGTTCGCAAGGAAACTCCTCGAGAGGGCATCCGCCTTAACATTCTTAGTGCCAGGAAGAAAGGAAACCACAAAATTAAAACGTGTGAAAAACAAGGCCCACCTGGCCTGTCTAGGATTGAGTCGCTTGGCAGATTCCAGATAGACCAGATTCTTATGGTCCGTAAGGACCACCACCTGATGTTTGGCTCCCTCCAGCCAATGTCTCCACTCTTCAAAAGCCCACTTCATGGCCAATAACTCCCGATTACCCACGTCATAATTACGTTCAGTAGGAGAAAATTTTCGAGAGAAAAAGGCACAAGGGTTACTTTTAGAGGTCTCTGGATCTTTTTGGGACAAAACGGCACCTGCCCCAATTTCAGAGGCATCAACCTCCACCTGAAATGGCAGAGAAACATCAGGCTGACGTAGAACAGGAGCAGAAGTGAATCTCTGCTTAAGTTCCTGAAACGCAGAGACTGCCTCAGGAGGCCAATTCACCACATCAGAACCCTTTCTGGTCAAATCAGTTAATGGTTTAACAATAACCGAGAAATTACCAATAAATTTACGATAAAAATTGGCAAAACCCAAAAATCTCTGAAGAGCCTTTAATGAAGTAGGTTGGACCCAATCACAGATGGCCTGAACCTTGACCGGGTCCATTTCAATAACATATGGGACAAAATGAATCCCAGAAATGAGATCTTCTGTACGCCAAAAAGACACTTTGATCCCTTCACATACAGAGCATTCTCTCTCAAAATCTGGAATACAGTTCGAACATGTTTCACATGAGAGTCCCAGTCATTAGAAAAAATCAAGATATCATCCAAATAAACAATCAGAAACTTGTCCACAAAATCCCTGAAAATGTCATTCATGAAGGACTGGAAGACGGAAGGAGCATTAGTGAGCCCAAAGGGCATCACAAGGTACTCAAAATGCCCTTCAGGGGTGTTAAATGCCGTCTTCCATTCATCCCCGTGCTTAATGCGAATAAGGTTATACGCCCCCCTGAGGTCAAGCTTGGTAAACCAAGTAGCGTTTTTCACCCTGGAAAACAGGTCAGAAATCAAGGGTAACGGGTATTGATATTTCACAGTAATATTGTTCAAGAGACGATAATCAATACACGGCCTTAATGAACCATCTTTTTTGGCCACAAAGAAAAAACCGGCACCTAAGGGTGAAGAGGATGGTCTGATATGACCCTTCTCCAATGATTCCTTGATATAAGACCGCATAGCGTCATGTTCAGGTACAGACAAGTTAAAAAGGCGACCTTTAGGGAATTTACTACCTGGCACTAATTCAATAGCGCAGTCATAGCTCCTATGGGGAGGTAAGGATGCAGATTTACTTTCGCTAAACACATCAGAAAAATCAAACAAAAAGTCAGGAACATCCTCAGCCTGGGGGAGGCAGAAAAAACAGGAGTGTTGGTATTAACACATTGGCAGCCCCAACTGGTTACAGACACAGATTTCCAATCCAAAACAGGATTATGAGACTGTAACCAAGGGAAACCCAGCACTATAATGTCATGCAGATTATATAGAACCAAAAATTTGCAGCACTCCTGGTGATCAGGTTCAACCCTCATTATCACCTGAGTAGAAAACTGGGGTTTATTCTCAGCCAAAGGGGTAGAATCGATCCCCAGTAAAGGAATAGACTTCTGTAGGGGTATCAAGGGAAACCCACAACGTTTAGCAAAATCATAATCCATCAGGTTAATAGCTGCTCCAGAATCAACGAAAGCCTGAGCAGAAAATGAGGACAGAGAGCATATCAGAGTGACAGTTAATAAAAACTTAGTCTGAACACTACCCAAGACAACTGAGCGTGCAAAATGTCTTCCCGCTTAGGGCAGACTGAAATAGCATGAGAGGCATCACCACAGTAGAAACATAACCCATTGCGCTTTCGAAACTCATGACGCTGTGCCCCAGACACACTCCATCACACTGCATGGGCTCAGCAGCTGGCTCACAAGGCAACACCACTCCACGCATACTTCTCCGCTCACGCAAACGTCTGTCAATTTGAATCGCTAATGACATAGAATCATTGAGACCAGAGGGGACAGGGAATCCCACCATAACATCCTTTACATTATCCGACAGACCCTTCCGGAAAAGGGCCGCCAAAGCGTCGTCATTCCATTTGGTCAGGACTGCCCACCTACGGAATCTCTGACAGTATAACTCAGCGTCATCAAGCCCCTGATTTAATGCCAACAAGGCTTTTTCAGCTTGATCAGTGACATTAGGCTCATCGTACAATAACCCCAAAGCCTGAAAAAATGCATCAACATCACTCAAAACAGGATCCCCAGGTGTCAGGGAAAAAGACCAATCCTGAGGATCGCCGCGCAGGAGAGAGATGATAATTTGAACCTGCTGCGCTGCGTTCCCTGAGGACTTAGATTTTAAGGCAAAAAACAATTTACAATTATTTTTGAAATTCTGAAACTTAGCTCGATCCCCTAAAAACAAATCTGGCATGGGGATTCTAGGTTCCACAACAGGCAACCTAGCAAGATATGCAGCAATACTCTGAACCTCAGTGGCAAGCTGATCCACACGGCCAGACAACTGTGCAAACTCCATTGGGAGAAAAGATCCTCCCCAGCACCCAGAGATACAGAGGGAAAAAAAAAAAAAAAAAATGCAACAAACAGAAAAATATCTCTGACAACTTTTCTTCCTTCAAAATATTTTTTCCCTTCTGTGAGTACCATACAATTTTTATGGCCGGTGATACTGTTATGTTACGGTAGCTGAGGAGTGCAGGTAAAAAAGGAAATACACCAGAGCAGTTGGAATCTATGAGATTGCAGTACCCCGACCAACCACCGCAACTAGAGGCAGTCGTGGAGCGTTCCCACGTTGGTCCTAGACGCCTCGTCACAGCCTGAGAAACTAACTACACCTAAAGATAGAAATAGGAAAGCTATCTGCCCCGGAGCAGAACCCCAAAGATAACAGAAAGCCCCCAAACATGCAATGGCGGCCAGACAAGAGGAAACACTGACACAGAAAGAAAATAGCATGAGCAAACGCCGGGGCCCAAACCATCCAAATAGAAAAGGACAGGAAGGGCACTCACTGCAATCCCAGAAAACCCCGAAAAAACACCAACTCCACCAATCTCAAAACCACCCGAGACCACACGACCTCTACCACCCAAATTAGTTCTCTGATGTAAAAAAATCAAAACAGCAGCCACTGAAAAAAAACTGGAAAAAGCAAAAGTACAAAACACAGTGGCTGGACTAAACTGAGAGGGCAAAAGCCCCCGGAGGGGACCCAGAAGGCCCCCACAGAAGTGCAGGACAAAATGCAAAAATATAGCAAAAACACAAAATAAGAAATTGTCTTATCTGATAGCAGGAGATGCAGACACGACACAGCAGGCTACAAGGGAAACTGGAAAGAAGGATTCAGACCAGAACAATTGATCACCGGCAACCCTGATGGGAAAATGACTCCCTTATATAAGACCAATCAGTAACACCTGATTCCCAGTCCTCACAATCCTCACTAGTACCGCTTGTAACCACCAGAGGGAGCCTCTGCTCAGAACTCATCTCAAACCCATTCACAACATAGACCTAGCTACAAGCAGGTCAGGACTTTATCACATAAAGGCAGAGGACAGGAGGCCACACACCTACCAGTGGAGGAATCTGGATGTGCACCCTTCACCCTACAGCGCTCCGGGAAGTGTCTGCAACATCTTCAGATAAAGGTACCAAAGTGACTTATGTGTGTGTCTCCCTTATTACTCCTAACTGCTGGGTCCCCGTCTGTCCTGCACCCCTGCACATCTATCTGCCCTGAAGGACTCAGCCTTACTTGTGGAAGGCCTAACATCTAGCTGCACAATATTAACCCTTCAGTGGATCTGCATAGCAGCGCTGGTCATCCTGACCAGGCACCACAAGTGGCGTCACGAATCCCCATATCATTATTCAAGTCACCTGTAAATATCCCCCATTACAGTGAGCCCCAGGGCCACGGACCGAGCTGTGTGCTGCCTGTGACATCCCCCATAGAAGTCGACGGGCTCGGTGCCGAGTACCCCACGGCCCTGGCGGGCGGCTCATGTGATATTTACCGTCTGTCGTCTGCTCCCGTACTCTCCACCAGGCGGCCGGAAATAATAGAAGTCTATGGAACCGGACCAGTCTTTTGTGCAATCCGTCAAAAGATTGATCCGGATTCTGGAAATCAGGGACTACTATTACTACTACTACTCGGTCCGGACATGCGTACCTGCATTTTCCGGCTGCAAAACTTATTTTTCCGGGTTCAAAAGTTCAGGTTGGATCCAGCAAAAAAACTGATCTGTTGCATCAGTTTTTTCATTTCAGCGCCGGATCCGTCCGTTCAGGTATTCGACGGATTATGCCTGACACAAAAAAACGGATGTGTGAAAGAAGCCTTACAGGAGACATGCAAAAAATTGGCTAGCTTCAATACACATATTAAGCATTTATTTTCCAATTTTCATCTTGAATAAGACTTTTATTTAATTCCAGCCAATAACAGAACATTGAACGAAGTTTTAAGGGAAATGGATTAGTATGTAGATGTTACCTTACAGGACCAATATCCCAGTAACACGTAATTACCCTCCAATGCTTGGAGAAGGGAATGTAACACTCTTGAGTCCATATTATTCATGACTGCATAATACCTTTACCACCCAGTTTCCAGACATACAGTTGGCAATGCTCTTTTTCCAATAATAATATGAAAACCCTCACTCTAGATTTTACATCTTAAAGAAGATTTAAGTGAAAACTGCTCCAATTATAAACTTAAGAGCCAAGAATAATTTAAAAAAATCTTGCTCAATGTAACACATTTTCATGGCAATGGCAGTGAAGCAGGCTGCTATCAGAATTAGAGATGTGCACAGCTCTTGACATTTGAATTCACCAGCTTCAACAAATTTTCCCTCAAAATTAGATTTTCAGTGGCAAATGAATTTTCCTCAATACTCAGCACTGCAAAACATCTAATTGCCAAGAAAAGACATGTATAACCAGCAGGGATGCCATCAGGGCATTACTGCCCTTTCTGCTGTGTGGGGCCCAGCAAGCAGCAGTACAGGGGGGCCCACCGGGCCCTGTCTCTTGTGCTTTTGCTCACCGGGCCTCATCGTGCACTAAAGTGATGTGCGCTGCGGCGCACACGTTGGCGCTGGGGCTTGGGAGCTTTCTCAGAGCTAAACGGCAGTCTAACCTAGACAGCTACACAGCTCCTGCTCCCATCCATGGACTCCTGCTCAGGTATCGGCACATGCGCGATGACGTTATCACGTACGCGCCGACATGTACGAGGACTTCACAAGCAGAGCTGCGCCTGCTGGAGACCGTCTGTGAGGTAAGTATGAAAAACTTTTTTTTTTCTTTATAAAAGGAATTAAGTGGGGGAGAGGTGCTGCAAATGATGAAGGGGGGTTGCAAATGAAGAAGAGGCTGCAAATATTGAAAGAGGG
>JARQOD010000001.1:301149343-301265105 GCA_033576555.1 Oophaga sylvatica | reverse complement strand
ACTGCCAGTTGCTGCTCAGAAGTGTCGTGTCCACAGACCAATACACAAGCTATAGTAATAGTGGGGTTCAGTAACGCCTGCTGTTCCCCTGCTGTGTGTCCGGCAAAAATTACTGCTACCTAGCTACACATGTTTAAAAAAACATGACATGTTAAAGTGGCTAGTGCTACACATAGATATCAGGCTACACCCTTATTTCTAAGCTGTAAACAAGTGAAACGTCAAATTTAAAACCATTCAATGATTAGTGTTGGTAACAAATCTGTAACTAAATAATTGTGACATATTATGGCAGATATCCACATGTCTAACACAAATGCTAACACAAAAGCATACTTATGCTATAGGGTACTGATGGTGAACCTTCTCACTCCATAACTTTGACCAATCCAACTCACATCATGCCTCAAATGCTGCAATGTTGGAAGTGCATAATGTGGGTTGAACTTTGACAACAGCTGCAGTGCGAAGGTTATCCTTCTGTGTTCTTGGCTTTTAAATAAAAGCATACAAGTAAATATAATAATACATTGTTGATTAAGGGACATGATGTACACCTGTAATATTGTGCAAACAATGGATGTAGGACTATTCCTCTTCAACATTACTTATATTTGTGTCATTTGAAAAAATACATATTTTAGTTAAAAATTAAAAACCCATGTTCAGTAGCTGTGAAAGGCCCGTTTGTGTACTTCTATATTGTTTGCAACCAATGTATTGTATACGGATGGAAGCGCGTCACACTAATAGATTAGATTTATTTTAAATGGAATGTAGCAGAACCAATTGGAGATAAATGAAAAGGATGAGCCACTGAGACACGCTCAGCAGAGTACAAGCAGCAGTGCTTGAACAAGTAACTGGAGCGTGATCTGCACTCAAAAAAGTAAAAAACACAGACTGAAGTGAACACTGAAACACAACTGTCCACAATCTGTGAAAAGCTCCTTTCTGTACTTCTATAGTGTTTGCAACCAATGTATTGTATACGGATGGAAGCGCGTCACACTAATAGATTAGATTTATTTTAAATGGAATGTAGCAGAACCAATTGGAGATAAATGAAAAGGATGAGCCACTGAGACACGCTCAGCAGAGTACAAGCAGCAGTGCTTGAACAAGTAACTGGAGCGTGATCTGCACTCAAAAAAGTAAAAAACACAGACTGAAGTGAACACTGAAACACAACTGTCCACAATCTGTGAAAAGCTCCTTTCTGTACTTCTATAGTGTTTGCAACCAATGTATTGTATACGGATGGAAGCGCGTCAACTAATAGATTAGATTTATTTTAAATGGAATGTAGCAGAACCAATTGGAGATAAATGAAAAGGATGAGCCACTGAGACACGCTCAGCAGAGTACAAGCAGCAGTGCTTGAACAAGTAACTGGAGCGTGATCTGCACTCAAAAAAGTAAAAAACACAGACTGAAGTGAACACTGAAACACAACTGTCCACAATCTGTGAAAAGCTCCTTTCTGTACTTCTATAGTGTTTGCAACCAATGTATTGTATACGGATGGAAGCACGTCACACTAATAGATTTGATTTTTTTCTAATATAATGGAGCTGCACCAATTCCACTAAATAAAATAAAAAAAAAAAAAAAAAAAGTGACACGTGCAGATGCCTACAAACAGCGGTGGATGCAGAGCAAACTGCAGCGTCACCTGCACTGTCACACACACACCTTGCACAGAGCTGTTAAAACAACACTGGCAAAATGAAGCTTTACACAGCGGTTGGTAAACTAGCCTGCCTCAAGCACAGTAGTACACAAAATCGCTATATCTAACTGTCCCTCAGAGTGAGCAGAGTAGCGTTCTGTCCCTTACTGAGTTCACAGCACAGTGACGCTAAAATGGCGGCGGCGCCTTTTATAGTGCATTCTGACATCATTTCAGCAGCCAATCACAGCCATGCCATTAGTTAAGATGACCGCAGCATTACAGGATGTGCCCACACTTCGTAGGATTCCTCATTGGCTGACTAAAATCACATTGCCTCTCAAAGAATTATGGGAACTTCCGATTCCGGTATACGATATGGAAAAAGTATCGGAATTAAGTATCGGAATTCCGATAACGCGAATATCGGCCGATACCCGATACTTGCGGTATCGGAATGCTCAACACTACTCAGCAGGAAACCAATCTGACTGACTAACTCAGACAGGTAACTATCCAAGGGATGACTCACTCCTGAGCCTCCCGGAGCTAACTGACTGAATCACTGTCCTAAGACAGGAAGCTGAAACACACTCTTTTCTATGCTGACACCCACCAAACTTATATACCCCTATGGGTGTGTCTAAATGTGAGTGACATGAGTGAATGCATATCAAGCTTTGGCTGTTACCTTCCAGTGCACTTTCCTGGATTTTCATGTGTGCCTGCGTAGCTGGGCTACACATCCCCCCTTGGTAAAACACAGCACTCCCGGGCTGTAAAAGACAAAAAGAAATTTTGTTTTGCAATAACAATAAACATTATAACTCTTCCCATCCGGGAGGTACGAATTTCTTGAACGTTACAATATGTACAGTAAGAAAATACAAAAGTATCAAAACATCAAACGTGTTCATATATACAAGATACTTGTGGAGGACCCGCACCAAAAACCTCCCACGTGGGTCCTGGGTGGGCTGCAGGACTTCTGACTGCAGACCTCACTCTAGGCCACACCATACGGGTTTTTCTTCAGAGGTAGATGTGTAATAGTGGCTTCGTGTAAAACCAATATAATGCACCGAAGCGCAACTATTTACAGGATAAGTTCTGGGCTGGCACAGTCCTCAGCCTCTCAGTCCATGACATGGTTAAGGACACATATATATATTTCACTTCAATATTCACATTCTTTTAACTTTCTTTACCCAACCAGGGTATTTTATGCAAAACTATGCAAAATAGGTAAACATCATTTTTCTTATTTTTCTTTCTGGTACCCAGCCGGGTATTCTACTCCATATATCAAACATCAGTATACAATAATACTAAAGTGCAAAAATGGCAATTTATGTAAACATTACATACATTTCAAGTGCAATTATGCGAACTTTCCTTCTCAACTTTATACATGCTTCAATACGGTAAACCCCTGTCTGGGTCCTACCGGTCTTCACA
This sequence comes from Oophaga sylvatica, assembly GCA_033576555.1. Lineage (NCBI taxonomy): Eukaryota > Metazoa > Chordata > Amphibia > Anura > Dendrobatidae > Oophaga > Oophaga sylvatica. Next base: position 301,261,975 of record JARQOD010000001.1, on the reverse strand, counting down.
TTTTCTTGCAGACTTCAATTACGTCTTCCACACCTGGGGCCGGAACGACGCGATGTTCTCTGGATCTCATAACAAACAGGTCGTGACCTGCTATCAATGTCTGGGTCGCTACAGTCCTTGTGCGAACCGCTAGGGGCACGCCGGGTGCTTCTTCTTTGTGAGACGCCGATTGCGTCGCTACAGGTGGCACAACATCTTGCGATTCTATTTTGGTCGCAGTTTGCGGTTTAGGCGGCAGCGCTGGCTGAGACCTGGGCTGCTGTACAGATTGCGCCTTGGTTTGCTTTGAGTAAGCAGGAGGCGATGCCGATTGCGACATAGATTGCGATGGGCCTGCAGGGGGCGATGCTGGAGTACGGCCTGGTGCTGTGGGCGCTCGAGACGGGAACGCTTCGGTAGTGTTGACGTTACCGGCGTCGGGGACGGGGTCACTGACGATGGACACATTCAGGGCATACCACCCCTTCATGCCCCAGTGACGGGTGTAACTAACAATGTCCCCATTCATCAGGTCCCTCCCCGGGTGACCGATGGGCAGGTGGGATTCTACGTCCCTACGGCTGACAAAGACCCCTGCATAGAGGCCCGGTTCTCTGATGAAGCCCCAGCCCTTGCGGAGCTGGAACTCTGTAACACACCCCTGCCGCCGCGGTTCCCGCAAGGTACCTTTGTCGTTGCGGACCATCTCCTTATCAGCGACCAACTGCTCATACTGCCGTTGTCGGTTCTGCTGCACCTTCCGCTCTTCCTCCTGCCGGCGTCGCTGCTCCTCTTCACGACACTGCATCTCTCTTTCCCACTGGACGGCATACGTGATGTCATCAATACGCTCCATCTCGTCCCAGTCAACTTCTGGCAACGATGGACAGGAACCCTCCGGTGTCCCCGCCGGGGAACGGCAATCCGCTGCGGCCTCCTGACCTGGGTGACCCTCAGGAACGGGCAGGACCTCCTCAGCCTCCTTCGCCTCCACCGCTCCATCGGTGGGATCAGGTACAGCATATCTGGTGTCCGCCTCCAGTCGCTCCGCAGCCTTTTTCATCAGGGCCTTTGGATAATCCAGTGATAGAGGGGTATCAAGAGACGGTATTTCACTTGTGGGAGAGAACACTGCGTCCCATAGCAGCCGCTGTTTTCGGGCACGCCAGTGTCTCTCGTCTCTTGTAGATCTGCACGATTCTGCAGCTTCTTCTTCAGCTCTGCGTTCTCCCTCCGCAGCTCCATCATGGCGGGGTCGGTGTCCCGATCTGGGGACAGCTCCGGCACAGGCAGACAGTCCTCCGGTACTGGGCACTGATTCTCCTGTCCTTCCGCCATCTCGGTCCAGGTCTCACTGTGATATCCAACAGGAACATTCTGGTCCTTTCCGTGGAGGCGGGATTTGCGTCTCCTCCTCTTCGCATAGAGGATGAAGAGGAGGCGTATTTCTTTAGCAGTGGGGCTGGATCTCACGTTGTAGTAGGCCTTGGAGAGGGCGGCCATATCTTTCGCGCCTCAGGGGGGGTACACGCCCACGAATGCACGCCCACCTTCTTCACCAGCGCCTCAGGGCGCCAACTTGACGGTAAAATGTCGGTATTTGGCGCCAAATGCAGCAAACAGTCTCTTTCATGAAACAGTTCAATATAGGCACACAGGACTCACAATTGCAAGTTTCGGATCCTGTTCGTGACGCCAAGTTTGTTGCGACCACGCACCACAATTGTGGATAACAGGGCTATGGGGTACTCGGAGCCGAGCCCATGGAAGTCTATGGGAGTTGTCACTGGTAGCGGTGGCTCGGTCCGTGGCCCTGGCGGTCGTGCAATGGGGGAATATTTACAGGGGATTATTAGGATAGTTCGTGACGCCACCTGTGGTTTCTGGTCATTTGTACCAGCGCTGCTGTAAGGGTCTTCACAGGGGATGTTATGGGGCAGCTCGGTAGTAAGTCTCCCACAGGTGAGACGTGTCCCTGGAAGTCTATGGTGATGATGATGCAGGGTGTAGTAATAATTCAGCCAAACACAATGCAGGTTCTTTTCATACCTTTTACTGATGATGGTTCAAGCAGATCCCGGGGAGCTGGTCGGGGTGGAGAGTGCACATTCAGGTAGCAGCCGAGCAGGTTAGAGGCCTCCTTAACTTCCATATAATGTGAGTCCAACTTGCCTGAAGCGAAGTTAACTCTAAATCTCCAGCTTTCTCTGTAGCTGTACTGCCCGGCCAACGTTGTGGTGAAGCCTTCTAAGTGATGAAACTAAGTCCTTACTTTTGCTTGGCCTAGCTCAAAGTCCCTGTTCCACCTGACTCCGGTTACGTATTGACACTTTGGGCTGCTCTCTGCGACCTGTAGTCCAGATGCCTCTGGTTTTCTTGTTACTATGCCTGAAACAATAGTAACGCTTCGGTCCCAGTGACCGGTGATTTAGTGCAGGTAATCCAATACCTAAGGCACTGCTCTGTCTTCTCCACTGTGCCCTTCGCCCTGCTTTCCGCTCTTAACATAAGCACTGCTGCATAGAAGTCGAATCACAGATTCCCTGTTTGGGCTCGCTGAGCAGCTCTCAGTATTCTCCTAGTCCAGGACCTCTGTCGACTGAACTTCACTGTCCTGGGACAGGCGGCTGAAGTCTCTGCTCTGAACTCAGCAGGAAACCAATCTGACTGACTAACTCAGACAGGTAACTATCCAAGGGATGACTCACTCCTGAGCCTCCCGGAGCTAACTGACTGAATCACTGTCCTAAGACAGGAAGCTGAAACACACTCTTTTCTATGCTGACACCCACCAAACTTATATACCCCTATGGGTGTGTCTAAATGTGAGTGACATGAGTGAATGCATATCAAGCTTTGGCTGTTACCTTCCAGTGCACTTTCCTGGATTTTCATGTGTGCCTGCGTAGCTGGGCTACACACTTATTTGTACTTTCCCAGTCAAGTAGAGTTTGTCTTTCCAATTTACGGCATTTAACAAACATCAGGTCTACTGAAGAATTGACATCACTGACATTTAGTAAACTACTGTTCAAGCGGTCAATTGTTTTGAAATAGATGAGGCATTTATTGTACTAGTTTTCATGAATTAAAGGATTTAAATTCTTCTCATTCCTTTCTGCCATAGTCTTATAAATGCAATGAACAATTAAATACTAATAGAATCCATTTATTCAATCTGGTCTCTCATACTGAATGAGGAACATTGACACTACTGTATTTTATCCCTCTCAGATTGTTGTGTCTCCTTATTTTTAAGAATTCTTATAGATATTAGTACAAGTATGTTAGTCGATGATTATTTACTTATATAACGCCATTAATTCCATAGCGTTTTACAGACATTATCGGCACTGTCACAATTGGGGCTCAAAATTTAAATTCCCTATCAGTATGCTTTTGGAGTGTGAGAGGAACCCACGCAAATGAGAGGAGAACATACAAACTCCTTACAGATGTTGTCCTTGGTTGGATTTGAGCCCAGAATCCCAGTGCTGCAAGATTGCAGTGCTAACCACTGAGCCACCATACTGATAATAGTACCTGTGTGCAGAGAGCATAATACAATGAGAAGTAAAAACGAAAAGCCAATGTGACTCTGTAGTTACTGTGTTTGCACACTTGGTCCTGCACCAAAAAATACCTGCCTGTATGCCCCTTCCTCCAGTTTCACCAGTCCATCTCTGCTTCACTTTCACTGTATCTCTGCATCAATACCCCTGGTCTGAGCTGTCCATCCAGACCTATGGCTTAGTGAATCAACCTAATCAGATGGGCAATAACACATATTTACAGAGTCTGACTAATAGATAGCTGCATTAGTTATTTGTGAAATAGCGGGGACAAGACAGTGTCTGGTGATGTCACTAGTTCTAAGCACTTGCCTCCTGTCTTTTGTCCCTTGTGTCTATGCAGTGTGCACTGCAATTACTGAAAATCTTCAAACCAGTGATCAAAGGTGGATGACCTTAAAAATGCTAAAGATTACCTGCAGAAATCCCAAAAGCTTGAGCAAATAAGCAAAACATAACTTAAATAAGTCATCATCACGTAGGTACTTTTTAATGGACCAAACCTGATTAACTCTACTGTATCCTTTGACATGCTCTACAGACCTCATAGGTGGAGCTAAGTCTTTGGTAAAATTAGATTTTTCATAAATAGCAATTTCTGATATCAACAGAAAATCGCCATTTGCCAGCAGGAGCATAAATGACAAGCTCTGGTAAATATACAGAAAAATGTCTAGAGAATTAACCCCTTCAGGCCAGGCCATTTTCCATTTTTTTGTTTTTGTTTTCTCCTCCCCTTCTTCTAAGAGCCATAACGTTTTCATTTTTCCTTGAAAATATCACTTTATCATGTGATTCACTGGAAAGAGGGAAAAAAATTCCAAGTGCATTGAAATTGCAAAAAAAGTGCAATTTCATAATTAATATTCGCATTTTTTATTTACCATGTTCACTATACAGCAACACTGACCAGGCATTATGATTCTCTAGGTCAGTACTATTACGCAGATACCAAACAGGCATAGTTTATTTTTTAATTTTAGCGGTGAAAAAAAAAATTGGAAATTCATAAAAAAAAAAAACTTTCTTGTGTCAACATTTTTTATGAGACCTGTAACATTTTTATTTCTTTGCGATATGGGGCTGATTGAGGGCTTATTTTTTGTGCTCTGAGCAGATGTTTTTGCTAATACCATTTTGGAGTAGATACAATGTTTTTATCACCTCTTATTGCATTTTAATGCAATGTTGTGGTGGCCAAAAAAACTTAATTCTGGCATTTTGATTATTTTCTCATTACATCATTTATCGATTGGATTAATTTAATTTATATTTTGATGCATCGGACTTTTACGAACGCAGTGATACCAAATATGTGTTTTTTTTTTAATTGTTTTATTTTTAATTTGACAAAATGGGGGTGATTTGAACTTTTGTGGGTTTTTTCTTTTTTTTTCATATTTTTAAAGACTTTTTTTTTACTATTTACTGTTTTCAATAGTACCCTTAGGGGAGTTAAAGCTGTGATCGTCTGATCTCTTGTACCATACATAGCAATGCATTATTACTGCTTTGAATAGAGAAAATCACAATCTCTTATGCACGCTGGTTGAAGACTGGCTAAAAGCTGGCTTGCACATGAAGATCTTAATAAAAGGCATGGGGGTCTTCAATAGGCCCCCAGTTATCATGGCAACCCATCGGCGCTCCCCGATGGGCAGGTAGAATGACATGGCCCCCGCCGATGTGTGTTAAATGTCGCTGTTAGAGATTGACAGAAGGATTTAACAGGCTAACATCTGTGGGCAGAGCCGTCACGTGCAAGTCCACATCAAAGTCAGGTAGTCGGCATATGATGTACCAATATATCGTATGCCGGTAAGGAGTTAAGACGGTTAATAAGGAGCCTGACTGTCTCCCAACATAATTTACCTTTATAGAATGAATCAAATGATAGAAGAAAAATCAAGCATCTCTAAATCATGGGTGTATGTGTAAAGGGACGGCCGCAGAGCTGATTCACTGGAAGCCGCTATGTATTTTACCTCTGTAGTCTCCATTCATCTGGGGTGTTCTCCTCCTGTGAGGGAGCGTACAGAGCAATCAGAGTCAGAGTCCCAAATCACGTCAAACAGTTCTGCTTTATTTTCCTCTGGACACAGCAGACAGCACATCCAAGACACCATAAGCACGTCTTAATCGATACCAGCAATACATTCTTCACAATTCTGCCTCTTCTTCTCTGCTACACCAGAATGGACCACTAAGTATTGACGGAACGAGGAGCCCGGTGAAAACAGCACTTCGATCTCTTCCCCTGGAGACACTTCAATCCAACATAAGACACATCTACTAGGTCGTCCACCCCTCTCTGGTTATCCTGCCCCGATACGTCTGATGGCCCACTCGCTTCTACGCTCATACACGACCTCTTCTGCTGAGCGTTCCCACAGTGGTTCTTCCATTGGACTACTGCTACGTAAACCCACTCTCTTTGGGCTCACGTTTTCCATGGTGAATCCTTCACCTGCTCCTTCAGGGGTTGCTGGTCCCCTCATCTTCCTACCCTATGCTCAGGGCCCAGTAACGTGGACGTCCTCACACTAGCAAGGTCCCCCCCCAACTGACTTCCGCTAATAGGAAATCTTCCTGACAGATTACTGCTTGGAGGCAATCTTTCCCTAGCAACAAGTCCCTAACTATTGTCCCTATTGGACTGGATGTGCTCAATGCCCCCTCTAGTGACCAAACCCAGTTACTGATTTGACATATTTTTATAACATTCTAACTGGATCTCTAACATGCCCCCATTAGTGAGCCCTCGCAAACTACACTTAACCCCTAAATATATACACTATCCTTCTAGTGCCCTCCTCTGGTGACCCCTAGGATGCAGTATCTACCTATCACACAACCCCCACATATTAGACATAACACTAATACATAACATCATACAAGGCATACATTTACACATGTTAACATAATTGAAGGGGATGGAACATTTAAAGGGTTAATAATACCCTTCAGCTCCTTACATATGTCAACTTTTACACTTTACATTATTAACAAATGGTTTAGGACAATAGGAAAATGTATATAACAGAGCTAGAGATTCCAATATCACATAATGAGCAATCCAATGATGGAGCCAGATAAACAGTGGAAATTTGAATTGTTAGTGTGCTGAGCTGTTAAATGGTAATCAATAATCATAGAAGTTTATGGTCTGTTATGCTAACCTGCTAAGGTGGATTTACCAAATCATAAATCTGGACAAGCAGCCCAGAATGGAAGATTTGAAGCACTGAGATACAGAGGCAGTAGACAAGCTGGATGGTACATGGAATAGCAGAGCTAGATTTGCAAGCTGACAGCTAGAGCAGCATGGAACTGAAAAGCTGTGTATACTATATGGCAGATGGAGCAACATGGAACTGGATAAAGAGGATGGCACGAAGACCAGCGGTGCTGAATATGCTGAACAGCACATGAAACATTGTGGAATAATGAAGCTGGATGGAGAGACAAAGAATGGTGGAGTGTCATGTATAGTGTACAGTTCCTATAGCGTCTTGTGCTTGGGTGCGAGGAAACACAGGAGACATAGGTTGAAATGAAATGACTTGTATTACTTCATACAAGCATGCTGAAAAGTTCACACAGTTTGCAGGAACAGCGACAGGAGACACAGCAGGCCAGAGTAACTTCAAGCACTACAATAAATCTCCAAAGCAGGTTCAGGATCTCTTCTCTGTACCGTAATTCCTCTGCAAACATGGATTCACCAAACAGCAGGTTTCCAGAGTCCAAAAGTGTTCCAAGGTTCCTCAGTAGGGAATAGCTGGAGTACAAGTCCAAGGCTTCCAGGAGTCAGGTCACAGACTGACTGAGGCTTGATTCAGGAGCACTGATTGTTCAGCTGAGGCTGCTTAAGAAGCAAGAGGGAAGAATCAGGGCGGGAACATGAAAACTGGAAACTCCATATTAACTGAGGGCAAGAGCTGCAGAAAGACAGAAAGCAAAATGGCCGACGGAAAACTGAGTTTCAAGGAACATGTCAACAGAGACAAAGAACCTTACATTACTCCCCCCTTAGGGACAACCTCCGGATGACCTCAGACCAGGCTTGTCAGGGTACCTCTGATGAAACTGACAGAGCAGGCGAGGAGCATTTACATTATTGACTGGTTCCCATGAGTTGTCCTCCACTGGGTAGCCCTGCCATTTAATCAAATATTGCAACTGATTTCTGTACAACCTGGAATCTAGAATCCTTTCTACCATAAATTCTTCCTGACCATCGACCAGCACTGGGTCAGGGCAAGGAGAAGAACGTCCAGGAAACGTATTGGGTGTTGCAGCCTTTAGTAGGGATACATGAAAGACAGGGTGGATTCTCATAGTTCTGGGCAGTTGAAGACGACAAGCAACAGCACTTATAATCTTATTGATCTTATAAGGTCCAATGTACTTATGTCCCAATTTAGACGATGGAATCTTTAATTTAAGATTTCTGGTTGACAGCCAGACCAAATCTCCTACCTTGAAAGCTGGTGCAGGTTTACGAAATTTATCTGCTGCTTTCTTGTACCTTTCCTGAGCCAATTCTAGATTTTCCTTTAGAAGATCCATATTCTTTTGTAAAGAAGTGATTCTTTCAGCCACTGCCGGCAAGGACGTATCTATGGGAAATCGAGGAAGAATGTTAGGATGATAACCTAGATTGGAGTAAAAAGGAGACTGCTTAGTGGAGGCGCTCTGAGAGTTGTTATAAGAGAACTCAGCCAATGGAAGTAGATCCACCCAATCATCCTGTAGGTGGCAGATAAAACAGCGGAGATACTGCTCCAGGGTCTGATTGGTTCGTTCTGTCTGTCCATTAGTCTGGGGATGAAAAGCAGAAGAAAGGTTTACTTTAATGTCCAATGCTGCACAGAAATTTTGCCAAAACCTTGAAGTGAATTGCACCCCTCGATCCGAAATGACCTCATCCGGTACTCCATGTAAGCGAAACACATTCTTAATCATCAAGTCTGATGTCTGTTTTGCAGTGGGTAAGCCGACACAAGGGATAAAATGAGCTGCCTTTGTTAGACGGTCAACCACCACTAGAATGGTGTTCTTCCCTTGAGAGGTTGGTAACTCCACAATGAAGTCCATAGAAATGGATCCCCACGGGCGGGACGGGGTGGGAAGAGGTTGCAACAGACCAGTTGGTGAGGAGCGAGGTGTTTTGCATCTTGCACAGACTTCACATGAAGTGACATAGTTTAAGACATCTTTCCTGTAAGTGGGCCACCAAAAGAAACGAGAAAGAAATTCTTGTGTCTTTAGAATTCCCCTATGCCCGGCTATCTTGGAATCGTGTATGAGTTGCAATACTCTCAATCTGACTGTTTCAGGTATATACAGACGTTGTCCCTGAATCCACACACCATTCTTAAAGACAAGACTTACGTCCCTTGGGGGTTGAGCCAACAAAGAATCCGCATGGTATGCTTCCTTGATGTCCTTAAGTTGGTCTTGATTATGAATCACTCCCAGGAATCTAGAGTCAGGAAGAATAGTCTTAGGAGGAGTAAGTGGACGTGTCTCTGCTGAATGAATCCTAGAGAGTGCATCAGCCTTTCCATTGCGCGATCCTGGTCTATAAGAAATGACAAAATTAAATTGGTTTAGGAAAAGATTCCAGCGAGCCTGGCGAGGAGTCAGGCACTTAGCCGACCTGATAAATTCAAGGTTACGATGGTCTGTCAGGACGACTATTTGCTGTGCAGCTCCCTGAAGAAGGTGTCTCCATTCCTTGAAGGCGGCAATAATGGCCAACAATTCTCTATTGCCCACATCGTAGTTCCTCTCAGCCGAAGACAACTGCTGGGAAAAGAAGGCACAGGGATGCAAGACATTCTTCTCACCTGTTCTCTGAGAGAGTATAGCTCCAACGGCACAGTCTGAAGCATCCACCTCTATTATGAAGGCAAGCTCGGGGTTGGGATGTACTAAGATAGGTGCGGTGGTAAATTTATCCTTTAAACAGGAAAATGCTTCCTGAGCTTGCGGGGTCCAGGAGAACCTAGACTGTTTCCGGGTAAGTTGGGTGATAGGTGACACTACCTCAGAAAAATTCTTAATGAAACGTCTATAGAAGTTGGCAAACCCGATGAAACGCTGCACCTCCTTCACATTTCTAGGAATTGGCCAATCCTTGATGGCTTGGGTCTTGCTTCCATCCATACTAATCCCTTGCGTAGATAGTACATACCCCAGAAATTGAATTTTGGTCCTATGGAATTCACATTTTTCAAGTTTGATGTAGAGATGGTTTTGTCTTAGGCGTTCTAAGACCATTTTCACATGTCCATGATGTTCCTCTGTGGAGTTAGAAAAAATTAGTAACATAGTAACATAGTAACATAGTTATTAAGGTTGAAGGAAGACTTTAAGTCCATCTAGTTCAACCCATATCCTATCCTAACCTGCCCTAACATGTTGATCCAGAGGAAGGCAAAAAAAAACCCAAGTGGCAAACAGTAAGCTTCACATTGGGGAAAAAAATTCCTTCCCAACTCCACATACGGCAATCAGACTAGCTCCCTGGATCAACGCTGTATCTAGGAAACTAGTGAATATAGCCTGTAATATTATACTTTTCAAGAAAGGCATCCAGTCCCCTTTTAAATTTTAGTAAGGAATCACTCATTACAACATTAGACGGCAGAGAGTTCCATAGTCTCACTGCTCTTACAGTAAAGAATCTGCATCTGTGATTATGGCTAAACCTTCTTTCCTCCAGACGTAGAGGATGCCCCCTCGTCCCCGTCACAGGTCTAAGAGTAAAAAGATCATTAGAAAGGTCTTTGTACTGTCCCCTCATATATTTGTACATTGTAATAAGATCACCCCTAAGCCTTTGTTTTTCCAAACTAAATAACCCCAAGTGTAATAACCTGTCTTGGTATTGCAGACCCCCCAGTTCTCTAATAACCTTGGTCGCTCTTCTCTGCACCCGCTCCAGTTCAGCTATGTCTTTCTTATACACCGGAGACCAGAACTGCACACAGTATTCTAAGTGTGGTCGCACCAGTGACTTGTATAGAGGTAAAATTATGTTCTCCTCATGAGCATCTATGCCTCGTCTAATGCATCCCATTATTTTATTTGCCTTGGCACCAGCTGCCTGACATTGGCCACTAAATGTGAGTTTGTCGTCCACCCATACACCCAAGTCTTTTTCAGTGACAGTTTTGCCCAGTGTTTTACAATTAAGCACATAATTATACATCTTATTTGTTCTACCCAAGTGCATGACCTTACATTTATCCCCATTAAAGCTCATTTGCCATTTATCAGCCCAAGCTTCTAGTTTACATAAATCCTCCTGTAATATAAAATTATCCTCCTCTGTATTTATTACCCTGCAGAGTTTAGTGTCATCTGCAAATATTGAAATACTACTCTGTATGCCCCCTACAAGGTCATTAATAAATATGTTAAAGAGAAGCGGCCCCAATACTGACCCCTGTGGTACCCCACTGCTAACCGTGACCCAGTCCGAGTGTGCTCCATTAATAACCACCCTTTGTTTCCTATCCATGAGCCAGTTCTTAACCCACTTACACATATTTTCCCCTATCCCCATTGTTCTCATTTTATGTATCAACCTTTTGTGTGGCACTGTATCAAAAGCTTTTGAGAAGTCCATGAACACCACGTCCACTGCATTCCCTTGGTCCAGTCCTGAACTTACCCCTTCATAAAAGCTTATCAGATTAGTCTGACAAGAACGGTCCCTCGTAAACCCATGCTGATACTGTGTCATGAGGTTATTCAGCTTCAGATACTCCAATATAGTATCCCTTAAAAAACCCTCCAGGATTTTACCCACAGTAAAATCCATACTAATCCCTTGCGTAGATAGTACATACCCCAGAAATTGAATTTCGGTCCTATGGAATTCACATTTTTCAAGTTTGATGTAGAGATGGTTTTGTCTTAGGCGTTCTAAGACCATTCTCACATGTCCATGATGTTCCTCTGTGGAGTTAGAAAAAATTAGAATATCATCCAGATAAATCACCACAAATGTTTCTAGGAGATCCCTGAAGATATCATTCACGAAGTGTTGGAAAGTGGCTGGGGCGGTACTCAGACCAAAAGGCATAACTAGATATTCAAAGTGTCCATAGCGTGACCTGAAAGCAGTCTTCCATTCATCCCCAGGTCTAATACGGACCAAGTTATAGGCCCCACGGAGATCCAGTTTAGAGAAAATTTTGGCATGCCGCACTTTCTCCAACAACTCAGGGATTAAAGGCAATGGATAACGGTTTCTAATAGTAACCTTATTGAGTTCCCTATAGTCTATGCAGGGTCTCAGAGATCCATCTTTCTTCTTCACAAAGAAGATGGGTGCACCTGCGGGAGATGAAGAGGGGCGTATGAAGCCCTTGGCTAGATTTTCGTCTATGTAATCCTTTAAAGCCTTTAGCTCGGGCCCCGCTGGGGGGTAGATCTTACCAAAAGGTATCTCGGCTCCAGGCAATAATTCAATTGGACAATCATATGGACGGTGAGGAGGAAGCTGATCAGCGTTCTTCTTGTACAAAAATCCACATAGTCCTGGTATACAGCTGGTAGTTCAGGGACGGACATGGTTCCTTTAGGAACAGAGCAAGCTGAAACTCCTTGACTCATCTGTTTCTCCGGAAAGTGTAATTCCTTGATCTCCCAGTTAATCGTAGGATTCTGCGCCTGCAGCCATGGTAGCCCTAGAATAATGGGAAAGTGGGGAGAAGAGATAAGCAAAAAATACATTTTCTCCTGATGATCTTTACCCATAAGGACCCTCAAAGGCTCTGTTTCTTGATCCACTGGTCCAGAAGTCAGTAGAGAGCCATCCACAGTCTCCATCTGTACTGGAGTAGCCTTCTTCACTGAACGTATCCCCTGTTTCAGAGCAAAGGAGATATCCATAAAATTTCCACTTGCTCCTGAGTCGATCATAGCAGAGCTAGACACCCAGACTGAGTCAACCCAGAGTTTGATGGAAAGGAAGCAATGAGAATTGTTTCTTTTACAACTCAGCTGGGACACCGCTGAGGAAACTTGAAAAATTGCAGCGTTTATACCGTCATCGTCCCCAGAACTAACAGAGTTTAAGTCTGAGAAATCAAGATCTCTTGCAGCAGATCTCTCTGGAGCCTGAGGCTCGGACATGACAGAGCTCCTCTCGCAACACTCACAGTGAATGACTGCTGCAGTAGTCTTACGAGAACGGCTGGGGCAGTTTATAATGAAGTGCCCTGACTTACCACAGTAGAAACATAGATTTTCCTTTATACGATGTTCTTTGCGTGCATCACTAACCCGTCTTTGTAAAGAGTCCACCTGCATGGGTTCAGGTTCTGGTTCCCTTGTGATCCTACTCAAAGGTTCCTTAGCTGAGGAGGGAGGTAGTAAAAGGTTAGTGCGATTATTTTCGAACCATCTCTCTTGTCTGCGTTCAGTCAGACGAGCATCAATACGGATACAATAGTTCATAAAGTCACCTAACGCAGTGGGAGGGTCGGCACGAGCAAGTTCATCCTTAATCAGTGGAGACAACCCTTTCCGAAAAATAGATTTTTTAGCGGAAGTGTCCCAAGTGGTATCAAGAGCCCATCTCCTGAAATCCAGGGCATATTCGGCTACTGAACGCTTACCTTGGCGCAAAGTTAACATGGCTGCTTCAGCTGTTGCACCTCGATTGGGGTCATCAAACACCTGCCCCATGGCTGAAATAAAAGCATTAAGGTGATTCAAACAATCATCCTCAGTCTCAATCAGAGGGTTTGCCCACATCAAAGCCTTATTGGTAAGCAAGATGATTATAGTAAGCACTTTGGATCGTTCAGTGGGAAATTGTGAAGCATGTGCAGAGAAAAATAAATTGCATTGATTAATAAATCCCCTGAATTTCTCACGTTCACCGCCAAAACGAAAAGGAGGTAATTTGGGGATCCCAGAACTCGGGGTTATGGCAGGAGCCTGGGCTCGTTCCTCTAGAGCCTCAATCCTGGCTCGCAATTCCTGGGTAGTCTGTCCAAACACTTGCAAATTATGATTAGTGAGGTCCTGTAGGCTTGCAAAATGGGTTTTTAAAGTCTGTACATCTGAAAGGATTGTATCAGTCACTCCGCAAAGTTCCTTTATGCGGGCCTCCATCTTCCAGATCTTTTAAGGCAGAAGTGCTGGAAGAGGAAAGGAAAAAAAAAAAAAAACAATAGTGTTTACCTGTGGTAACACTCCAGAGTAAAATTTTAAGGAAATGCGCTCACCTGGAATGGTTGTGAGAAGTCACAACCACTGTCATCACATAAGGTATTAAACGGACATCTGATATCCACAGTCACAGCAGACACGGCTTTCCCAGACCCAGCAGACACTAAACATTGGCTCCTGAATCTTGTCATGTATAGTGTACAGTTCCTATAGCGTCTTGTGCTTGGGTGCGAGGAAACACAGGAGACATAGGTTGAAATGAAATGACTTGTATTACTTCATACAAGCATGCTGAAAAGTTCACACAGTTTGCAGGAACAGCGACAGGAGACACAGCAGGCCAGAGTAACTTCAAGCACTACAATAAATCTCCAAAGCAGGTTCAGGATCTCTTCTCTGTACCGTAATTCCTCTGCAAACATGGATTCACCAAACAGCAGGTTTCCAGAGTCCAAAAGTGTTCCAAGGTTCCTCAGTAGGGAATAGCTGGAGTACAAGTCCAAGGCTTCCAGGAGTCAGGTCACAGACTGACTGAGGCTTGATTCAGGAGCACTGATTGTTCAGCTGAGGCTGCTTAAGAAGCAAGAGGGAAGAATCAGGGCGGGAACATGAAAACTGGAAACTCCATATTAACTGAGGGCAAGAGCTGCAGAAAGACAGAAAGCAAAATGGCCGACGGAAAACTGAGTTTCAAGGAACATGTCAACAGAGACAAAGAACCTTACATGGAGCTGAATAAACTGGATGTCATGTGGAGCAGCATGGAACAGTGGAGCTTAATATGCAGGCAGGCACCTTGATGCTGCAGAGCCAAGTATGTGGACAGAAACTTTGGAACAGAGGAGCCATGGAAGCAGAGACACACCTTGATATAGCAGAGCTGAGTGTGCGGACAGGCACCTTGGAACAGTAGTGCAGAGCTAAGTGTGCAGGCTGGCAGAAATGAATTTCTTTTGAGGTACACTTTGAAGAAACTGGAGAAAAGTTGGATTGTCTAGTGGCTAAGCAGAGATCGTGGAAACCTAATAACAACATGTGTTTACTATCTAAACATTCAAGCAACATGCCAACCTAAAATGGCCTAGGAGAGTGACATCAGAAATGAGCCATAGTAACCCAACATGCAATAGATCAGATAAAGCCTGCCACCGGTAAAGCTTGGTGTAGAGCCTGGCACTGGAACCTGGACAGGTGATCCTCAATTACCACTGTATGGCTTGAAGTTTAATTCATATAAATACTTGTCTCATAATATGTTGCATTATAAAACCATTCTCCTCAACTAGAGGGTATTGTATGCCCTAATTTTCTGCAGGTAATATATTATAACATTTCAAAATTACGGTATGTTTGTCAGAATGTCCTACATATTTAATATAAATGATGATTTTATGTTGAACAGAATCTAACCAGGTACAAAAATAAAAGTACTACTGAAAAAAGGAGACTATAAAGAATGTCAAGACTGAAGAGTAGGAAAATGCAGAGAACAGCACTTTTTCAGCTGATTACTGGAAGGAACAGCAGTCAATGATACGTCAATCGGAATGGAGCTCCTTTGTCATTCTGTTCCTAAGTTACAGCTCTGCTCGTCTTTTTTGAACATACAATGTGTTCATCCGACGGAAAAGGCTGATTAGCACATATTATCCTGCAAGTTCTCGTGACTAACATAGCTTCTTTGTTCAGTTGCTAAGTGCCCCTCTCATTTACACGTCTACTAATTTTTGTCTTTACATACTAGATTTTTCTACTAGGACTGTTTTACCACAGTCACAACTTCCTATAGACGCTGAAAACAGCGGACATACTGTTCTGTAACCCCTTTCTTCCTCACAGCTGCAGGATGTGCTCCGAAGCTCTCAGACGGCATATCAGAGCAGGAAGAGCTTTCGAAAAAAGCTATGAAATCAAGAAAAATATTTAGAGTTGAGAGTCCTCAGTGGTTGATACCTTTTAATGGCTAACTGAAAAGATGGTAACAAATTGCAAGCTTTCCAGACTACTCAGGTCTCTTCATCAGGCTGAACTAATACAAAATCTGAAGAATCACATATTTATACACAAAAACACAGAAAAAATGCAATAGGTAAGACAAGTGACGTGAAGCAGAATAGTCATTATGGCAGAGGAATGAGCATAAATATTGGAACAATTCATAGATAAGGAGAGAAAGTTTTATTACCCTCTGATTGGGGTCTGGTAATGTTTTGTGATGTTTTCACAGGGTATTTGGAGTAAATTCCTTAATTGATGTAATAGGCCATAAAACCATGTGACAGGTTCATTCCAGCATTAAGAGTGTCAAAGGTCACCATCAATTTGTATTCGCAAATTCTTCTCTGCCTTTGAGATGTGAATCTGCTTCTTAGTACCAGTATTTTCATATCTGACATGCTATGATCAGGGGAGCAAAAATGTTTTGCCACAGGTAGATCCATTCTTTTTTCTCTTATTGCGTGGCGATGAGAATTCATCCTTGTTCTCAGTTTTTGCCCGGTCTCCCCCACATACAGACCCCCAGTTGGACATTTAGTACATATAATTAGGTACACAACAATCAAAGAAGGAATGCAAATCTTGTCCTCCTATCATACATAAGCCATTTTTTTTTATTTCAAAGTATGTTACATGTGTCCAATGAAAAAATGCTATGTCCCTGGACTGCGTACTCTGACCTCATTCAGTCCTTTTAATGTCTGGCACAAGATATAAACTGTGATTAAAATTGGAAGGTTTCCTTCCCTTACAAACATGACTATAAACTCTGCAATGTCCAAGATCCTATCCCAATATGTAGTAGGTGTAATTATAATAATAATAACAAATACCTCCAATTGCAAATGTAGTATAGTTCTGATTCGCTACGTTGTTTACCACATCTACAGGGCATTACAGTTGTGTGGCCCAGCTGCGCTTGGTACACATGTTCCCTGGAGTATGCACAGAAAGGTAATTACAAAAACCTGATATTCATTCACACTCACACTTCCCAGTATTGCCACCAGAGGGAGCCTTAGACTATTTAAGGGTGTGGGAGACTAGCAGTGTGGTAGTCTTGAGTCTGAGCTAGAGAGAGGAGAGACAGAGATGGATAATTCCTGTCAGAAACATTCTGGCAGTCTCAGTGAGTGGATTCTGACTGTTAGTTCCCAAAGAACGTGGAAAGTGACTCTCGGAGCGAGCGTGTATTCAGTCTGACGGAAGGTCCTGAGAGCTGCTCTGGACAGAGTCTATGAAGGAAAAGAAGGAAGGGGACTACAGTTATTATAACAACGAGTCAACTGAGAAACGGTCAGTGAGCTGTGGAAGGAAGGAAGCTGACGACTACACCTACTGTTACCCGTGCTTATGTTAAGGGTGTGAGTAGGGCGACGGGCGAGTGGTGACCAAAGGAGAGAGTGACCGAGGCGTTATAGCAACATTTGCTGCCTCCACTCTGCTTAACCGGACGCCGGGTCCGAAGCCTTGCTAGTTCCTTCACGGCTAGTAGGAGAAAACCGGTGACCCTGCTGGACTTCAAGTCGCAGAGGGGCCCTATTGTGCTGATATGTAACCGGGGTCAGGGAGAACAGGAGTCTAGCGGGACGCTGCATATAAAGGCTTAGTTCTTGCCAAAAGAAGGCTCCACCACAATGTCGGCCGGGCGTAGCTGTTACACACAGAGTTGAACTTAGCTTTATGCAGGTTGGAAACTCACACATTAAAGAGAAAGGAGGCCTTAAACCTACTCGGTGATTACCTGGATGTGCATCCTCCACCTGAGCAGCTTCCCGGGACATACCTGCAAATACCACCAGTAAAGGTATGGAAAGAGACTGACTTGTGTGTGTCTGACTTATTCCCTGCACCCTGCACCGCCATATACTTAGAGGGACTAGTCTTACCTGTGGAAGACTTAATATCTTGCTGCCCAGTAACAACCCCTCTGAGGATTTACCCTGCAGCGCTGGTCATCCTGATCAGAAACCACAGGTGGCGTCGCAAACTATTACTACAATCCCCTGTAAATATCCCCCTTTGAATGAGCGCCCAGGGCAACGGACCGAGCTGTGCTACTTGTGACATTCCCCATAGACTTCAACGGGCTCGGTGCCGAGTACCCCATAAGCCCTGGTACCGTACGTGTGACTCACAGTAACCTAAGTATTCATGGCTACGAGTACTGATACTGTAACAGTCAGTTATTAGTGGTCCCAACCAATGATACCTCATATGCAGGACATTGCCGTAGTTTACATAAGTGACATAGTGAATCAGAAGAACTATACTAAATTTCTGTTTGGAGGTATTTGCTAATATCATTATCATTACACCTACTACATATTGAGATAGATTCTTGGATATGGGAATACCCCTTTGAACAATATAATCCCCAAAATTCTTTATAGCTACAGGTGAGCAAATCAAATTTGTCACGATCTCTATGAAATTTGAATACTCCGTAAATGCAAATAATTGCAACAGCCACAGAAAGCAGGATTTCAAATGATGCATTGCAACTATCACATTACATATTGTAGCATAGCGCAATCAAT
This sequence comes from Oophaga sylvatica, assembly GCA_033576555.1. Lineage (NCBI taxonomy): Eukaryota > Metazoa > Chordata > Amphibia > Anura > Dendrobatidae > Oophaga > Oophaga sylvatica. Next base: position 301,243,686 of record JARQOD010000001.1, on the reverse strand, counting down.
CAGGAGGTACTATTAAAGCCTTTATAAAAGCCAAGGCAGGGAATGCTGCAGCCATTTTAGGGAAATTTAGAATAGTGAGTAGGGATGAGCAGACCCGTGGAAGTTTGGGTTCTGGTACCAGTCCAAACTTTACTTCAAAGTTTGGTCCGGTCACCAGAACAGTACCCGAACTTCTCTTTCTTCAGGCGGGTATCAGAACCCGAACTTCCACGAGTCCGTTCATCCCTAATAGTGAGTAGAAGTCAGAGCTCACAGCTCAACAATAGATATAAGAAGAGAAAGCCCTAAAAGGTTGTACAAATACTCCAGAAGGTAATTTGTTGTATACCTGCAGCAGTATAGAAGACTGGTGTAGTACAGTCATGGCCAAAAGTTTTGAGAATGACACAAATATTAATTTTTATAAAGTCTACTGCTTCACTTTTTCTAATGGCAATTTGCATATACTCCAGAATGTTATAAAGAGTGATCAGCTTAACAGCAATTACTTGCAAAGTCAATATTTGGCTAGAAAATGAACTTTATCCCCAAAACACATTTCAACATCATTGCAGCCCTGCCTTAAAAGGACCAGCTAACCTCTTTTCAGTGATTGCTCCATTAACACAGGTGTGGGTGTTGATGAGGACATGGCTGGAGATCAATCTGTCATGATTACGTAAGAATGACACCACTGGACACTTTAAAAGGAGGCTGGTGCTTGGCATCATTGTTTCTCTTCTGTTAACCATGGTTATCTCTAAAGAAACATGTGCAGTCATCATTGCAATGCACAAAAATGGCCTAACAGGGAAGAGTATCGCAGCTAGAAAGATTGCACCTCAGTCAACAATCTATCGCATCATCAAGAACTTCAAGGAGAGAGGTTCCATTGTTGCCAAAAAGGCTTCAGGGCGCCCAAGAAAGACCAGCAAGCGCCAGGACCGTCTCTTAAAAGTGTTTCAGCTGCAGGATCGGGCTACCAGCAGTGCAGAGCTTGCTCAGGAATGGCAGCAGGCAGGTGTGAGTGCATCTGCACACACTGTGAGGCGGAGACTCTTGAAGCAAGGCCTGGTCTCAAGGAGGGCAGCAAAGAAGCCACTTCTCTCCAGAAAAAACATCATTGACAGACTGATACTCTGCAAAAGGTACAGGCAGTGGACTGCTGAGGACTGGGGTAAAGTTATTTTCTCTGATGAATCCCCTTTTCGATTGTTTGGGACATCAGGAAAACGCCTCATTCGGAGAAGACAAGGTGAGCGCTACCACCAGTCTTGTCTCATGCCAACTGTTAAGCATCCTGAAACCATTCATGTGTGGGGTTGCTTCTCAGCCAAGGGAATCGGCTCTCTCACAGTCTTGCCTAAAAACACAGCCATGAATAAAGAATGGTATCTGAATGTCCTCCAAGAGCAACTTCTCCCAACCCTCCAAGAGCAGTTTGGCGATCAACAATGCCTTTTCCAGCATGATGGAGCACCTTGCCATAAAGCAAAGGTGATAACTAAATGGCTCAGGGAACAAAACATAGAGATTTTGGGTCCATGGCCTGGAAACTCCCCAGATCTTAATCCCATTGAGAACTTGTGGTCAATCATCAAGAGACGGGTGGACAAACAAAAACCTAAAAATTCTGACAAAATGAAAGCATTGATTGTGCAAGAATGGACTGCTATCAGTCAGGATTTGGTCCAGAAGTTGATTGAGAGCATGCCAGGGAGAATTGCAGAGGTCCTGAAGAAGAAGGGTCAACACTGCAAATATTGACTTGCTGCATTAACTCATTCTAACTGTCAATATAAGCTTTTGTTACTCATATGTTTGCAATTATTATATTTCTGTCTGTGATAAAAACATCTGTCAAACACACATAAAAACCAGAGGGCAGTAGATCATGTGAAAATATAATATTTGTGTCATTCTCAAAACTTTTGGCCATGACTGTAGTGTGCGAATAATATAGTGTTTCATTTGATAGGAGGAGAGAGAGGTAAGGCTAGTTTCACACTAGAGTTTGGCAGGGCTGAGGAGGGTGGAGTACTTCCTCCCTCAAGCCTCGCCCAGTGCCGCACTTCTTCCTTTCAGCGCCGCCTACCTCTGCACGCGTCCTGCGTACCCTATCTTTAACATTGGGTACGCAGGCCATGAGGATGTATGTGTGGCGCCCTGAGGGTCCAGTCGCCACAGAGATGTTGCATCGCACCCAGCGGTGTGACACCTGACTCTCAGGTAAGAAGGAAGCACCCCATTGACTCAATCACCAAATCCACACACATCATGCCAGTGCTGTGCATCAGGCTGGTTAGGAAAGGGTGTAGAAGTGGGTGGGTGGAGCCAGCTGCAACATTAGGCTGCAGCATGTTAGTTTAGAGTTCAGTTGGAGACAGGCAGCCAGTGTGGGTACTGGGCTGTCCTGCAGCTCTTCTGAGTTTACCTCAGAGGGCCTTGCTGAAGAGAGTGAAAGGGTCCAGGGCAGAGACAGCAATTGAAGCTGTGCCCCCATCCTGAAGAAGGAAGGACCAGGCAAACATCGGGGAACAGTTCCTAGACTACTGGGTCAGTTCATCGCCACTAGTAACACCGCGTCTAGTGGGACTCTTCAAGAGCCACTAGCTACCATAATCTCATCCGGAGGCAGCCTAGATGTCAAGTACGTCCAAGACTTCTGGCCGTGTGGCTTAGGCAACCACCAGTCCAGACTGGTAACTGAAAGGACCTAATACTGCCTTGTCTGAGGGCTCTGTGGTAGGGAGGTGCAGAGAAGGAGTAAGGAGTGTAGCACTAAGAAGCCGGAAAGGAACATAAAGGGAGTCTTTGGAAGTGTGACCAATCTATCTGAGGGTTGCTGGACTACTCACTGGAAGGACACAGTGCCCGGCTGGAATCTGTGTGCACAACAGACTGTGAGTAAACCTTTGAAACTGCACAAGAACTGTTTCCTGCATTATTACTCCATCGCACACTCCACTCTGCTACATCAATCCTGCACCATAGCTCTACCTTACATCTACCTGCCCTGGAAGGACACAGTCTTACCTGTAGAAGACTTATCATCTAGCTGCACAACACCATCCCTTCCAGAGGACCTGCACAGCAGCGCTGGTCACCCTGACCAGGTACTACAGGTGGCGTCACAACAAACTACACGAACATTTAATCCCCTGTAAATATCCCCATTTTTCAGTGAGCGCCCAGGGCCACGGACCGAGCTGCAGCTACCGTGACAACCCCCATAGAAATCAACGGGCTCGGTGCCGAGTACCCCACAGCCCTGTTACGTGCGACTCATCTTTGGCGTCACAAACAGGATTCTGAAGCTTGCTATAAGCGAGTCCCGTGTGCCTGAATTGACTGTTTTTGTGCTAAAGACTGTATTTGCCATTTACCGCCATTTGCCGCCATTTTCGCACCACGAGGCGCTGGTGAAGAAGGAGGGCGTGCTTTCGTGGGCGTGCGCTAACTCAGTGGCGCGAAAGAAATGTCCGCCTACCCTAAATGCTACTGCAATCTAAGATCATGCCCCACAGCACTGAGTTCCACCTCCTCATCCTCCTCAGTGGGCGGAAAAGAACACGAAGGTCCCGCCTTCCTACAAAAGAGGCGGCCCCTCCTGATGAAGAGATCCGTTGTGACCTGGAGAAGCTGATCCTCTCCATTGAAGAAGAAGTGGATGCTGCCCTGCTGTATCTGGCCCGGCACCGCGCTGAAGTGGAGGAAATGGAGCGAAGCTGGAGGGCTCTGAAGCTGCGGCTGCAGCAGAGCCGACCACTCCCTACACCGCCCGCGCGTCTGCCACCGGCGCCACCTGAAGCAGAGTCTGAGATCTGGCCGGAGGTTGATCCGGAAGGAGCCATACCTGACCCCGCTGAGGATGCGGCGACAGGAGAGGAGGCTGCGGAGGCCTCACCCGGACCAGAACGCCGGTCCACCCCAGAACCAGACACCGTACCTGTAGCAGAGGAAAGCTGTCCCCCGGCAGGGATGAAGGAGGAAGACAGGCCCTGCGGCCTAGAGGACCGGAGTGAACTGGCTCTGCAGGTAACCAGCGATGATATCCCTGCTGCAGATGATGACACCCTGCTGGAACCCCTGACACCCCCACCAGCCCAGTGCACACCAGCCACACAGACCCCGATGGTGGAGTCGATGATCCTGGTGTTAGGCACTGGGCCCGTGAATAGGAATGGTCCTGTGCTTGCACAGCCACCAGGTGTCGCTACTACTAAGTAAATGAGAAAACCGGACAGGTTCCACAAATGTATATAGTGTATTAATGTATATAGTATGCAAATGTTGCCATAACCCGGAGGGGTGATTGCCTTTCATATTGCTTTTCTGAACTGGTGGCTATGAACACTGCTAGCCCAAAAACTGTCCCTGTATATAGTTAGCACTTCGGTACCTCATCTTGGTTTCACTTAATTACCTCAGAAGTTTAAAACCCGTTTGGTGTGGCCGAAAGTGAGGTCTGCTACAGAGATCCAGAAAAGTCTTGCAGCCCACCCAGGACCACCGTTGGAGGTTTGGAGCGGGTCATCCACAAGTATATGTTTACTTGAACTGTGAAGTAAATATTAAAAGTGTTTTCTTGCAACGTTTAACCTGAAGTGCCTCCCATAAAGGGATGATGCGTTTGAAAATGTTTTACTGTTTTGCTAAGTATTTATAAAAATTTTGTATGTTTCTTATGTAACATGTTACTCTATTACAGCCCGGGAGTGCTGTGTTTAACCAGGGGGGAATGTGGCGCCCTGAGGGTCCAGTCGCCACAGAGATGTTGCATCGCACCCAGCGGTGTGACACCTGACTCTCAGGTAAGAAGGAAGCACCCCATTGACTCCATCACCGCATCCACACACATCATGCCAGTGCTGAGCATCAGGCTGGTTAGGAAAGGGTGTAGAAGTGGGTGGGTGGAGTCAGCTGCAACATTAGGCTGCAGCGTGTTAGTTTAGAGTTCAGTTGGAGACAGGCAGCCAGTGTGGGTACTGGGCTGTCCTGCAGCTCTTCTGAGTTTACCTCAGAGGGCCTTGCTGAAGAGAGTGAAAGGGTCCAGGGCAGAGACAGCAATTGAAGCTGTGCCCCCATCCTGAAGAAGGAAGGACCAGGCAAACATCGGGGAACGGTTCCTAGACTAGTGGGTCAGTTCATCGCCACTAGTAACACCGCGTCTAGTGGGACTCTTCAAGAGCCACTAGCTACCATAATCTCATCCGGAGGCAGCCTAGAGGTCAAGTACGTCCAAGACTTCTGGCCGTGTGGCTTAGGCAACCACCAGTCCAGACTGGTAACTGAAAGGACCTAATACTGCCTTGTCTGAGGGCTCTGTGGTAGGGAGGTGCAGAGAAGGAGTAAGGAGTGTAGCACTAAGAAGCCGGAAAGGAACATAAAGGGAGTCTTTGGAAGTGTGACCAATCTATCTGAGGGTTGCTGGACTACTCACTGGAAGGACACAGTGCCCGGCTGGAATCTGTGTGCACAACAGACTGTGAGTAAACCTTTGAAACTGCACAAGAACTGTTTCCTGCATTATTACTCCATCGCACACTCCACTCTGCTACATCAATCCTGCACCATAGCTTTACCTTACATCTACCTGCCCTGGAAGGACACAGTCTTACCTGTAGAAGACTTATCATCTAGCTGCACAACATCATCCCTTCCAGAGGACCTGCACAGCAGCGCTGGTCACCCTGACCAGGTACTACAGGTGGCGTCACGACAAACTACACGAACATTTAATCTCCTGTAAATATCCCCATTTTTCAGTGAGCGCCCAGGGCCACGGAACGAGCTGCAGCTACCGTGACAACCCCCATAGAAATCAACGGGCTCGGTGCCGAGTACCCCAGAGCCCTGTTACGTGCGACTCATCTTCAGATGCTTCCGCATGTGTCGTTTTGATGCTGCGCTGACCGCAACAAAATGCAACATTTTGCATTCGGCGCAGCGTCAAAACGACGCATGCGGAGGCATCCGCATACATCCGCATGGCCTGTGTACCCAATGTTAGAGATAGGGTACGCAGGACACATGCAGAGTTAGGTGGCACTGAAAGGAAGAGGTGCGGCAGTGGGCGGGGCTTGACAGAGGACATACGCAACCCTCCACAGCCCTGCCGAACGCTAGTGTGAAACTAGCCTCAGAGAGGTGCTAGCAGAGGCTGCATCAGACTGTGTGATTGATAAGTGATAAGGTGTAGTTAACAATTGTTCAGCTGAATTTAAATTACAATTACACATTTTTTCTTAATTGTTCATGCACTAGAAAGCAGCAGCAAGGCAGCACAATTTTTTTTACGTTAAAAAATAAAATCAGTGTCAGCTGCAGATGGTATACTTGCTTGTCACAAAAATATTCTTGCAATCTTGCAATATTTTTATTTCTTCGGCAATCCTTTTTGTGAAGTAGAGACCATTATTTTAAAAAAAATACAAAAGAAAAATTTCTAAAATCCAGTAATTTAACTGTTTATGAACTGTATGTGTTGTCGAAGATGTTGGATTTTGGATGTGTCCCTACCTAGAATTTCTTATGTAATTTGTGGGAAGACTGTTGAATGTTGCTAAATTAAAATTTCTACAAATTTAGATTTTTAACTGTCCACGTCCATTTTTGCACCCATGTTTTTCTAGTCCAATTTGATAACCATACAAACCACACCTATATAAAGGCCTGCTGACACATTTTGTTTTCTAACTGGTTACAATTCATTTTTATGGTAAGGTCACTTTGACATTACTAAAGCTGTGTTTGTGTTAAGGAGGTTGAGATGGGTTAGCTAAAGATTTTAGAGACCTACCTAAGTGATATGCACATCTTTTCGCAGCAATTGGAAACTTTATAGTATTGTGATTTGTGGCAAATCGATTCACTGCAACTTGAATTTTTTTAAATACTTCATCAAACCTGGCAAATTCAAGTTTTAAATGATCTTGGCTTGCTTAAAAGATCATTGATCTTGGCAACACATCATACTGTTTAAACAGGATATGTGCTGTCTAGAACAATAGCAGTTTATGCACACAGAATGATTATTGATCTTTCTGGGCTCATGTGAAGCACGGTCTGCCTGTCTAAACAGATTATTAACTCCTTCCCGACATGATGAAGTTACGTCACATTTTGGGTTCCTGACTTTGATGCAGCCTCACAAGTCGAGCCCATATACCTCCCGGGAGATGATGGCTGAATTACTCAACCATTATGTGCTTCTTAGAGCCACGAGTGAAGTCAATCTTTGCCATGACAGCCGGGGGCCCCCGCAACATTGCAATAAAATGCAATAAAAGGTGACCAAAACATTGTATCTACCCCAAAATAATATCAGTAAAAACAACAACTCAGAGCGAGAAAAATAAGCCTTCACACAGCCCCATATCCTGAAAATTGAAAACAGGATGGCGACACAAGCAATTTTTTTTTTTTTTACAAAATTTCCAAAATTTTTTCACTACTTAACCCCTCTCTGCCATTGGACGAACTATTCCATCCATGTGACCTGGGACTTAATGCCATGGACGGAATAGTTCGTCATAGGCGACTGGCTGCGCTCACGGGGGATGTGCGGCCGATCGCGGCCGGGTGTCAGCTGATTCTCACAACTGACACCCGGCACTTAACCCCCAGAACACTGGGGAGCCGGCACAGGGGCTGACAGCCCCTCTGCCTTTGGACGAAATCCGGGCCTCCAGAGCTCAGAGACTTCCTGTCATGCACAGAGTGCAGCGCTGACAGCTTATCTGGTATGCAGATGCTGCTTCATCTGCATGCCATATAAGCGATCAGCCTGCACAAAATGAGTGTCCCATAGTGGGACAAGGTGTAAAACTTAGAATGAAGTTTAAAAAAAGTTTTAAATAATTGTAAAAATATTTTAAAAAATAATTAAAAAATCAAGATTTATTCTATCACTAAATAAATATTTGAATACAAAAATCTAAACAATAAAAGTACACATATTTGGTATCGCCGCGTCCGTAACGACCCGACCTATAAAACAATGCTTTATCATCATACTGCTGAACAAAAAGTGGAATAACACGCGATCAAAAAAAGGATATAAATAAACATAGTACCGCTGAAAATGTCATCTTGTCTGGCAAAAAAGAGCTGCCATACAGCGTCATCAGCAAAAAAATAAAAAAGTAATAGCTGTCAGAATAAAGTGATGCAAAAACAATTATTTTTTCTGTAAAATAGTTTTTATTATATAAAAGCGCCAAAACATTAAAAAAATTATATAAATGAGGTATCGCTGTAATTGTACTGACCCGAAGAAAAGAACTGCCTTATGAATTTTACCACATGTGAAATGGTGTAAATGCTCCCCCCAAAAGAAATTCATTAATTGCTGGTTTTTGCTCATTCTGTCTCCCAAAAATCGGAAAAGAAAGTGATCAAAAAATGTCATGTGCACAAAAATGGTACCAATAAAAACGTCAACTTTTCCCGCAAAAAACAAGACCTCTCATGACTTTGTGGGCCAAAATATGGAAAAATTATAGCTCTCAAAATGTGGTGATGCAAAAACTATTTTTTGCAATAAAAAGAGTCTTCTAGTGTGTGACAGCTGCCAAACATAAAAGCCCGCTATAAATAGTAAATCAAACCCCTCATTATCACCCCCTTAGTTAGGGAAAAATAATAAAATAAAAAAATGTATTTATTTCCATTTTCCCTTAGGGTTAGAGTTAGGGTTAGGGTTGGGGCTAAAGTTAGGGATGGGGCTAAAGTTAGGGTTAGGGTTAGGGCTAAAGTTAGGGTTAGGGTTGGGCCTAAAGTTAGGGTTAGGGTTGGGACTAGAGTTGGGGTTAGGGTTAGGATTACGGTTACGGTTGGGATGAGGGTTAGGGGTGTGTTAGGGTTAGGTTTGTGGTTAGGGTTATGGTTAGGGTTGGGATTAGGGTTAGGGGTGTTTTGGCATTAGGGTTCGAGTTAAAATGGGGGTTTCCACTGTTTAGTCACATCAGGGGCTCTCCAAACGCAACATAGCATCTGATCTCAATTCCAGCCAATTCTGCGTTGAAAAAAGTCAAACGGTGCTCCTTCCCTTCCGAGCTCTGCTGTGTGTCCAAACAGTGATTTACCCCCACATATAGGGTATCAGCGTACTCAGGACAAATTTGAAAACAACTTTTGGGGTCCAATTTCTCCTGTTACCCTTGTAAAAATAAAAAATTGGTGCGAAAAAAAATCATTTTTGTGAAATAAATATGATTTTTTATTTTTACGGCTCTACGCTATAAACTTCTGTGAAGCACCTGGGGGTTCAAAGTGCTCACCACACATCTAGATAAGTTCCTTAGGGGGTCTAGTTTCCAAAATGGTGTCACTTGTGGGTGGTTTCCACTGTTTAGGCACATCAGGGGCTCTCCAAATGCGACATGGCGTCCAATCTCAATTCCAGCCAATTTTGCATTGAAAAGTCAAATGGCGCTCCTTCCCTTCCGAGCTCTGCCATGCGCCCAAACAGTGGTTTACCTGCATATATTGGGTATCATCGTACTCAGGACAAATTGGACAACAACTTTTGGGGTCCAATTTATTCTGTTTACCCTTGGTAAAATAAAAAATTGGATCTGAAGTACATTTTTTGTGAAAAAAGTTAAATGTTCATTTTTTTTAAACATTCCAAAAATTCCAGTAAAGCACCTGAAGGGTTACTAAACTTCTTGAAAGTGGTTTTGAGCACCTTGAGGGGTGCAGTTTTAAGAATGGTGTCTTTTTTGGGTATTTTCTATCATATAGACCCCTCAAAGTGACTTCAAATGTGATGTGGTCCATAAAAAAAAATGGTGTTGTAAAAATGAGAAATCGCTGGGCAAATTTTAACCCTTACAACTTCCTAACAAGAAAGTTGGTTCCAAAATTGTCCTGATGTAAAGCAGACATGTGGGAAATGTGGTTATTTATTAAGTATTTTCTTGAATAAACCACGTTGAAACCTCTACAATCTTTGGAATTCTTTTTGCGGCTGCGCGGGGATGATCCTTTCTTCCTACCTACTGTGTATGTTTTAATCAGGTCTTGCACTGAACTGTGGATCTGCAGCAGCCACCAATAATATATGTCCTTCCTTCACTCTCACCAGGTGAGTAGTTCTCTTGGTGGGCAACTCTGTGTAACGTTTGATCAGACCCTATTTTCGCTTTTGTGTCTCCCTCTTTTATCTGACTATCTGAAGTATTTTGTGACAAGTACCATCACCTGGGATAAAGCAGTAGAGTTTGCGCTGTTCCCAGATGCTAAATACAGCGATGATCATTGTCTTATGGTCATCCTGAGATCAGCGCAACCAGACGACAATGATGGGAGTTGTATTTAGAACCTGCCGTGTACATCGTGTGTAAAATTAAGAATTAAATAAAAAAATTGGCATGGGGTCCTACGTATTTTTGACAACCAGCAGAAGGAGAGCCCACAGCTAGGAGCTGATGTTACTAATCAGGGAAAGGGGAAAGTATCCCAAAATGTTCCTAGGCTATTAATAACAGCTAATAAATCCAAGAAAAACCAATTGTATACGACTAAAAGTCAAGCACAAAATAAACATAAATCCTCCCAAAGAAAATTGTGCAGAAAGACAATAAATATTTTTTAAATTAAATATTAATAAAGATCTTTTATTGAAAATATAATTAAAATACAAATGAACAAAATAATAATGATAAATTCAGCTGAATAAAAACGAACAAAATTGGGAATGGAATATAAATGTGTAAGGCCTTGCCAGATAAATATACAAACATCAGGAAGCACAAAATATATAAAATAGAAACAAAGTGCAAGAGTGCCAAAAAATAAATCTATATATACACAGTGGAAACAAAATATGCTACAAGCAGATTAAATATAAAGCGCTAAAAAAAATTTTTGTTTATACACCAAATGACACATAATAATTGAACACAAAGTGCAATTAGTGCAACAGAATTCTGTGCAAAATATACTGATATTAAAAAAGCATAATGCTATATAAAGTGCCACAGTGCTAACAATTAAATTTTATCAAATAAATTTACCAAACATTATGCTAAATATATCACTTATGTGCAAAAATAATGCAGTGCAAAGAAAAAATGAATAAAGTGCTAATGCACTGAAGGTGAATAAAACCACAGTGTATGTAAATATGTCAGTGCTGGAAAATAATTAAGACCACTAATTAAAACCTTGTCCAAAATAATTAATTATAGCACAACTGCTGACACAGTAAGACAGAGTAAAGTGCTATAGTGCTAAAAATATGCTGACAAAATAAAATCACTTATGGCAACTATGTGCAAAATCAAATGCTAATATATTGAAATAAAAATAGTGCAAATATTTAAAGTGTCACAGTGCTAGCATATAATTAAGATGGTAAACCAGACCACTAGTTACAACCTTGTGCAAAGAATTAATGCAGCCCAACTGCTGACACAGCAAAATGAGGTAAAGTGCTGCAATAATAAAAGTAAACTGGCAAAATTATAGGCAATCAGACTAAAGACTCCAAATACCCAAATCTGCTCTCTCCCTACGCGCGTTTCGGCACTTGTACCTTCTTCCGAGGGGCGTGGTTCCGGAAGAAGGCACAAGCGCCGAAACGCGCGTAGGGAGAGAGCAGATTTGGGTATGTGGAGTCTTTAGCCTGATTGACTATAATTTTACCAGTTTACTTTTATCATTGCAGCACTTTACCTCATTTTGCTGTGTTAGGGTTGGGTTGACAGCTTTGTATTGTCAGCTAATATCAAGCCCAGTATTTGGTAATGAAGAGGCGTCTATAAGATGCCCCCATTACTAATCCCATATTCATATTGTAAAAAATACAAGCAAGAATAAAGTCCTTTATTTGAAATAAAACTCCACACCCTCTTTTACTCATTTATTCACAAAAAAGAAAAAGAAAAGTTACACTCACTTTTACGCTGATAATCCATTTATGCCCATGTCCCTCTGTAAAAGGCAAAAAATAATAAAACATATTTCTCACCTATCCAACAATAATTCATTAAGGGCCATGTCCCACGGGGATCCAGATGATTTGGAGAGCAGTCACATTAGTGATGCCACCACTTTCCATGCCAGCTGGAACACACTGACACAGGAATGTGATTACGCTCCTGCAGTGTGTAGAGCTGACATAAGAAAGGAGTTCATAGCTGATTAAACCCGGTCATCTCACTGATGTCAGCTCTCATGAGAACTTTCTCACGCAGTGAGTGGTGACATCAGTGAGGTGACTGGAGTTCAGCTATGAACATCATGCCACTGCTCAACAAATCACCCAGATGTAGCAGAGTGGGAGTTCTTCGTTGGACAGATATGGATTATCTTCTTGTCGGACAGGTGAGGAATATGGTGTTTTTTTATTTTACATTTTTAAAAATATATTGATAAAAGAGGGTGGGGTGTTTTATTTCAAATAAAGGACTTTATTCTTCCTGTGTCTTTATTACAATAAAACTATGGGGTTAGTAATGGGGCGCCCTACAGACACCTCTCCATTACTAACCTGTGAGCTTGATGTCAGCTAACATTACAAAGTTGCCATCAACCCCACAACTGTTACAGCACTTTCAACCGCACCAGGGCAAGTGGTAAGAGCAAGGCTAAGCACCATCTAATGGATGTGCCATTTCTGGGGTGACTGGGCGGTGATGTTTTTAGTGTGGGAGGGGGCCAATAACCATGACCCCTTCCTAGACTATTAATATCAGCCCACAGCTGTCTGTTGAGCCTTTGTTGGTTTTTTGTTATAGGGGTACTCCACTTAATTTTTTGGGGGGTTTACTCTATAATAACCAATAGAAGTTAAACAAACAGCTGTGAGCTGAAATTAATAGCCTGGGAACATTTAGCAGTCGGCTTTCCCTCTGCTGGTTCAAAAAATTACTCAGGAGCCCACGCCATTTTTTTTTAAATATTTGCTTTTTACACGATGTACACAGTGGGTGCTGAATACAACTTCCATCATTGTTGCCTGGTCGCGCTGATTTCAGGGAGACCAGACGACAATGATGAGAGCTGCCTTCAGCACCCAGCACCTGGGAATGGTTAACTACTGATTTTCCCAGGTGCCGGTACGTGGCACACGGATGCCACATGGATGGGACACACTGACAGCAAACGGAAACATGGATGTCACACACAAACATACAGATGGCACACTGACATGGGCCACGGTTCTCACCAGTACTGATTTTCCAGTACAGGAATCACCAGGACCTGTGAAGGAGGCCTTACACAGTGAAAAAGCAGAGACTAAAGTCATGCTCCGTGTCATTGTAAGGTCTATTCATTGTTAAACCTTTGAACTGTGCTTGTACTCATGTTAATAGGAAATTGAGGAACACAGATGGAACTTGCAATCTTTTACTGTTATAAGCAGGTACCAAACAAAAAAGAAAGGTGGAAAGGTGAAAACCTATCTTTTCATGACATAGTTGACATTTCTTGTAGAACTCTCTAAATAGGACTGACTCACCAGTGAAATCACTGGTTGCTTTTTTCTCACATGTATCTTAGAAACGCTTCATGAGTTTATAAAACCACAAAACATCAAATCCTATTTTTCCCACAAGTTGTTTTTGATCTCTACCCCTCTTCAATAGCCTACATTTGTGGTATGTAAATTAATGTGAAAAATCTATGACTTTTAGTTACTCAGTACAATGTGTCTGAAGCAAGCCTTGCTAACTCTGATAGCATTCTAGTATTATTTTGAACTAATTTCTTATACTCATCTGGGAGAATTGCATAAGACTTGTATATGAAGGACATACAGTAGGTGTGCTGCTTATATCAACTTCACAAAAACTGGTCTCTTATGCATGTCTATCATGACTAGCATTGTGTCATCGGCATAATCATATGACTAGTTACAAGGGTTATACTTTCTGTTTCATTTGAGTTGAAATGTGTGGATTTGTTTTATATATCTTTTAAGCAAACAGAATAATTAAATTTCCTCCAAGACATAACATTCTGCGATGCCTTCTGCAGGGCAAAAAGTGAATCTCCATCCGTATATAAAATAAGAAAAAAGGAAGCAGCACTGTGGTAAGGGTGGATCGGCCTAACCGACTGCTGCGCTCTGCAAACGACTTTCGACTAACCTCTGCACTAATCCGTACCTCCCACTCCCGACTCCAAGACTTCTCCCGCGCTGTGCCAATCCTCTGGAATGCTCTACCCCAAGAAATTAGGACTATCCACAATTTGCATGGTTTCAGGCGCTCCCTCAAAACACATTTGTTCAGAGCGGCCTATCACATTCACTAATCAAAGTCATTCTATGTGTAAGTGTGTGTGTGTAGCCCATTCACTATCTCCATCCATCCCTCACTCCCTCAAGATGGCTGGACCATCATTGTAAATGCACCATTGTATATACACACCTGTACTTTGTATCTCCCCCACCTCATTGTAGATTGTAAGCTCTCACGAGCAGGGGCGGCTTATTTTGCTTTAATTATTGTATTGGTAACATTGTTACTTATGACTTGTGTTCTGAAACTGTTATACTGTAAAGCGCTGCGGAATATGTTGCCGCTATATAAATAAAGATTATTATTATTATTATTATTATTATTATATTATTATATGAAATGAAAAAACTTTTATCAAGTAATGACAATTTTCACAATATCAATAATGTGTCATTTATTGTGCATATTTTCACTGTTTGGGAAAGTGAAATCATTGCTCAGATAACATTGAAATTATAACACCAAGAAGTTTAACTCATGGAATATTGGAAATCACAGGATCAATATAAATTTGAAAGAAGTAGTCCATTTCCTAAAATGTTCTTGTAAAATACCTATCTTTATGCCCTAACCTCTTTTGTAATTAGATTTATTATACAAAACCCTATACTTCTCCCTATCTAGCTAATACCTAAATGTGTTTTTTTACTCCACTTCCTGTGACATTTCGTGGGAACGGAGCCTCAGGAGGCTGGGGCTGCACTCTCTTTCTTGCAGTGTCTATCGCCTACTCCTGGAACAGGATGTCGTCAGGGCCAAGCGCTGCAGTTACTTGCTACAGTTTCTTGCATCACTGCCTTCTGAAGATGTCCTGTATCCATCATTATAAAATCTGTGGGAGATGTGAGTGCAGCACCAGCACTCTGCACTATCTCCATTGCTGCTGCTTCTAACTGTGAAAGAAGAAATCATCAGTGGGCAGAAATAGAAGCAGTGACACCAGCACCACCTCCTGATAACAATTCAATTGAGGACAGTGCTAGAAGCTGTTAGGCGGCAGCGATGGTGTCACACACACATCTTCTATCACCACCCCATGATGATAATTTATATGAGGGTTTCGCCAAAAGCTATGGGGCAGTGCTGGTGTCACTCACTGCTTCTGTCTCCCCCACTGACAACGTCTTCTTTCACATTTAGAAGCTGCAGCCAAGATAGAAGCAGAGTGAAGGCACTGTACTTACACCTCCCATGGATTGTATCACCATGACCATTCTATCACCTTGCATTGGGGTGGTCAGGACTTAGGCCATAACTGATCAGCGGTATCCAGTTTGCACACCAGTCGTTTTCCTTCTCTACAGCCACTGGGTAAGTCTCTCTCTCTTGTAGAGTGTAAGATCTTGTGGGTAATGGGGTCCTCTTTTTCTTTCTTCTGTAGCGTATAAGGTCTTATGGACAACAGGGTACTGTCCTCCTAGTGACTGTAAGCTCTTATGGTCAGCAGGCTCCTCGCTTTCTCTCTCTGGAAAAATGTAAGCTTTTATTGTCAGCTTTATTTTCTGAGCAATTACAATCTTTCAAATTTTGATATTAAGATTAATGTATTGCCACAAATAGAAGTTTTGGGAAAAATCGTGGAATTTGAGTTTTAAAAGAAACGCTCATCTCTACCAAATACTCTTGGTAGGCTCTCCAGAATAAAGTTATTGTTTATGTACTTAAGTTATCTCAAGTCTTTATCTCCTACCTTTTCCAGGTGGTTAACCCCTTCCCAACATGCGCCGTAGATATACTGTTCGGCGTGAGCTGCGTGCCAGCAAAGTGAAGTACATCTATGCTTCCGCAATTGTGTGGGCTCATGCTGAGTGCTGTGGCGATTGGGTGAGGGTGTTAGCTCTATGTGAGAGCTGACACCCTGCAACAGTGCCCACGATTTGTGCTAGCAATTAACTCCTCTGATGCCGCTGTCAATAGTGACAGCGACATCGAGGAGCATTGCACAGTGGGATCCCTGTCTGCTCCCATAAGCACAACGCGATCACCCTGATGGACTCCATGGTGACCCCCGGCTGCAAGATGGCAGCAGGGTCCTTCAGGGTCCTTCAGGGTCCTGCAGGGAAGGTGGCTTGTGAGCGCATGCTAAGAGCAGGAGCTGACACGCTTCCTTCCTTGCCTGTCAGATGCTGATCTGATGCTCTGCAGTACAGAAGCTTTGCAGAGTATCAGATCAGCGTTCTGTCACTATACAATTATATCCCATCCTGGGACAATATAAAAATGTTAAAAAAAAGTTATTACAAATCATAAAAATATTAGAAAAATAAAAGAAACAAATAAAGAACAAAATTAAAAGAAAAAATATTATTCCAATAAATACATTAATTTATGAAAAATAAAAAAAAATAAAAAAGTACACATATTTGGTATCGCTAAGTCCAGAAAGACCCAACCTATAAAAGTTAATCCTTTCAGTGAACACTGTAAAAAAAAAACACAAGGCAAAAACTGTGCTTTATCATCATACCGCTGAACAAAAAGTTCAATAAAACACAATCAAAAACACAAATGAACGTAAAATGGTGTAGCTGAAAACATCATCTTGTCCCCCAAAAAGCAAGCTGCCATAAAGTTCAGTCAGCAGAAAAATAAAAAAGTTATAGCTCTCAGAATAAAACAATGCAAAAATAATTATTTTTTCAATAAAATAGTTTTCATTGTGTAAAAGCGCCAAAACATAAAAAACTATATAAATGGGGTATCGATGTAATCGTATTGACCGAAAGAATAAAGCTGCCTTATCAATTTTACCACACTCGCAATAGTATAAAAAAAAATTCTTGACTTGCTGGTTTTTGTTCATTCTACCTCCCAAAAAGCGGAATAGAAAGCGGTCAAAAAATGTCATGTGCCCAAAAATGGTACCAATAAAAATATTGTCCTGCAAAAAAGAAGCTGTCACGTGACTCTGTCAGCCGATATGTCGAAAAATTATAGCTGACTAAATATTCCGATGCTAAAACTAGTTTTTGCAATAAAAACTGTCTTTTAGTGTATGATAGCAGCCACACATAAAAACCCGATATAAATCTGGTATCACTGCAATCGCACCGACCCGAAGAATAAGTTTGAATAATCGCTTTTACCACATGA
Organism: Oophaga sylvatica; assembly: GCA_033576555.1. Taxonomy (NCBI): domain Eukaryota; kingdom Metazoa; phylum Chordata; class Amphibia; order Anura; family Dendrobatidae; genus Oophaga; species Oophaga sylvatica. The sequence goes on along the minus strand of JARQOD010000001.1, from coordinate 301,226,356 downwards.
GGAACAGCATGAAAAAAAAAGAATAAAGCCAATTTTTCACCTGCTGTTGATTTGTTCATTCATTCACAGTAAGGCTCACATTTATCCTGCACTCTATGCTGAGCGCTTACACCGAGGTTTCTGTGTAAATCTCCGAAATACGTGATTCAGATCGAACCCCCGGCCGAAGATACCCTATAGAGAGGCAGATGGAGGCACTGTGGACGCCATAGGACCTGTGATCCGGTGGTGTCCATCTTTTTAGATGAGCGTAAAAGCGTGGTCGATGTCATGGGTGTATCGCCACGAGGATCGTCGCGATTACACACTCTGACTTCTCACAGCTGAGTTGCTGTTACTTTGTGTTAGGTAATGAGAGAGTTAATTTTACCTAGCTCTTTGCTAAGACTAGGTGCAGCCTCGCCCGGCTGCTTTTGATTATGTTCTAATTAGTTTCCTTTATATTCCTGCCAGTCTGGGTGTTAGACGCCGGGTGAAAGCATTCATGTAGTCTAGCAGACTGGATCGGTTCTGAGAATATTTAAGCTAAGAGCTCCTTAGTTGTTTTTACTCTTATAGCTTATAGTTTATCTCTGAGACCTTAGGTGTTCCTACTGTGTGTGAGTGTTGTATGTAAGACTTTATTTACTTTATTTCTTGTCTTTCTTGTATGTCTTTCTGTTCATTAACCGTTACCTGTTCATTCCCTTTGGTGGTATTCAGGGTCCTTCTTAGGACTAGAATACAGTTGGCAGGGATTGATAGGAGACAGGGTTTACGCTGGTGGCCTGGACCTCTGTACCTTTAACAGTACCTCCAGGTAGAGGGATTAGTTAGGACCCAGTTCAGGGTCAGCTTAGACCCCGGTCACCCTCTAGCCGGAGACAGCGTATAACGGATTCCGTTTTGACCCACTGGACATTCTGTCAGGTAAATCTATGTTATCATATATCTATGCGCATGTTATATAGTATGTTGCCCTTTTGATATAGATAACTGACATCACATATATATATCTGCTATACAGCGTGACATTTTCACCGGCCGTACTAAAGATTCTCCCCAGCTGTCATGGATCCAGTAGCCCAGCTGGCCGGCAGTTGCAGGGGTTGTCCATGGAATTTGCAGACATTAAGTCCAAGGTTTTGTCCCCCCCGGAGCAAACCAGATCTGAACCTAAGGTTGCTCTCCCGGACAGGTTCACTGGTGGGCGGGACAAATTTTTTACTTTCCGGGAGGCATGTAAATTGTACTTTCGGCTGCGGCCTCGGTCATCTGGGAGTGAAGAGCAGAGGGTGGGAATTGTTATCTCGCTCTTACAAGGGGACCCTCAATCTTGGGCGTTCTCTATTCCTCCAGGCTCCCCAGATCTCCAGTCAGTGGATCGATTTTTTACTGCCCTGGGTCTGGTATATGATGATCCGGATCGAGTCTCCCTTGCTGAAACAAGGTTACGTAAAATACGGCAAGGAAATCGTCCAGCGGAGGAATATTCTTCTGAGTTCCGTAGATGGGCAACAGATACTCAGTGGAATGACCCAGCTCTTAGGAGCCAGTTTTGTCAAGGGTTGTCTGACAAATTAAAAGATGTGTTGGCTCAGTATGATTCTCCTCCATCACTGGAGGCTGCTATGGCCCTCGCTATTCGCATTGATAGACGACTTCGGGGAAGACGCGAGGTAACTCCGCCTCCCGTGATGACTCCGCCTACTACTAAGGTCCCTTATACTGAGGTTCCCCTGGTCTGTTCTGAGGAACCCATGCAGTTGGGAGGGACATCATTTTGTAGGAGGGAATCGGCGGTGCGCCGCAAGACTAGAAGGTGTTTCTTTTGCGGGAGAGAGGGACATTTTGTTGGGGGGTGTCCATCCCGGACCTCTTTGAGCCAAGGAGTTAACCTGGGAGTGTGTATTTCGTCCCCAAATCCCTCTCAGTTTCTCGTGCCTGCGGAGGTGGTGATTGGTACTAGAACTGAGAGGATTTCTGTTTTTCTTGATAGTGGGTCCGGGGCTAATCTGGTGGACGCTCGGTTTGCCCAGGTGCATGGTATGCAACTGAGTGTATTGGCCAAACCGGTCCCTATACTCTCTATTGATTCTAGACCTCTTGGTCAAGGTAGCTTGGTACAAGCTGTTCATAACATAGATCTTCGAGTAGGGGCAATACATAAAGAGCAATTGTCTTGTTATGTGTTGGAGGGTCTACCTACTCCTATTGTGTTGGGACTTCCTTGGTTGGCTAAACATAACCCAGTGATTGATTGGCAATCCAGAAAGATAAGCCAGTGGGGTGAATTTTGCAAGAATAACTGCATGAGCACGGTCATCGGTGCGGTTGTGCCTAGGACTTTGCCTCCTTTTCTGGAGGACTTTGGGGAGATGTTCTCAGAGGAGGGGTGTAAAGAGTTACCTCCTCATCGCGCATATGACTGCTCAATAAAGTTGCTTCCTGATGCCTTATCTCGTACTTTCCCAGGGACCGGGAGGATGGATGATCCGGTTCCTATTCCTCAGGAGGGAGTTGTAGTGTCAGCTGTATGCTCTGAGCTTGAGGGGGAGGTATTGGGGGCTCAGGGGGACGCCCCTGTGGGACTTCCAGGGAGACTGATAGTTCCAGATCGGTTAAGACTGAAGGTTACGGGGAACCGTTACAAACGGATGGCTGATAGGGGGAGAGTTTCTGGTCGAGATCTGAAGGTGAATGATCTGGTGTGGTTGTCTACCAGGAATATAAAACTTGAAGTTCCCTCCTGGAGGTTGGGTCCCAGATTCATCGGGCCGTACAGGATCAGTTCCATAGTTAATCCTGTGGCATTTCGTCTGGACCTCCCTCCTACGTTTAAAAATCATAATGTGTTTCACAGGTCATTACTTAAAAAGTATGTGGCACCAGTTATACCGTCACCTCTACCTCCTTCAGTGGTGGTCAATGATAACGTGGAAATTCATGGGTCGAAAATCATTGACTCACGTCTCAGTCGCCGATCCCTTCAGTGCTTGGTTCATTGGAGGGGGTATGGTCCTGAGGAGGGGACGTGGGTCCCTGCGTCTGATGTTAACGCAGATCGATTGGTTCGGACCTTTCACACAACTCACCCGGGCAGACCTGGCCTTGAGGGTCGGAGGCCCCTCGTAGAAGGGGGGGTACTGTCATGGGTGTATCGCCACGAGGATCGTCGCGATTACACACTCTGACTTCTCACAGCTGAGTTGCTGTTACTTTGTGTTAGGTAATGAGAGAGTTAATTTTACCTAGCTCTTTGCTAAGACTAGGTGCAGCCTCGCCCGGCTGCTTTTGATTATGTTCTAATTAGTTTCCTTTATATTCCTGCCAGTCTGGGTGTTAGACGCCGGTGAAAGCATTCATGTAGTCTAGCAGACTGGATCAGTTCTGAGAATATTTAAGCTAAGAGCTCCTTAGTTGTTTTTACTCTTATAGCTTATAGTTTATCTCTGAGACCTTAGGTGTTCCTACTGTGTGTGAGTGTTGTATGTAAGACTTTATTTACTTTATTTCTTGTCTTTCTTGTATGTCTTTCTGTTCATTAACCGTTACCTGTTCATTCCCTTTGGTGGTATTCAGGGTCCTTCTTAGGACTAGAATACAGTTGGCAGGGATTGATAGGAGACAGGGTTTACGCTGGTGGCCTGGACCTCTGTACCTTTAACAGTACCTCCAGGTAGAGGGATTAGTTAGGACCCCAGTTCAGGGTCAGCTTAGACCCCGGTCACCCTCTAGCCGGAGACAGCGTATAACGGATTCCGTTTTGACCCACTGGACATTCTGTCAGGTAAATCTATGTTATCATATATCTATGCGCATGTTATATAGTATGTTGCCCTTTTGATATAGATAACTGACATCACATATATATATATCTGCTATACAGCGTGACAGTCGACCACAGTTTTGTGCACTTCTGAAAAGTAGGACAACACTGAACAGAGGCCAGACTCTAAAGTAACACTGCTGCCTCATTATAGTGAATGGATCCCTCAGGGGTTTCATCTGTCATGTCACTTGGAGATTTCGATGGAAACTCAAAAGTAACTGCTCAGATTGGAGCACCGGATAAATGTTATCCTAAATTTTATGTAAAATGTTACCAATAAAAGCTTTAACTAAATCCACAAAAAAAAGTCCTCACTCAGGTCAATCATCTATCAATGGAAATATAGGGGGCCTCCACGTTACTGGTAGTACAAAGGCTCTGGAAAAGTGCTATGGCCCCTCACCTCCCCAAAAGAAAGTCAGAAAATTCTGCGCTTCCAAATCCAAATGTCCTCTCCATCCTGAACCCCAATTTTTCTAAACCACATTTAGCACCCACATGTTTAGCATTTCTCTAGTGATGAGATCTCACCTAATTTACAGGTGTGGGTCTCCAGAAGTATAAGTTGGACATAATGTACTGGTCACTACAACATACTGGTCAATACAGTGTACTGGTCACTTCAATATACTGGTCACTACAATGGCAGTTTGCAATTTTCATTCAGCAACATCCTCTACTGTTTGTTTCTGGAAAACACCCATGGAGTCAAAATCATCACTAAACCTGTAGATAAATTCCCAAAGGAATATAATTTCCTAAATGGGGTCACTTGAGGGGGAATTCTGCTTTTCTAGCACTTCAGGGCTCTGTATATGGAGTCCACAAACTATTCTAGGAAAATATACGCTCCAGGAGGCAAACAGTGCTCTGTTCCTCCCGAGTCTCTCCATGTGGCTAAGCAGTACTGTACAGCCACATATACACTAGGGTATTTCCACATTCGGCAGAAATTGTGTGACACACCTGTGGTGTCAATATGATCACTGAACACCTAGATTAATTGATTGAGAGGTGTAGTTTGTAAAATTGGGTAACTTATGGAGGGGTACTGCTGTTCTGACACCTCAGGGTCTCTGCCTATGTGACATAGCACCCTCAAACCAGTGCAGCAAAATTTGCACTGTAATATGGTGCTCCTTCCCTTCTGAGCTTTGCAATGGGCCTCAACAGTAGTTTTTGACCACATATGGGGTATCAGTGAACTCAGGAGAAATTGCACAACAAATTTTGGGGTCTATTTTCTCCTGTTACCTGTGGCGCTTCCCACGGCTGTGGGGCGTCGGGACATGGCATAGCTTGCCTAGCTAGCCAATGCTCCCACGCCGCCAGTCCACGACGACGTGAGGCATGGGTCCCAGATGGTAAGAGAATGTGGACCCACTGGACCACGGAGGGAGACCCGGGCTTGCCCGGACTACGGAAGGGCAGCGACCGAGATCCGTGGCAGCTGAGCATGTGGGCAAGGTGGCGACCTGCAGGACTAGACAACACCGCACAACTTCAGGTAAGAAGAAACATAAAGTTTACTTAAAGAAACAAAGTACATAAACAGAACATAAGACCGGGCTCCCGATTCCGCACATCAGAGAAGGGTACACAACTCAGGATCACAGACGAGTGCTGAGGACATCACGGGTAGATGCAGTCCAGGGTTATCTGGCACAGGCATACTTGGACGGCCTCTCTCTCAGGCCTTAGGCGTAGCACAGGCTCAGCAGGAGAACATCAGACACCGACCTCAGACAAACTTCAGACGATGGCGGGGTCATCACGGGTTGATGAAGTCCAGGATCATCTGGCACGGGCATACTAGTATGGCCTCACTCTCAGGCCTCAGGCGTAGCACAGGCTCAGCAGGAGAACATCAGACACCGGCCCAGGACGAACGTCAGACGATGGCGGGGTCATCACGGGTTGATGAAGTCCAGGGTCATCTGGCACGGGCATACTAGGACGGCCTCTCTCTCAGGCCTCAGGCGTAGCACAGGCTCAGCAGGAGAACATCAGACACCGACCCAGGACAGACGTCATCACAGGGTAGACCAAGGAGGAACCGGCAGGACAGGCAGGTTGTCACGGCAAGTGACCAAGGCAGTCTCTGGGACAGGCAGGTTGTCACGGCTAGTGACCAGGGCAGTCTCTGGGACAGGCAGGTTGTCACGGCTAGTGACCAGGGCAGTCTCTGGGACAGGCAGGTTGTCACGGCAAGTGACCAGGCAGTCTCTGGGACAGGCAGGTTGTCACGGCTAGTGACCAGGGCAGTCTCTGGGACAGGCAGGTTGTCACGGCAAGTGACCAGGCAGTCTCTGGGACAGACAGGTTGTCACGGCTAGTGACCAGGGCAGTCTCTGGGACAGGCAGGTTGTCACGGCAAGTGACCAGGCAGTCTCTGGGACAGGCAGGTTGTCACGGCTAGGGACCAGGGCAGTCTCTGGGACAGGCAGGTTGTCACGGCAAGTGACCAGGCAGTCTCTGGGACAGGCAGGTTTGTCACGGCAAGTGACCAGGCAGTCTCTGGGACAGGCAGGTTGTCACGGCTAGTGACCAGGCAGTCTCTAGACAGGCAGGTATATACGACCTGATATGGTGAAGCCTCCAGGTAGGCTGCAGTCGGATGGCAGATGATCGCTCCCAGGTGAGCAGGCAAGAGCCGGGGATCTCTGCAGATGATGTCCGAACTTCCGGATGGAGCTGCAGTCGGATGGCAGATGATCGCTCCCAGGTGAGCAGGCAAGAGCCGGGGATCTCTGCAGATGATGTCCGAACTTCCGGATGGAGCTGCAGTCGGATGGCAGACAGGCAAGCCGACAGGTAACAGGCAGGTAACTGGAATCAGGAGCTGATGGCTGAAACAGAGTTAGACTGCACAGGAACAACAGGGACACGGATTGGATCTCAGGGAGTCAGGAACACAGACAGGAACATGGATTGGATCTCAGGGAGTCAGGAACACGGATTGGGTCTCAGGGAGTCAGGAACACAGACAGGAACATGGATTGGATCACAGGAACACGGACTGGAACACAGGCCTCGGACTCCGGACATCTGGCAATGATCGGCAGGATCCGGACATCAGGCAGGGAGGATAGGATCCGGACATCTGGAAGTGGTCGTCGGACATCGGACCATGGTCATCAGGCATAGGATCCGGACATCTGGCAGCGACCTGAAAAGGAACCCCAGCGGTCTGGTGCAAGCCCCGCCAGGCTCAACGGGAGCTGGCCGGGGATTGCACAGAAGCTGAGCACAGAGTAACAGAAACTCAGCACACACCGGACTCCTCCTTCCAAGATGAACTCAGGTTAAATAGCAAGGATTCACAGTCACTGGCACAGGGTTCTGGACACAGCAGGATTTCAGGAACATAACACAGAGGACACCGTTCAGACAGTCAGGTACAGGATGCGATCCAAGATCAGGGGTTCAGGTAATTAGACACAGCAGGAAACAGGCCTGGATATACAGCCTCCAGGAACGGCGGAAACACAAGACACAATTCAGACATTCAGGTACCGGGTTTGATCCAGGATCAGGGAACAAGACACAACAGGAACAGGGAATCAGCTCTCCAGAGCTGATCAAATTCAGAGCAGGAGCTGAACACACAACCACATACGGCTAGGTTCAGGGATTCAGAGTGGATTCAATGTGAAGCTCTGGCAACGCCCACTAGGGCTGGGGAACTTTATATATGAGCTGCTTCACAGCGATAGGCTGGAGCAGTAATTCTAGTAAACACCCAATCCACATAAAAGCAGGACAGGTGTGGGCCGCGCCCCCTATGCAGAGCCAGACAGCACAACACAGAGGGAACCCAACAATGGCTGCTGCCAACCACGCAGTAAGTCATGCACCACTGCAGAGGACTTTGCAAGCTACGGACGGCTTTCACAGCAAGTCAGGAACCGCACATGCGGGCGGTCATGCAAAGCAGCGGAGCCACTCACGCAAGTACGGGTACGCAGCAGAGCCGGGAACTGAGCAGCATCCATATAGGTAACAGACAACAGTATCCCAGCTGGTTAGGGGAAAAGGAGCAAAAGGGTTAATGCAAAAAACATGCAGAGTAACGCTGGAAAACAAAGTACAGACAATACCAGCGTTACATTACCCTTGTGGAAATACAAAATTTGGAGTTAAAAGACAAATGTGGAAAAATGGGATCTCCTTATAGCTTTTGTTTTCGTAGGCCATGACTGCCAATATAAAAGGGAAAACTCTTTTTTTTCTTATTCCCCCTTTTTTCATCAAATTATCAGTTCCTAGAGATTTCATGATGTTATCTTGACTTGTCAAGTGACTATTCATATATTGATATTTCAATAACAATTGAATCCCAATTCTCATTTTTTCTGTGCTATCAATGTTTGTTCAAATATTTTATAAAATAAGTAAAAAGAGTAATTACACTGAAATGATAATGTAGAATTCATAAGCAAACTATACATGTAGAGAATAGTAAAAACAATAGTTATACCATGATAAATGTACTCCACTGCATGAACAATAGTAATAAAGCTGCTTTAAGAGTGATTTATTAGTCAGACTAGATACTTAGCTGAAATGTAATTTTACCACAACTGTCCGGAAGATCATGGATGAAGAAGCCTCGGCATGGCTCCATGGGGATTCATTCTAACATCCTTATCTGTTATTTGACGCATATTTTCACTCTTACATTTAATCACTGTGTATTAACATCCATATTAACCCCAAGTCTTATTACATACTTGTAAATCATTAGCTTCATAATTCACATAATTAACTACTAAGCATGGAGTCTTTTTATTTGCTAGATACCACTAAGGGCTACACTTTATAATAATTAAAAAGTAAGACTCAAGATCAATGTCTAAAGTGAAGTCTGCAAATCTTTCAGCATTTTGTCATTTGTTTGATTTAGTGTCTTGCTCGTATCTTCTTTTAATTACTAATATAGATAATAAAGGAGGGAAAGTGGGTTTGAATGTTGGCATTAAAATCATTTTTACACTTTCTCTAGTTATGTTAGGCAGCTTTATTCCATTGTGTTGTGGCACCATATAATTGGGGGCACTGTTCGTAGTCACCTATCAGCTTTAACAAATGGCTGCCATGAACAGGCTTGTCGCGAGCCACTCTGTTTACCAGATCCCAGGAATAGGCCTTCACCCTTAAAAGGTTGTCCTGTCTAAAACTACATGTCTGCAGTCACTCTATGGTTATGCCAAACCAAATTTATATATATATTTTTTAATGTTTTACTCTTTTTGCACAATAAATATACTTTAAAAAAATGTTTTTGTGTTGCACTTTCTGAGAACAATGGCATAATTATTTTCCATGTGACAAAACTATATATTGATTTTTGCTGCACTATCTGTAGTTTTCAATGAAACCATTTAGGAATACCGTACATACGACTTTTTCATCTTGTTTATTCGATTTTTGGGGGAGGAGAAATTAACAAAAAATAGCAATTTTTTAAATTTTCACCACGTGATATAATTGACATGTTAATCTGTGGATTGTTGTGATCATGGTGATACCAATTTTTTATATTTATACTTTTGCCCAATAAAACAATTTTGTGTGTCTTTTTTTAGAGGTTTTTTTTTTCAGGGATGAGTGAACCCGTGGATGTTTCGGTTCTTTGGGTTCAGTCAAACTGTAAAGTTTGGATCGGGTGTCAAAACTTGAATGAACTTAACCCCGAACCCAATAACAGTCAATGGGACCTGAACTTTCGTGCTGTAAAATGGCTGTAAAATGGTCATTGTAAGGGCCATGGGACTGCAAACGGAAGCAAAATGGGGATAAGAGCAGGACAGTTGCCCTGCAAACAAATGTGGGTAGAGAAATTACTTAAAATAACATAAAATAAAAATTAATAATCTTGAAGCAGGAGGCGGTGGTCCAAGTAGAGGAGGTGGTGGAGATGAACATGGCAGTGTAGGTAGAAGAGATGGAGGTGGAGGTAGCCAAAACTAATTTTGTGTTTTGTTTGTTTGTTTTTTATTTTTTTAGGGAAATTACTAAAAATAAAGTAAAAAAAAAAAAACAATCTTGAACCAGGTTGCGAAGTTTCAAGTGGAGGAGCAGGTTGAGAAGGAGGTGGAGATGAAAGTGATGTTGTAGGTGGAAGAAGAGGAGGAGGTAGCGAACAATGTTTATGGGGTATTTTGTTTGTTTTTTTTAATTGGAGGAGGCCCCAAAACATTGGGAATAGCAAATAGAACGAACAAACTGCAGCGGAGCATAATAATAATAATAATAATTTTATTTATATAGCGCCAATATATTCCGCAGCACTTTACATTATAGAGGGGACTTGTACAGACAATAGACATTACAGCATAACAATAAACACAGATCAAAGTAGATACCAAGAGGAATGAGGGCCCTGCTAGCAAGCTTACAATCTATGAGGAAAAAGGGGAGACACAAAAGGTAGATGGTAACAATTGCTTTCATTGTTCGGACCAGCTATAGTTTAAGAATCGGGAGTTCATGTAAATCTGCATGAACCAGTTAACAGCCAAAGTATGTAACAGTACAGACACAGAGACTATTAAATGCATAAAGCAGGTGAGAACATAATACGAGGTACCTGATTATGGTAAAAAAAATTTTGAATGGGCCAAGAGGGATAGTTAGGTTAATGCGTTGAGGCGGTATGCCAATCTGAACAAATGCGTTTTTATGGCATGCTTAAAACTGTGGGGATTGTGGATTAATCGTATTAACCTGGGTAGTGCATTCCAAAGAATTGGCGCACCACGTGAAAAGTCTTGGAGACGGGAGTGGGAGGTTCTGATTTTGAGGATGCTAACCTCAGGTCATTAGCAGAACGGAGGGCACGGGTAGGATGGTAGGCTGAGACAAGGGAGGAGATGTAGGGTAATGCTGAGCCATGGAGTGCTTTGTGAGTGAGGGTAATAAGTTTGTACTGGATTCTGTAATGGATGGGTAACCAGTGTAATGACTGGCACAAGGTAGAGGCATCGGTATAACGATTGGTGAGGAATATGATTCTGGCTGCAGCATTCAAGACAGATTGGAGAGGGGAGAGTTTGGTAAGAGGGAGACCGATTAGTAGAGAGTTACAATAGTCCAAACGAGAATGAATAAGAGAAACAGTAAGGGTTTTTGCAGAGTCGGAAGTAAGAAAAGGTCGAATTCTAGAGATGTTTTTGAGTTGCAGATAACAAGAGCGAGCGAGTGATCGGATGTGGGGGGTGAATGAAAGTTTGGAATCTAGTATGACCCCCAGACAGCGGGCATGTTGCTGGGGAGTAATGGTGGAGCCACACACGGAGATGGCGATATCGGGCAAAGGTAGGTTAGTAGAGGGAGGAAACACAAGGAGTTCCGCTTTTGACAGGTTCAGTTTGAGATAGAGGGATGACATGATGTTAGAGACAGCTGTAAGTGTGATATCGGGAGAAGAAGTGTATAATTGGGTGTCATCAGCATAGAGATGGTACTGGAAACCAAATCTACTGATTGTTTGTCCAATAGGGGCAGTATACAAAGAGAAGAGGAGGGGGCCTAGGACTGATTCTTGAGGAACCCCAACAGTAAGGGGAAGATGAGAGGAGGAGGATCCAGCAAAAGATACAGTGAAGTAACGGTCAGAGAGATAGGAGGAGAACCAGGAGAGAACGATGTCCTTGAGGCCGATGGAGTGGAGCATAGTGAGGAGAAGCTGATGGTCCACAGTGTCGAATGCTGCGGAGAGATCCAAGAGAATTAGAATGGAGTAGTGACCATTAGATTTAGTATACAATGGCTAGGTGTGGCTGGTCTACTTCTCTAGTCAGCGAAAAGTGCAGACAAGACCTGTAGTTCATTTTAATGAATGTGAGCTTGCTCACATTGGCTGTGGCAGTTGGATGCACCTTTCTGTGATCAAACCCCGTCATGCTAAACACACGTTCCGACAGTACACTTACATCAAAACCAAGGCGTAAAGGGCAAGTTCAGACCATGTGTCCAATTTGGAGACCCATAAGTTAGATGGGGAACACACATCACTCAGTACGTGGACACTTGTGGACACATACTCTTACTCCATGTTGTTGAACCGCTGCCTTCTGCTAAAATAGACCGTATCAGATGTTGGTGCCAGATGTTGTGGTATGCTCTGAAAGGTTTATCACGCTTCTGCATGCTAACCCTCCCTTCTGAGGTGGTTCTGGTGCCCAAGCTAGTTTGGCGACTTCCTCCTCCCCGCCTTGTTCTTCCACAAAGCCCCCGCTGTCAATTGGGAACACTGTCAGTAGTGCATCCATCAGAATGTACTTGTATTCCTGCATTTTCCTATCCCACTTCAGTGATGATGATGCATTGTCCTTGTAATGGGGATCCAGCAGGGTAGCCACTCAGTAATCGGCACTGGTAACAATCCGGACAACTCGGCAGTCCTTGTAAAGGCACAGCAGCATGTATTGACTCATGTGTGCCAGTGGGAGGTGTATTGTTAAGGTCCTTTATATCCCCCCAAGCCACTCTGCAGTGATGCCCATAAGCTGCTTTGAGTGCCACCCTGCTGTCAACACATTTCCTCCTCCACATCATCATCATCCAAAATTGTCCCCATACTGGGCAGATATGTACTTGGCCCCTGATAGCACAGGAACCCTCTCTCCGAGTGTTGTGTGAATGACTGGCCTGTTAATTGTGTGAATGTTCACTGTTCCCCCTCTGCTACTGTGTAGCCCAGCTGCGCTTGGAGCCACATGTTCCCAGGAGGATGCACAGAAGGTAAACCCACACGCACCTGATATTCATTCACAGCTCCACCAATCCTGAGAAACCACCAGAGGGAGCCCTTGGAGAGTATGTATATATATAAGGGTAGTGGAGGTCAGGGCCGGCGTCAGCACCCGGCACACCCGGGCAAGTGCCGGGGCCCTGAGCAGACGGGGGGGCCCACTCGCAGTCTGGCACCCCCGCACCCGTTAGCGGAGGAGAGCGGTGTCAGCGCCGCCACTGGGACCCCCCCCGCTTGCTCAGGGCCCCGGCATCAGCTGGCACAATACTTACCTCCCCCGTGCCTCCGCTGCCGCAGCTCCGGGCTCCAGGGGGCGCCGGCGCTTCCTCTCACAGCAGCGCCGCTGAATGACGTCATCATTCAGCGGCCGGCTTTGGCAGAAAGCGCGGGGACGCCGGACAGGTAAGACGTGTGTGTGTGTGTCTCTGTGTGTCTGTGTGTATGTAGTGCGGTGCTTTGTGTGTGTATGTGTGTGTGTGTGTGTATGTGTGTGTGTATATATGTGAGAGAGTGCTTGTGTGCTGTCTGTGTGTGATGATGGGCAGGCATTGCTGATAATGGGGAGGCATTGATGATGATGATGGGGAGAAGATGATGATAATGGGCAGGCATTGATGATAATGGGCAGGCATTGATGATGGGGAGAAGATGATGATGGGCAGGCATTGCTGATAATGGGGAGGCATTGATGATGATGGGGAGAAGATGATGATAATGGGCAGGCATTGATGATAATGGGCAGGCATTGATGATGGGGAGAAGATGATGATGGGCAGGCATTGATGATGATGGGGAGGAGATGATGATGGGCAGGCATTGCTGATAATGGGGAGGCATTGATGATGATGGGGAGAAGATGATGATAATGGGCAGGCATTGATGATAATGGGCAGGCATTGATGATGGGGAGAAGATGATGATGGGGAGGAGATGATGATGATGGGCAGGCATTGATGATAATGGGGAGGCCATGATGATGATCGGGAGGCAATGATGATGATAAGGAGGCAATCATGATGATAATGGGGAGTCTTTCCACAGCGCCCTTTCCTGAGCCGTAACAGTGCAGAACGCAGTACAGCGCAGAGGAGAGCTCCATATTTTGTATGGAGCATTATATGGGGACCACTATCCTGTATGGAGCATTATATTGGGCAGGCATTGATGATAATGGGCAGGCATTGATGATGGGGAGAAGATGATGATGGGCAGGCATTGCTGATAATGGGGAGGCATTGATGATGATGGGGAGAAGATGATGATAATGGGCAGGCATTGATGATAATGGGCAGGCATTGATGATGGGGAGAAGATGATGATGGGCAGGCATTGATGATGATGGGGAGGAGATGATGATGGGCAGGCATCTGAATCCAGGAGATGATGATGGGCAGGCATCTGGGTCCAGTATTCTGTATGGAGCATTATTTTGGGTCCAGTATTCTGTATGGAGCATTATATGGGGGGTGACATCCTGCATGGGGTATTATATGGGTGATGAGGGGGAGACTGTGGTGCCCATAATATTGTATGGGGGACTGTACTGTCCAGTCTGTTCTGTGCGCTGTGAGGATTTGTCGGTTTTTGAGCTATTGTACAATTTACAATAGATATCACTCATGTAATGGAAGAAGTGAAGTATTTGGCATTGTACTGTACCTATATTTCTCTGCTGTATCTGTGCATCATGAATCGTGGTCTGTGTTAAAGGGGCCCACTGAGGCTCTTTTGCCCGGGGCCCATAAAAACCTGGAGCCGGCCCTGGTGGAGGTTCAGCAGTCAGATCAGATCATATCTTTTCAGAACACTTCAGACGAGAGTCAGATTGGATTTGATTAGAGGAGACGAGCTGAGGGGGAGAGTTACCTCAGATCTCAGATTACCTCAGAACGTTGAAAGACTGTTAATTCCCTTGGGAAGTGGAAGGATAGCTCTTGAAGTGTGCATAGATCAGTTAGACGGAAGGTCCTGATAGCTGCTTCAGACTGAGCGTTAGAAAGAAAGAAGAAAAGGGAACAGCAGTGACCGAGAGAACCTGAAGACTACAGCTTGAGCTTAGTTTACTGTGTGGAGGTCAGTACGAGTGGAGAAAGATAGCCACTTCAGCCTGGTCAGAACTGAGTCAACTGAGTGTAGTTTCAGCGAGCAAGCGTGCCGACGCTTTGAGAGCGGTGAAGAGAAGGAAGAATCAGCTATCTACTGCTAGTGTGCTTATGTTAAGGGTCGGAGTAGGACGAAAGGCGAGTGGAAGATAATAAGAGAGTAACGGAGGTTGAAACAGCATTGATAGCTTACCTCTACTCTGCACAACCGGACACCGGGTCCGAGCTTGCTAGCATCTACACGACTAGTAGGAGATACCGGAGACCCTGTGGGACTTCAAATCGCAGGGGCCCACAAGTGCTGATACGTAACCGGGGTCAGGAAGACGGGGGTCTAGCAGGACGCTGCATACAGAGACACTGTTCTATCCACGAGAAGGCTCCAGCACAAAGTCAGCCGGGCGTATACGAGAAGACAGAGTTAGACTTCGTTTCAAACAGGTCAGAAACTCACACATACAGGAGTACGGAGGCCCTACACCTACTCAGTGGGAATACTGGATGTGCATCTTCCACCCTGCCAGCTTCCCGGGACGTGCCTGCAACTACCATCAGTAAAGGTACAGAAAGAGACTTTTGTGTGTGTGTCTGCCTTATTGCTTCTGCGGCTGAAAGCCCCTTCTCCATCCTGCACCCCTACACCGCCATCTACCCTGAGGGATCCAGTCTTGCCTGTGGAAGACTTAACACCTTGCTGCCCAGTAACAACCCCTCAGAGGATCTACCCTGCAGCGCTGGTCACCCTGACCAGGTACCACAGGTGGCGTCACGAACAAACTGTAAATACTTTATTCCCCTGTAAATATTTCCCTTTTAGTGAGCGCCCAGGGCCACGGACCGAGCTGTGCTACCCGTGACATCCCCCATTGAAGTGGACAGGCTCGGTGCTGAGTACCCCACAGGCCCTGGCTGAGCGACTCATTTTTGGCGTCACGAACAGGATCCGAAGCTCGCTATATGTGAGTCCTGTGTGCCTGAATTGGACTGTTTTTGTGCAAAAAGACTGTATTGCTGTTTTTGTGATTTTTGGCGCCATTTGCAGCCATTTTACCACCATGTTCGCGCCCTGAGGCGCTGGTGAAGGAGGGCGTGTATTCGTGGGCGTACCCCCCCTGTGGTGCGAAAGTTATGGCTGTCCTATCCAGGTGCTTCTACAATGTCAGATCATGCCCCACTGCAAAGGAGATCCGCCTCCTCTTCATCCTCAGTGAAAGAAAGAGAAAGCAAAAGTCCCGCCTCCACAGAAAAGACCAGAGCATTCCGGATGGAAAGCACAGTCTGGCCTGGAGAGAGATGGCTGAAGGACAGGAGTTGCTGTGTGGGGGAATGGCGGTGCGCAAACCCCGTTCCCCTGAAGAGGTGCATCCTGTGCCCGAACCATCCCCAGATCGGGAGGGCGATGAAGTAATGTATCGTGTGGAGGAGGTGGATGCGGCGCTGCGGGATCTGGCCAGACACCGCGCAGAGATGGAGGCGATGGAGCGGAGCTGGCGTGCCCTGAAACTGCGGCTGCAGTGGGACCAGCTGCTCTCCCCCCTGGATGCACAACTGCCACCCGCGCCACCACTGGAACCAGCGGCTGAGGAACCGGAGGCCGGCCCCGGAAGAGCTGTACCTGACCCCGCTGAGGACGCGGCGGGAGGAGAGGAGGCTGAGGAGGCCCTGCCCGGACCAGAACGCCAGCCAAGCCTGGAACCAGAGGCCGCAGCGGTAGCAGCGGAATGCAGTCCCCCGGTAGGGATGACGGAAGGAATCCTGCCCGATGCAATGGAAATCGACTGGGAGGAAATGGAGACTCCTGGACAACGTGGAGTACGCCGCCCAGAAGGAGAACGAATGGAGACGCCGTGAACAGGAGGAGCGGCAGCAGCGGGAGCAGCGTGAGGCGCAGCGGCTTCGCCAGAGGTACCGGGAGCAGGATCTTGCCGATAAGGAGATCGTCCGGCGAGATAAAGGTACGCTCCGGGAACCGCGGCGTCAGGGGGCAATACAAGACTTCAAACTCCAGGGAGGCTGGGGGTTCATCCACGAACCCGGCCTGTACCAGGAAGTCTTCGTAAACCGGAGGGATGTGGAGTCTCACCTGCCTGAGGGGCACCCGGACAGGGACCTGCTGATAGGGGATGTAGTCTCCTACACGCGGCATTGGGGGCTTAAGGGGTGGTATGCCCTGAATGTCTCCAGAATTAGTGCCCCAGTCCCGGAAGCAGGGAATGTGTCCCGTGTCTCTGTGTCCCAGGCCCCAGCCACACCAGCGCTCGGCCGCACACCTGCGTCATATTCTGAAATGCTGCAGAGCACAGCGATTGCTAGTGCGTCCTCTGCTGAGCCATACCTGCGCACCCGGCAGAGCGTAAGCCTAGGAGAGGCACCTGTCAGGCCTCCAGTGTTGTGAATGGGTTTGAGATGAGTTCTGAGCAGAGGCTCCCTCTGGTGGTTACAAGCGGTACTAGTGAAGATTGTGAGGACTGGGAATCAGGTGTTTCTGACTGGTCTTATATAAGGGAGTCATTTTCCCATCAGGGTTGCCGGTGATCAATTGTTCTGGTCTGAATCCTTCTTTCCAGTTTCCCTTGTAGCCTGCTGTGTCGTGTCTGCATCTCCTGCTATCAGTTAAGACATTTTCTTCTTTTGTGTTTGTGCTATATTTTTGCATTTTGTCCTGCACTTCTGTGGGGGCCTTCTGGGTCCCCTCCGGGGGCTTTTGCCCTCTCAGTTTGTTCAGCCACTGAGTTTTGTACTTTTGCTTTTCCAGTTTTTTTTTAGTGGCTGCTGTCTTGATTTTGTTACACCAGAGAACTAATTTAGGTGGTAGAGGTCGTGTGATCTCAGGTGATTTTGAAATTAGTAGAGTTGGTGTTTTTCAGGGTTTTCTGAGATTGCAGTAAGTACCCTTCCTGTCCTTTTCTATTTAGATAGTTTTTGCCCCAGCGTTTGCTCATACTATTTTCTTTCTGTGTCAGTATTTCCTCTTGTCTAACCGCCATTACATGTTTGGGGGCTTTCTATTATCTTTGGGGTCTGCTCCGGGGCAGATAGCTTTCCTATTTCTATCTTTAGGTGTAGTTAGTTTCTCAGGCTGTGACGAGGCGTCTAGGACCAACGTAGGAACGCTCCACGGCTGCCTCTAGTTGCGGTGGTTAGTCAGGGTACTGCAATCTCATAGTTTCCAACTGCTCTGGTGTATTGCCTATTTTACCTGCACTCCTCAGCTACCGTAACATAACAGTATCACTGGCCCAAAAATTGAATGGTACTCACAGAAGGGAAAAAATATTGTGACAGAAGAAAGGTTGTCAGAGTTGTCAGAGATATTTTTCTGTTTGTTGCATTTTTTTCCCTCTGTATCTCTGGGTGCTGGGGAGGATCTTTTCTCCCAATGGAGTTTGCACAGTTGTCTGGCCGTGTGGATCAGCTTGCCACTGAGGTTCAGAGTATTGCTGCATATCTTGCTAGGTTGCCTGTTGTGGAACCTAGGATCCCCATGCCAGATTTGTTTTTAGGGGATCGAGCTAAGTTTCAGAATTTCAAAAATAATTGTAAATTGTTTTTTGCCTTAAAATCTAAGTCCTCAGGAAACGCAGCGCAGCAGGTTCAAATTATCATCTCTCTCCTGCGCGGCGATCCTCAGGATTGGGCTTTTTCCCTGATACCTGGGGATCCTGTTTTGAGTGATGTTGATGCATTTTTTCAGGCTTTGGGGTTATTGTACGATGAGCCTAATGTCACTGATCAAGCTGAAAAAGCCTTGTTGGCATTAAATCAGGGGCTTGATGACGCTGAGTTATACTGTCAGAGATTCCGTAGGTGGGCAGTCCTGACCAAATGGAATGACGACGCTTTGGCGGCCCTTTTCCGGAAGGGTCTGTCGGATAATGTAAAGGATGTTATGGTGGGATTCCCTGTCCCCTCTGGTCTCAATGATTCTATGTCATTAGCGATTCAAATTGACAGACGTTTGCGTGAGCGGAGAAGTATGCGTGGAGTGGTGTTGCCTTGTGAGCCAGCTTCTGAGCCCATGCAGTGTGATGGAGTGGTGTCTGGGGCACAGCGTCATGAGTTTCGAAAGCGCAATGGGTTATGTTTCTACTGTGGTGATGCCTCTCATGCTATTTCAGTCTGCCCTAAGCGGGGAAGACGTTTTGCACGCTCAGTTGTCTTGGGTAGTGTTCAGACTAAGTTTTTATTAACTGTCACTCTGATATGCTCTCTGTCCTCATTTTCTGCTCAGGCTTTTGTTGATTCTGGAGCAGCTATTAACCTGATGGATTATGATTTTGCTAAACGTTGTGGGTTTCCCTTGATACCCCTACAGAAGTCTATTCCCCTACTGGGGATCGATTCTACCCCTTTGGCTGAGAATAAACCCCAGTTTTCTACTCAGGTGATAATGAGGGTTGAACCTGATCACCAGGAGTGCTGCAAATTTTTGGTTCTATATAATCTGTATGACATTATCGTGCTGGGTTTCCCTTGGTTACAGTCTCATAATCCTGTTTTGGATTGGAAATCTGTGTCTGTAACCAGTTGGGGCTGCCAATGTGTTAATACCAACACTCCTGTTTTTTCTGCCTCCCCCAGGCTCAGGATGTTCCTGACTTTTTGTTTGATTTTTCTGATGTGTTTAGCGAAAGTAAATCTGCATCCTTGCCTCCCCATAGGAGCTATGACTGCGCTATTGAATTAGTGCCGGGTAGTAAATTCCCTAAAGGTCGCCTTTTTAACTTATCTGTACCTGAACATGACGCTATGCGGTCTTATATCAAGGAATCATTGGAGAAGGGTCATATCAGACCATCCTCTTCACCCTTAGGTGCCGGTTTTTTCTTTGTGGCCAAAAAAGATGGTTCATTAAGGCCGTGTATTGATTATCGTCTCTTGAACAATATTACTGTGAAATATCAATACCCGTTACCCTTGATTTCTGACCTGTTTTCCAGGGTGAAAAACGCTACTTGGTTTACCAAGCTTGACCTCAGGGGGGCGTATAACCTTATTCGCATTAAGCACGGGGATGAATGGAAGACGGCATTCAATACCCCTGAAGGGCATTTTGAGTACCTAGTGATGCCCTTTGGGCTCACTAATGCTCCTTCCGTCTTCCAGTCCTTCATGAATGACATTTTCAGGGATTTTGTGGACAAATTTCTGATTGTTTATTTGGATGATATCTTGATTTTTTCTAATGACTGGGACTCTCATGTGAAACATGTTCGAACTGTATTCCAGATTTTGAGAGAGAATGCTCTGTATGTTAAGGGATCAAAGTGTCTTTTTGGCGTACAGAAGATCTCATTTCTGGGATTCATTTTGTCCCCATCTGTTATTGAAATGGACCCAGTCAAGGTTCAGGCCATCTGTGATTGGGTCCAACCTACTTCATTAAAGGCTCTTCAGAGATTTTTGGGTTTTGCCAATTTTTATCGTAAATTTATTGGTAATTTCTCGGTTATTGTTAAACCATTAACTGATTTGACCAGAAAGGGTTCTGATGTGGTGAATTGGCCTCCTGAGGCAGTCTCTGCATTTCAGGAACTTAAGCAGAGATTCACTTCTGCTCCTGTTCTACGGCAGCCTGATGTTTCTCTGCCATTTCAGGTGGAGGTTGATGCCTCTGAAATTGGGGCAGGTGCCGTTTTGTCCCAAAAAGATCCAGAGACCTCTAAAAGTAACCCTTGTGCCTTTTTCTCTCGAAAATTTTCTCCTACTGAACGTAATTATGACGTGGGTAATCGGGAGTTATTGGCCATGAAGTGGGCTTTTGAAGAGTGGAGACATTGGCTGGAGGGAGCCAAACATCAGGTGGTGGTCCTTACGGACCATAAGAATCTGGTCTATCTGGAATCTGCCAAGCGACTCAATCCTAGACAGGCCAGGTGGGCCTTGTTTTTCACACGTTTTAATTTTGTGGTTTCCTTTCTTCCTGGCACTAAGAATGTTAAGGCGGATGCCCTCTCGAGGAGTTTCCTTGCGGACTCTCCTGAGTTATCTGATCCTTCTGTTATTTTGAAAGAGGGTGTAGTTCTTTCCGCCATCTCGCCCAGTTTGAGACTTGCTCTGGAGGGGTGTCAGGAGGATAGGCCCGAGCGCTGCCCTGTTGGAAAATTGTTTGTCCCGGACCAATGGAAAAAGAGTGTGATGTCTGAGATTCATTGTTCCGCATTGGCTGGGCATCCCGGAATTTTTGGTACCAGAGACTTGGTTAGTCGGTCCTTTTGGTGGCCTACCTTGTCTCGCGATGTCCGAGAATTTGTGCAGTCCTGCGGGACTTGCTCTCGCTCCAAGCCTTGCTCTCGCTCTAGTGGTTTGTTGATGCCATTGCCTGTGCCCAAGAGACCATGGACCCATATCTCTATGGATTTCATTTCCGATCTTCCTGTTTCTCAGAGAATGACCACCATCTGGGTAATTTGTGATAGGTTTTCCAAAATGATACATCTTGTGCCATTACCTAAGTTGCCTTCCTCCTCTGAATTGGTGCCGTTGTTCCTTCAGCACGTGGTTCGTTTACACGGCATTCCTGAGAACATTTTGTCTGACAGAGGAGTCCAGTTTGTTTTCAGATTTTGGAGGACTTTTTGTTCTAAACTAGGTGTTCAATTGTCTTTCTCCTCGGCATTTCATCCTCAGACCAATGGTCAAACTGAGAGAACAAACCAGACATTGGAGACTTATCTAAGATGCTTTGTGTCTGCTGATCAGGATGACTGGGTCTCTTTTTTGCCTTTGGCTGAGTTTGCTCTTAATAATAGGGCTAGCTCTGCCACTTTGATGTCTCCGTTTTTCTGTAATTCTGGGTTTCACCCTCGATTTTCTTCAGGACAGACGGAAGCTTCTGTCTGTCCAGGTGTTGACTCTGTTGTTGAGCGTATGCAACAGATTTGGGACCAGGTAGTGGAGAGGTTGACCCTCTCTCAGGAGAAGGCCCAGCGGTTTGCTAACCGGCATAGGACTGATGGTCCTCGGTTTAAAGTGGGGGACTTGGTCTGGTTGTCCTCAAAGAATATTCCTATGAGAGTAGCATCTCCTAAATTTAAGCCTAGGTTCATTGGACCTTATAAGATCATGGAGATTATTAATCCTGTTTCTTTTCGTTTGCTTCTTCCAGGGACATTTAAGATCCATAACGTGTTCCACAAGTCCTTGTTGAAGAGGTTTGTTGAGCCAGTGGTTCCTGCTGCTGTGCCTCCTGACCCTGTTTTGGTTGAGGGCAATCAGGAGTATGTGGTTGAGAAAATATTGGATTCTCGTTTTTCTAGACGAAGACTCCAGTATTTGGTTAAATGGAGAGGTTATGGTCAGGAAGACAAT
Organism: Oophaga sylvatica; assembly: GCA_033576555.1. NCBI lineage: Eukaryota > Metazoa > Chordata > Amphibia > Anura > Dendrobatidae > Oophaga > Oophaga sylvatica. The sequence goes on along the minus strand of JARQOD010000001.1, from coordinate 301,204,374 downwards.
TCTTGGGTGTTTGCTTCGGACATCCATGCTAGGAGACTTATCCGTGCTTATCATAGAACTCATCCTGACCGACCTGGTTGCTCAAATGAGGGTTCGGTGACCCCTCCTCAAGGGGGGGGGACTGTTGTGAATGGGTTTGAGATGAGTTCTGAGCAGAGGCTCCCTCTGGTGGTTACAAGCGGTACTAGTGAAGATTGTGAGGACTGGGAATCAGGTGTTTCTGACTGGTCTTATATAAGGGAGTCATTTTCCCATCAGGGTTGCCGGTGATCAATTGTTCTGGTCTGAATCCTTCTTTCCAGTTTCCCTTGTAGCCTGCTGTGTCGTGTCTGCATCTCCTGCTATCAGTTAAGACATTTTCTTCTTTTGTGTTTGTGCTATATTTTTGCATTTTGTCCTGCACTTCTGTGGGGGCCTTCTGGGTCCCCTCCGGGGCTTTTGCCCTCTCAGTTTGTTCAGCCACTGAGTTTTGTACTTTTGCTTTTCCAGTTTTTTTTTAGTGGCTGCTGTCTTGATTTTGTTACACCAGAGAACTAATTTAGGTGGTAGAGGTCGTGTGATCTCAGGTGATTTTGAAATTAGTAGAGTTGGTGTTTTTCAGGGTTTTCTGAGATTGCAGTAAGTACCCTTCCTGTCCTTTTCTATTTAGATAGTTTTTGCCCCAGCGTTTGCTCATACTATTTTCTTCTGTGTCAGTATTTCCTCTTGTCTAACCGCCATTACATGTTTGGGGGCTTTCTATTATCTTTGGGGTCTGCTCCGGGGCAGATAGCTTTCCTATTTCTATCTTTAGGTGTAGTTAGTTTCTCAGGCTGTGACGAGGCGTCTAGGACCAACGTAGGAACGCTCCACGGCTGCCTCTAGTTGCGGTGGTTAGTCAGGGTACTGCAATCTCATAGTTTCCAACTGCTCTGGTGTATTGCCTATTTTACCTGCACTCCTCAGCTACCGTAACATAACACTCCAGGCAATCGCATAAAGAAAGTTGAAATGAGAACTGTGGCTACCCAGACACCGGTAGCAGGACACGATTTAATGGTGATGCGGTTCAGAACCCACAGTGTGCTTCCAGCCCCAGGTATGGAAGATGCTGCCATGTTTGCTGATGAAGACCAGTAGGACCCGGACAGGGTTTACTGCACTGTAAAAAGTTGTCAGGAAGTTATGTTGAGAAGTTGCACTTTATTGTGAAAATGTTTACATGATTGATGCATAGTATACCCCAGTTGGGTAATGAGTAATAGTGTAATTTATGATAGAAATGTGATTTTGCTAAGGTCTATGGTATGGACTGGTGCTGAGGACTCTTGCAGCACAAAGACTCTCGTTGTAAATAGTTGGCACTTGGTGCCCCATCTTGGTTTTACGTAAACCACCACTACCTCAGAAGATAAACCCGTGTGGTGTGGCCTAGAGTGAGGTCTGCAACACAAGGAAGTCCTGCAGCCCACCCAGGACCACCGTGGGAGGTTTTGCACGGGTCCTCCACAAGAATACTGTGAATTTGCACTTTGAAGTATTTTCTATTTTTCTACGAGTATTAAAAGTGTATTTGTATTTATTGTAACGTTTGAAGAGTCCTCACCTCCCACAAAGGACGAGTTAATGTTGATGTTGATGTTAATATAAAATTATTTCTTTTAAGCCCGGGAGTGCTGATGATAACTAGGGGGGGATGTGTAGCCCAGCTGCGCTTGGAGCCACATGTTCCCAGGAGGATGCACAGAAGTTAAACCCACACGCACCTGATATTCATTCACAGCTCCACCAATCCCGAGAAACCACCAGAGGGAGCCCTTGGAGAGTATGTATATATATATATATGAGGGTAGTGGAGGTTCAGCAGTCAGATCAGATCAGATCTTGTCAGAACACGTCAGACGAGAGTCAGATTGGATTTGATTAGAGGAGACGAGCTGAGAGGGAGAGTTACCTCAGATCTCAGATTACCTCAGAACATTGAAAGACTGTTAATTCCCTTGGGAAGTGGAAGGATAGCTCTTGAAGTGTGCATAGATCAGTTAGACGGAAGGTCCTGATAGCTGCTTCAGACTGAGCGTTAGAAAGAAAGAAGGAAAGGGAACAGCAGTGACCGAGAGAACCTGAAGACTACAGCTTGAACTTAGTTTACTGTGTGGAGGTCAGTACGAGTGGAGAAAGATAGCCACTTCAGCCTGGTCAGAACTGAGTCAACTGAGTGTAGTTTCAGCGAGCAAGCGTGCCGACGCTTTGAGAGCGGTGAAGAGAAGGAAGAATCAGCTATCTACTGCTAGTGTGCTTATGTTAAGGGTCGGAGTAGGACGAAAGGCGAGTGGAAGATAATAAGAGAGTAACGGAGGTTGAAACAGCATTGATAGCTTACCTCTACTCTGCACAACCGGACACCGGGTCCGAGCTTGCTAGCATCTACATGACTAGTAGGAGATACCGGAGACCCTGTGGAACTTCAAGTCGCAGGGGCCCACAAGTGCTGATACGTAACCGGGGTCAGGAAGACGGGGGTCTAACACCTTGCTGCCCAGTAACAACCCCTCAGAGGATCTACCCTGCAGCGCTGGTCACCCTGACCAGGTACCACAGGTGGCGTCACGAACAAACTGTAAATACTTTATTCCCCTGTAAATATTCCCCTTTTAGTGAGCGCCCAGGGCCACGGACCGAGCTGTGCTACCCGTGACATCCCCCATTGAAGTGGACGGGCTCGGTGCCGAGTACCCCACAGGCCCTGGCTGAGTGACTCACTACCACCGCTTGAAACCTTTTTTCAAGCATGAATAGAAGTGGGATAGTAATGCTGATGATGGCGTCATCAACGCTGGCAATGTGGGTGGGGTACTCAAAGCAATGTAACACTGCACATACATGATGCATGGAGGCCCACTTGTTAGTGGTGAAGTGGTGTTGTTCTGCAGAGACTCATTCATGCATGCTGCAGCTGAAACTACACTATTGCCTGCTGCTGCTCTCACAGTCTCTCCAGCATATGCAAGGTGGAGTTCTACCTTGTAGTTACATCCGATATGTGGAGAGTGAGAAAGCAGAAGTGATGCTGTAGTACAGACAGACAAACAGCAACAGGGCAAGAATGCCAAAAGCGCACACAGAGGGCCCCCAGTTCAGCAGCAGCTCTGACAAGTCAGGGTAATTTTAAAGGAAGCTCTGCACCACCAAACACAGCACATGCGCTAAGCAATGGATGTGAGTCAAACTGGCTAGACTCACATCTGCTATGAGATTTCACCCCTTATGGCACACCACCAGGTTGGGCTTAAAGTTTAGCAGCACCAACCACTTATTGGTCTGCTTTTTTATTTCTTTCAGCAGCTCCTACACAGTGTGGGATCTTTTCCCCAAACAGATGTGTAACAACCCTGCTGGCATTGCTGCATGGCCTCCCATCCCCCACACACCAACTTACTGCTCCAGGCCATGCTTTGATTTCTGTCTGCTGCCAGCTCCATGCTCTGTGCCTCTTGTTTCCTATCGGCTCTGTGCATGTTTCCTGGCTGTGTGCATAGGGGGGCGGCGCCAGAACTCTCTGGTTCTTATGGAGTCAGGGTGCACCTGTCTAATGTGTCCCTGAACAATTATCAAGAGACCTCTAGTATTTAGGGTAGCTCAACCCTGTGGATCTTGCCTGTGCAATGTGTTAACTCAGTTAGTGTCTTGCTACTGAGCTGCCAGGTCTTGCTCTGTGTTCCTCCTTCTCTGGAGGCTCTACTCCTAACTTTGCTTGGTACTTCTCTGTTTGCCCTCCAGGAGGCTGTATATCCTGGTCTCTGTGTCTTTCTTCTAGCCTTGCTTTGTACCTGTGTATTCTCTGGTCTCTGTGTCCTTGGTCTTGTCCCTTGTCTCGTACTGTTACCCTGTCTGAACTCTGTCCTGCCTCTGTCTGCCTGTCTCCTCGTCTTTGACTTCTTTCAATGCTGTGTTTTTCCTTGTGTCCTCCCTGTGTGCTTGTGTTCCGCACTCTTGCGGCTCTGTTCGTGCTCCGCTCTCTTGCGATTCTGCCTGCTCTGTATTCTTAAGGCTCTGTCTGTGCTCTGTACTCTTGCGGTTCTGCTTGGTTCTGGTTCTGCTGCTGCAGAACCTCTGGCTGCTCTACTACTCTTCTCCGCAGTCTTGCGGCTCTGCTCGTGATCCACTCTCTTGTGACTCTGCCTGCTCTGTACTCTTTAGGCTCTGTCTCTGCTCCGTACTTTTGCGGTTCTGCTTGGTTCTGGTTCTGTTGCTGCTGAACCTCTTGCTGATCTCCAGCTCTTCTCCACAGCCTTGCGCTTCTCCTCCTGTATGAATAGGTCCAAACCTGTTCCTTCATTCTCCACTCCTTCTTGCCTGTATCGGTACCTGCACCTCCTGTGTGAACAGGTTCTAACATGTTTCGTCATTCTCCATTCCTTTCTGTCAGTACCCGTACCTGCACTCCCTGTGTGAACCAGTCCAAACCTCTTCTGTCATACTCCACTTCTTCCTGTCAGTACCCGTACCTGCACCTCCTGTGTGAACCGGTCCAAACCTGTTCCGTCATACTCCACTCCTTCCTGTCAGTACCCGTGCCTGCACCTCCTGTGTGAACAGGTCGAAACTTCTTCCGTCATACTCCACTCCTTCCTGCCCTGTGTCTCAGCCGTGCCTGCCTGCCCTGTGTCTCAGCCATGCCTGTCTGCCCCGTGTCTCAGCCGTGCCTACCTACCCTGTGTCTCAGCCATGCCTGCCAGCCCTGTGTCTCAGCTGTGCCGCCTGCCAGTGTCTCAGCCATGCCTGCCTGCTCATGTTTCAGCCGTGACCACTTGCCAGAGTACTGTTGGCATATGCAACAGATTAGAACTTAATATAAGTAAAAGGAGGACTTTATGCTGACCTGACAGTAGATGGCAATGTTGTGTAACGTTTCCTTCTGTTTAATGTATTGTATAAGAAATAGTCTCACTTGTAGTTTCACTTTCGTTTTGTTCCTGTTTCCTGATGCAATGCTAAAATGACTGCATTATTCCTTTACCTCATGCTGTTAGAAGTAAAAGCTTGTTAGCCCATGCAGCCTGCTCTGTGAAGTTTTCTACTGCAAAGGTGTGGATTCAGAAGCTGTGCAACAAGTACAGAGCGTGACAAGATGGAAGAATCTGCACACAGAAAAAAATTGGATAGATCTTTTATAGTGTACAGCGCTTTCTACACATCATCATCTCTGACCTCATGGGGGCTCACAATCTAAATTCCCTTTCCCTATGCCTTGTAGAGTGTGGAAGAAAACTGGCGAATCTGGAGGAAACCCACGCAAATATGGGGAGAACATACAAACTCTATTCAGCTGTTGTGATTGGTGGAATTTGAACACAGGCCCCCTGTGCTGCAATGCAATAATGCTAACCACTGAGCCACCGTGCTGCCCATGTTCAGCCCACTCCATTTGACTGAAGCATATTATTGGCAAAAGTATTAATTAAATTACATTTATATTATGTTTATGTACTGTACCATATAAAGTTATACGCATATCACTATGGGAGTCAATTGATGCTTATTTCTAGATGTCTACTTAAACATCTTTTTTAGATAAATACAACCTAAATTACTTGAATTTGCCCAATGTATATACATAGCAGTAATAGTATGTCAGTTCTTTAGAAAATCACATATTCGGAAGCAGATTGCGTAATATGACAGTTGTACAGACTTGTCTTGTGTTCTCTTTTTATTTTTTCTCCATGAACATGACTTGGTAAAAGGACATGTACCTGATATGTCTGACTGATAAAAGACAAGAAACGTGTTTTTATCAGGTTTTAACCTGCACATTCCATTCCGCTGTGCCAGTTGTGGGTGTAGCCTGGAAGGTTACCCACACATAGATTAATCCTACTTCACTCACAAATTTCATACCTAAAAACATGATCTGTTGATGAAATGTGGATTTAAAAAAATCCAGGTGGGAACAAAACAATCTTCTCTGTAAGTACATTTATGAAAGACATCTATGACCTCACAGAGAAATGTATGAAAAAGGTTTAATCTCATGCAGTCATGCAAAGTGTAGAAATTACCAGCATAGAAAAAAACTTATATTTTTCTATAAATATCTTTTGATCAACAGGAGGCACATTTCTTCAAAATTTTGCCATGCATGTCCCATAATTGCAAAGAATTTTACTCTGCTAACTGCCTGCAGCAAGTGATCCCACATGTATTTTATTATGGATGCTGCTCTTGAACATGAACCCTATTTTGGTAGAACTCAATTGTCAAGTCTGAACCATGGCAGTTTGAAGAATCCTCATTTGCTTTGGTGAGCTTTTTAGACCCTGGGATTATGGGAATCAGAAATTCCTTAGTTTCAAGTTTGATGTCTGTCTGTTTATTCTAAATTTACATTTTATTAAAAAAGGAGAAAAGAATAAGATAAACACTAGCTTGCCGCATGTCGCTACGAATCAACGTTCCTCTGGAAAATTCTGCTTCCTCACAGGATAACCAAATAGGAAATTTTCCATGAAACTTTAAATTCAAGAATTTGTATTCTTTTTTTCTCATGCAATTAAGCAGTGGTTTCCTGCTTCTTCCTATCCTCTGGAGAATATTGTCATGAATTTCTGGAGTCAATTTCAAAGTCAGAAGCAGAAGAGATAAAATTAGACACAACTTTATATAAACCCCCTCTCCTAGCAACTCATGAGTTTTTACACTGTCATGGTCATAAGTTTTGAGAGTGACACAAATTTTGGTTTTCACAACATTTGCTGCTTTCAGTTTTTAAAATAGCAGTTTACATTAATCTATATTGTTATGAAGAGTGATCAGATGAATTGCAAATGTAAATCAACAATTTATGGGATCATCAAGAACTTCAAAGAGAAAGGTTCAAGTGCTGTGGAGAAGGCTTTAGGGGGCCTAATAAAGTGCAGGAAGTGCCAGGATCATTTCCTAAAGAGATTTCAGCTATGATGATGATTGCTTCATCACCAGTGCTAAGCTTTCTCAGGAATGGCAGCTGGCAGGTGTCATATGGAGACTTTTGGAAGGACCTTATGTCAAGAAGGGCAGCAAAGAAGCCACTTCTCTCCAAGAAAAAAACAAGGACAGGCTGACATTCTGCAAAAAGTACAGGTAAATGTAATTTCTCTGATGAAGCCCCCCAGACTGCTTAGGATATCTAGAAGAATTACTGTCTGGAGAAGAAAAATATTTAGACTTGAGAGTCCTCAGTGGTTGATACCTTTTAATGGCTAACTGAAAAGATGGTAACAAATTGCAAGCTTTCGAGACTACTCAGGTCTCTTCATCAGGCATAGACTAATACAACATCTGAAGAATCACATATTTATACACAAAATAGCACAGAAAAAATGCAATAGGTAGGACAAGTGACATGAAGCAGAACTGTCATTATGGCAGAGGGATTAACATAAATATGTCTGGAGAAGAAAAGGTGAGCGCTTCCATGATTCCCGTGTCATGCCAACAGTTAAGCATCTGAAGACCATTCATATACAGTACAGACCAAAAGTTTGCACACACCTCATTCATAGATTTTTCTGTATTTTCATGACTATGAAAATTGTACATTCACACTGAAGGCATCAAAACTATGAATTAACACTTGTGGAATTATATACCGTATTTTTCGGACTATAAGACGCACCGGACCATAAGACGCACCCCAAATTTTCAGAAGGAAAATTGGGAAAAAAAAATAATGTGTCAAATGGGGGTCTGTCTTACAGTCCGAATTTAGCTTACCACTGTGTGGGGTGGTTGGGCACTGTGGGGTGGCTGTGTTCTGTGGGGTGGCTGTGTTCTGTGGGGTGGCTGTGTTATGTGGGGTGGCTGTGTTATGTGGGGTGGCTGTGTTATGTGGGGTGGCTGTTTTATGTGGGGTGGCTGTTTTATGTGGGGTGGCTGTGTTCTGTGGGGTGGCCATATACTCACAAATCCGGTGGTGGCAGCGGCGCGCCCAATGCAGCTTGGCTGCGATGCGGTGGTGGTGTCCGGGCAGCAGCGGGCCTCTGGGCTGCGTGGGGGGCTCCGCCGGCATCTCGTCCCAGCCGGAAAGCCCCCCGCAGCTGCGACGCGGTGCCTCCGGTGGCGGTCCCGATCCAAGGTGCGGTGGTGGTGTTCGGGCAGCAAGCGGGCCTCTGGGCTGTGTGGGGGGCTCCGCCGGCATCTCGTCCCAGCCGGAGAGCCCCCGCAGCTGCGACGCGGTGCCGGCATGAGGAATGGCCGCCTGGGGCCTCTGGCAAGATGGCCGCCGCATACTCTCGTTCAAATCTCGGCAACGAGATCTCTTCCCGAGGACAAGATCTCGTTGCCGAGATTTGAACGAGAGTATGCGGCGGCCATCTTGCCGGAGGCCCCAGGCGGCCATTCCTCATGCCGGCACCGCGTCGCAGCTGCGGGGGGGCTTTCCGGCTGGGACGAGATGCCGGCGGAGCCCCCCACGCAGCCCAGAGGCCCGCTTGCTACCCGAACACCACCACCGCACCTTGGATCGGGACGGCCACCGGAGGCACCGCGTCGCAGCTGCGGGGGGGGCTTTCCGGCTGGGACGAGATGCCGGCGGAGCCCCCCATGCAGCCCAGAGGCCCGCTGCTGCCCGGACACCACCACCGCATCGCAGCTAAGCTGCATTGGGAGCGCCGCCGCCACTGAACTTTCCGGTATGTTGGGACCATAAGACGCACCCCCATTTTCCCCCAAAATTTTGGGGGAAAAAAGTGCGTCTTATGGTCCAAAAAATACGGTACTTAACAAAAAAGTGTGAAACAACTGAAAATATGTCTTATATTCTAGGTTCTTCAAAGTAGCCACCTTTTGCTTTGATTACTGCTTTGCACACTCTTGGCATTCTCTTGATGAGCTTCAAGAGGTAGTCACCGGATATGGTTTTCACTTCACAGGTGTGCCCTGTCAGGTTTAATAAGGAAATTTCCTTGCTTTTCATCCAAGGAAATAGACTCACAAATTTGCCTGAGAACACTGCCAACAATTAAGAATAGTATCTAAACATCCTCCAAGACCAACTCCTCCCAGGGATCTAGGAGCAATTCGGTGAGGAACAATGTTTGTTCCAGTATGAAGAAACACCATTCCAGAAGGCAAAATTGATAGCTAAGTGGCTCAGAGAACAAAACATTGTAATTTTTGCCAAGAAACTGAGAAATTGAGAAGCTGTGGTAAATAGAGTTGAGCGATACTTTCCGATATCCTAAAGTATCGGAATCGGAATGGTACCGCCGATATCACTAAAATATCGGCGATACCCGATACCGATACCGGAAGTCCCATGTAAGTCTATGGGAACAAAATATCGCAACTAAAAAAAACCCCATTCTTTCCTTGTAAACAGTAAATATACACACATAGAATACATATATATATATATATATATACATGTCATTGTGACATATATATATACATATATGTATAGTTTATACACTTCTACATAGTAAAATATCCTCCGACATGAAATGACACTTGGTGTACATAGGGTTAACCATGTCTTTTCATGTCCTTTGCTATCTAATTTGCACAAACAATTAAATCAGACTATGTGTGCAAAATTTCACACCTGTAGGGGTTAATTAAAGGTGTAAATTCGTTGTAAAAAAACGGACTTTTTTGCTAAGAATTTACACCTTTAATTAACCCCTACAGGTGTGAAATTTTGCACACATAGTCTGATTTAATTGTTTGTGCAAATTAGATAGCAAAGGACATGAAAAGACATGGTTAACCCTATGTACACCAAGTGTCATTCATGTCGGGTTCTGCATTTTCACAAAAGCCGGCAATTGAATTAGCGGCTATTATACTATGTAGAAGTGTATGAACTACAAATATAAATATATATATATATGTGTCACAAATTCAATGACATGTATATATATATATGAGGTGTAAAATTGCTGAAAAAAATGTGTGGGCTCCTGCCCTATTTTCGCAACCAGACAGACAAAGCCAGTGAGTGGGGGCAGATAATAATAGCCCAGAGAGGGACCATTATTTTTGCCCCCCCCCCGGCTACTAACATCTGCCCCCAGACACCCCAGGAAAGACAAATCTATAATTAGATTCGCCCTTTCTGGCACTTTGCCCGTCTATTCCCATTGCCCTGTAGCGGTGGCGAATGGGTTAATATGGGGTTATAGCCACCTTGCTATTGAAAGGTGACCTTAAGCCAGGTTAATAATTGATAGCTGTCAATTAGACAACTATCAATTATTAATCCTATTGCATGAAAAAAAATAAAACACACACACTTTAATTAAAAATCATTTTAATGAAATAAAGACACATGTTTTTGACCATCTTTTATTTTACTGCAAAAACCATTTCCTGTAATAAAAATAAAATAAAAAAGCAAAATTATTCTTACCTATCCCATGCACAGTCAGGTCCCACGGTGTAATCCTTCAGAAAGGGTTAATGTTTACTGCAGGGACCGCAGCTAATGCTGCAGCCTCACAGTAAACCCCAAATGAATGAGTTCCTCTCCTGCCTGACAGGAGAGTAAAGGCTGGGTGTCACATAACGATACACCAGCGATCCCGACAACGATATGCACTTGTCAGGATCGCTGGTGTATCGCTACATGATCGCTGCTGAGCTGCCAAACAGGCAGCTCAGGCAGCGATCTGGGACAGCGACACTGCGGGTAACATCGCTTAAGGGCCCGTCTCACATAGCGATATCGCTACCGAGATCGCTGCTGAGTCACTAGTTTTGTGACGCAGCAGCGAGCTCACCAGCGATATCGCTGTGTGTGACATTCAGCGACGATCAGCCCCCCTGCCGGGTATCGCTGATCGTCGCAGAAATGTCAGGACCTTTTTTTGATCGCTGGTTTCCCTCTGACAGGCACGCATCGCTGCGTGTGACAGGCGGGAGACCAGCGATCCGCTGGTAACCAAGGTACACAGCGGGTTTCCAGGCACCGCGCAGCGCTTGGAAACCCGCTGTGTACCTTGGATACCAGCTCCCTGCATCAGGGCGCTGGTATCCAAGGTACACAGCGGGTTTCTAGGCACAGCCCCGCGCCTGGAAACCCGCTGTGTACCTTGGTTACCAGCGGATCGCTGGTCTCCCGCCTGTCACACGCAGCGATGTGTGCCTGTCAGCGGGAAACCAGCGATCAAAAAAAGGTCCTGACATTTCAGCGACGATCAGCGATACCCGGCAGGGGGGCTGATCGTCGCTGAATGTCACACACAGCAATATCGCTGGTGAGCTCGCTGCTGCGTCACAAAACTAGTGACTCAGCAGCGATCTCGGTAGCGATATCGCTATGTGAGACGGGCCCTTAAGTGGAAAGCTTAATTGATTGCTTTCCACTTTCACTTCAGGTCAGCCAGGGACACCATCAGTGACGTCAGAGGGAACTGATTAACAAAAATAGGGGTTCCCTTCGAAAAAAAAATGGCGTGGGGTCCCCCCTATTTTTGTTAACCAGCCAGATGAAGCAGACCGCTGAGGCCTGGATTTTCAGGCTGTTAAGGAGCCAAGATCCATGGACCTTGCCAGCCTGATAATACCAGGCCACAGCAGTCTGCATATCTTGGCTGATTAACAAAAATAGGGGATCCCCTCGAAAAAAATTGGCGTGGGGTCCCCCCTATTTTTGTTAACCAGCCAGATGAAGCAGACCGCTGAGGCCTGGATTTTCAGGCTGTTAAGGAGCCAAGATCCATGGACCTTGCCAGCCTGATAATACCAGGCCACAGCAGTCTGCATATCTTGGCTGATTAACAAAAATAGGGGATCCCCTCGAAAAAAATTGGCGTGGGGTCCCCCTATTTTTGTTAACCAGCCAGATGAAGCAGACCGCTGAGGCCTGGTTTTTCAGGCTGGTAAGGATCCAATATCCATGGACCTTGCCAGCCTGATAATACCAGGCCACAGCAGTCTGCTTAGCTTGGCTGGTTAACAAAAATAGGGGATCCCCTCGAAAAAAAAACGGCGTGGGGATCCCCCCTATTTTTGTTAACCAGCCAAGTAAAATGCAGACTGCTGCGGCCTGGTATTAAAAGACTGTCAAGGCCCATGGATTTTGGCCCTCAACAGCCTGATAATACCAGGATGCAGCAGCCCCACATTTGGCGCATCAAAAGATGTGCCAATTGTGGCACTTTACCCGGCTCTTCCCACTTGCCCTGTAGCGGTGGCAAGCGGGGTAATAAGGGGTTAATGTCACCGTTGATTGCACGGTGAGAATAAGCCCGGTTAATAATGGAGAGGTGTCAATAAGACACAGATCCATTATTAATCCCAAAGTTATTAAATGTTTAAAAAAAAGACAAAGCAAGAAAAGCAAGTATTTTAATGAAATAAAAGAGACAACACAGTTTTCATTAATTTTATTATACACTCATTCCTGCGACGCCATCGATCTCCTGTAAAAAAAAAAAAAAAACAAACCAACAGTATACCACCTGTCCGACGCAGTCCATAACGACAGTCCCACGACGATCCAGCTCTGCTACATCGCAATGACAGGCAGAGCCTGTCATCGCGACGCAGCACAGCTGATTACCTGCTTCCCCGGCGGTGACGTCATCGGACTGACTGCTTTACGGCCGGATTACCCAGCAGTCACTGCAGTTATCGCGAGAAACTGCATGTGACCGCCGGGGAAAGAAGATGGCGGCCATGAAGCAGTCCAGGCCGTGACCGCCGGAGATCTTCTGCCAGGTAAGTGCCGCTGACTCCTGACAGACCCGACCGACGGACACTGACAGTGACAGTGACAATCCCGATTCCGGTATCCGATAAGACGAAAATATCGGAACTCGGAATCGGAATTCCGATACAGCCAATATCGGCCGATACCCGATATTTGCAGTATCGGAATGCTCAACCCTAGTGGTAAACCCTAAAAAAGAGGGATGACAAAAATAATTGTGATAAACTCTAAGCACTGATTAGGCAAGAATGGGTTTTCATCAATCAGGATTAGGCCAAGAAGCTGATATTCAGCATGCCAGGGCGAATTGCAGAACGCTTGAAAAATAAGAGTCAACACTGTAAATATTGTGTCTTTAAAAAACTTGATATATTATTTGTCAACACACTTGAAAAAACATATAAACATATAAATACAAAACATATAAAATGCTTATAATTGTACTCCAGCAATTATAGAAACATTCTGACTAGAGATGAGCGACTTTAGCTCCGGGAGGGTCGAGTTGGGTTTCGGACCACCCGACCTTCCCAGAAGTCGAGTCGAACGAAGTCGGCCGACTAAAGGAAAAGGTCGAGTCGGAGTCGGAGACCCAACCCCAATGCAAGTCAATGGGTAATAAAAGTCGGCAGTGAGTGGAGGACAGTAAACACACCTACAGTGCCCATTTCAATGCCAACGACATCAATTCTTATTACTTAAGCTTGTCAACCTTAGTTTACGTTATAATAATAGTTGCGCACTGAAAACTGGGGTTATTTGGCTAAAGTTGTGGGTGGGCGAGGCAGGCTGGCTCCAGGTTTTCATGGGCCCTGGGCAAAAGAGTCTCAGTGGGCCCCTTTAACACATACCACAATTCATGATGCTTCGATAAGGCAGAGAAATATAGGTATAGTACAATGCCAAATACGTCACTTCTTACATTACATGAGTGATGTCTACAAATCTACAAATTCTACAATAGCTCAAAAACCGGACAGTATAGTCCTCCATACAGTATTATGGGCACCACATAGTGCGCCATACAGAATGGGCTCCAAATGCTCCATACAGAATAGGACCCATATGTGCTCCATATGATGCTCCATATATAAAGGGACCTATATGATGCCCCATAAATAATGAACCCCATATGATGCTCTAGTATATGATGGGCCCCATATATGATGCTCCAGTGTGTGATGAGCCCCATATAATGCTCAAATATAATAGTCCCCATATATAATGCTCCATATACAGTATAATGGGCTTCATGTGATGCTCCATATATAATGGGCCCCATATGATGCTCCAGTATATGATGGGCCCCATGGATGATGCTCCAGTGCATGATGAGCCTATATAATGCTCCATATATAATGGGCCCCATATGATGCTCCAGTATATGATGGGCCCCATATATAATGCTCCCTATCTGTGATGCTCAAGTGTATGATGGGCCCCATATATAATTCTCCAGTGTATAATGCTCCCCATATATTGCTCCAACCATTAAAAAAATGAAATACCTCTCCTCGCTGGTCACTGCTCTACTCTGGTCTCCTCAGCATCACCATCTTCCACCTCTCTGTACTGTGACTTTTCAGGCAGAGGGCGCACAGACGTGACATCATCGTGCTCTCTGACCTGAATGTCACTGTCAGGAAACGCGGAAGACGTCACAGCGGTGGAGCAGGAGAGGTAAGTATTGCAAGTGCTGGGGCCCTGAGCAATCAGGGGGGGCACACTCGTGGGTGCCGGGAACTGGCACAGGGCCCCTCATAGTACGCCGGTGTCTCTGACAGCGAGTGGGCCCCCCCACCTGGTCAGGGCCCCAGCACTTGCCCGGGTGCGCCAGGTGCTGACGCCAGCCCTAGGGGGTACAGCCTAGTTACAGAGGTGGAAAAACTGGCATATGTTGAGGTGTAGGCTGGACGTTCAGCAGCTGCAAATGGAAGAATTGGAGAAGTCAGAGGAAGAGGAGGACAAAGTGATTCATTTTGCTGGCAACCTATGTGTCATCAGGGAAGGTGTTACAAAATCCTTTGAAACCAAGGCATGGTTCATTTTAATGAAGGTGAGATCACCTACATTTTTGGGTCCTTCTTTCTGTCAGGATTGATCTAGCAGCACTGAAGACTCTTTCTGATAGCACACTACCAGCAGGGCAAGTGAGCTCCTGTAAGGCATATTGTGCCAATTCAGGCCAGGTGTCCAGTTTACAGGCCCAGTAGTCAAAGGGAATGAACTGTGAGGGAAAACATCGATAGGGGAGGAGAGGTAATTTTGAACCATAGTTGTCAACCGCTGTCTCCTGTCTGTTGCAATCGATTCAGTATTACCAGTCGTGTGAGCGTTACTCGAGAAATCAGACCACAACATGGTCATGAAACCCCTGTCTCCAACGCCACTTTGGTTGTGTGCACCACAAACACCTCTTCCATTTGGCCCAGTACGGCTCGTGGTAGAACCTGCACCGCTGCTGTGTGCTGGGAATGCCTCTAACAAACAGTTTACCAGAGTTGCTTGTTTGTTCGCCAATATTAGCTCTAGGTTCTCCTGTGGCATGAGGTTCTGTAATTTGGCTTTATAGCATGGATAGAGGATGCTGGCCAAACAGTAGTCGTCGTCCTTCATAATTTTAGCAATGCAAGGGCCCCTTTTTAGGATCCACAAGACATAATCACACATGTGAGCCAATGTTCCAGGTGTCAATGATGCACTGCCAGTGGTGGGTGGAGGAGCACTTTCTGCCAAATCCACATCCCTCCAGTCACAAACAACCCTGTACCTGACCTTGGCAAGCCAACATTTTCTCTTGCCCCCTGAGAAGCATCCTTCTCTTCAAAATAATCATCCCCCTCATCCTCCTCTTCTTCGTCCACCTCGTCCAGGACAGTTCCCTGAGAAGACAATGCCTGACTGTCATCAAGGCTTCCCTCCTCCTCCTCCTCCTCTTCCTCCTCCGCTGCAGACGCCTGATTCTTAATGTGCGTCAAAGTTTGCATGAGCAGATGCATAAGTGGGATGCTCATTCTTATGATGGCGTCGTCTGCGCTTACCAGCCATGTGCATTCCTCAAAACACTGAAGGAATTTACAGAGGTTTTTCAGCTTTGACCACTGCACACCCGACAACTCGATGTCTGCCCTCAAACTGCATGCCTGTGTATCCTCCCACAAATGAATTACAGCCTGCCTCTGTTTGCACAGCCTCTCAATCATGTGCATGGTGGAGTTCCACCTTGTTACAACGTCTATGATTAGGCGGTGCTTGGGGAGGTGGAGCGATCGCTGTAGCCTCTGCATACGACTGGAGTCTACGGCGAGCGACGGATATGCGAGCACAGTCTTCGCACCTTATGGAGTAGGGCTGGTAACTCTGGATAATTATTTATGAAGCACTGCACCACCAGGTTCAAGGTGTGAGCCAGGCAAGGTATGTGTCTGAGCTTTGCCATGGCTATGGCTGCCACAAAATTACGGCCGTTATCACTGACTACCTTGCCTGGCTCAAGATGTAGACTGCCCAGCCATGACTCAGTTTCTCGCTGCAAGTAGTTGGCCAGTGTCTCCGCGGCATGTCTGTTGTCGCCCAAAGACATCATCTTTAAAACAGCCTGCTGACGCTTACCACTAGCTGTTCGATAGTGGGACACCTAGTGTGCAACACTGGCAGCTGCAGATGGAGTGCTCATGTGACTGCGCTCTGTCGACAAGCTTTTGCTTCTGGAGGAGGAGGGTCGAATGCCTACAGCCAACTGTTGCCTATACCGTGGGCTAGGCAGCACTGTCCCACCGCCGCTGTCCCCTGTTGACCCTGCATCCACCACATTAACCCAGTGCGCAGTGATGGACACGTAACGACCCTGGCCATGCCTACTGACCCATGCATCTGTTGTGAGGTGCACCTTTCCACTCACTGATTGAGTGCATGGACAATGAGGTCTTTCACATGCAGGTGGAGAGCAGGGATGTCTTTTCTAGAAAAGAAGTGCCAACTGGGTAGGTCATAGTGTGGGACAGCGTAGGCCATGAGCTCTCGGAACGCTGCGCTTTCAAACAAACAGAAGGGTATCATCTCTAATGAGATCAGTTTGGCAATGTAGGCGTTCAAAGCCAGAGAGGTTTTGTAGTCCGTCCACGCTTGCAAGTGCATGGTGTTTAAATGTCTAAGCATGCAACTGGTATTCAATTTTCTGAGATTTTTCCCTCGGCTAAAGGTCCTTCAGCACTTCTTACAGATAACCTTCGCCTCATCAATAGGATTTTGGTCAAAAATGTGCCACATTGCACTCTTCCTACTATGGGCTAAATTTCCAGGGCTTGCACGCTGTGCTAATTTGACCATCTGGCCAAGCTGTCCTGCAACTCTTTTTGTTTTTTAACATGTTTTTGGACTGCTACGGGCCTGCCAGATAACCGCAGCTGCGATGTCGATGCCTGCTGCTGATCCTCCTACTCTTCTGAGCTATTGCCAGCAGCACCCTCTTCCCCAATGGATGCCAATCCGGGTCAACAACTGGGTCATCCATCACCTCCTTTTCAATTTCATCTGCACCTTCCTCTGTGTCACCGTTTACAGGGTTAGAGTATGCTGGAAGGGGCACCTGAGTTTCAGCAGGGTCAGAATCTGGCTCAGTAGACTGCAAAGGCAATGCAGTGCTCCGGGTGAATGTACCAGCAGAATCAGATAGCAGAGTGGCTGTGCATGATAACCCAGGCATGGTATGTGAAAAGAGCTCCAGGGAGTAATCTGAAGTGTGGCCTGCCGCATCCTTCACTTGTGGTGGGGTGAAGGACACATGTCTACTTTACATCAGCACAATTTTGGAAACAAAATTTTTTTTGTTAGGAAGTTATAAGGGTTAAAAGTTGACCAGGGATTTCTCATTTTTACAACAAAATTTACAAAGCCATTTTTTTTTACGGACTACCTCACATTTGAAGTCACTTTGAGGGGTCTATATGGCAGAAAATACCCAAATGTGACAACATTATAAAAACTGCACCCCTCAAGCTACTCAAAACTATATTCAAGAAGATTATTAACCCTTCAGGTGCTTCACAGGAACTAAAGCAACGTGGAAGGAAAAAATGGACATTTTAATTTTTCCAACAAAAATTTTCTTTTAGCATCAATTTTTTCATTTTTGCATGGGCAAAAGGATAAAATTGATCCTAAAATTTGTTGGGCAATTTCTCCTGAGTAACACCGATACCTCATATGTGGTCATAAACCACTGTTTGGGCGCACGGCAGAGCTCAGAAAGGAAGGAGCGCCATTTGACTTTTTGAATGGAAAATATGCTGGAATATTTAGCGGTTGCCATGTCGCATTTGGAGAGTCCCTGTATGCCTAAACATTGGAGCTCTCCCACAAGTGACCCCATTTTGGAAACTAGACTACCCAAGTAACTTATCTAGATGCATAGTGAGCACTTTGAACCCCCACGTGCTTCACAAATTGATCCGTAAAAAAAAGAAAGTACTTTTTTTTTCACAAAAATTTTCTTTTAGCCTCAGTTTTTTCATTTTCACATGGGCAACAGGATAAAATGGATCCTAAAATTTGTTGGGCAATTTCTCCTGAGTACATCGATACCTCATATGTGGTCATAAACCACTGTTTGGGCGCACGGCAGAGCTCAGAAAGGAAGGAGCGCCATTTGACTTTTTGAATGGAAAATATGCTGGAATATTTAGTGGTTGCCATGTCGCATTTGGAGAGTCCCTGTATGCCTAAACATTGGAGCTCTCCCACAAGTGACCCCATTTTGGAAACTAGACTACCCAAGTAACTTATCTAGATGCATAGTGAGCACTTTGAACCCCCACGTGCTTCACAAATTGATCCGTAAAAAAAAGAAAGTACTTTTTTTTTCACAAAAATTTTCTTTTAGCCTCAGTTTTTTCATTTTCACATGGGCAACAGGATAAAATGGATCCTAAAATTTGTTGGGCAATTTCTCCTGAGTACATCGATACCTCATATGTGGTCATAAACCACTGTTTGGGCGCACGGCAGAGCTCAGAAAGGAAGTAGCGCCATTTGACTTTTTGAATGGAAAATATGCTGGAATATTTAGCTGTTGCCATGTCGCATTTGGAGAGTCCCTGTGTGCCTAAACATTGGAGCTCCCCCACAAGTGACACCATTTTGGAAATTAGACCCCCCAAGGAACGTATCTAGATGCATAGTGAGCACTTTGAACCCCCAGGTGCTTCACAAATTGATCCATAAAAAAAAGAAAGTACTTTTTTTTCACAAAAAAATTCTTTTAGCCTCAGTTTTTTCATTTTCACATGGGCAACAGGATAAAATGGATCCTAAAATTTGTTGGGCAATTTATCCTGAGTACACAGATACCTCATATGTGGTCATAAACCACTGCTTGGGTGCACAGCAGGGCCCAGAAGGGAAGGAGCACCATTTGACTTTTTGAATGGAAAATTAGCTCCAATCGTTAGAGGACACCATGACGCGTTTGAAGAGCCCCTGTGTGCCTAAACAGTGAAAAACAACCACATGTGACACCATTTTGGAAACTAGACCCCTTATGGAACTTATCTAGATGTGTTGTGAGCACTCTGAACCCCCAAGTGCTTCACAGAAGTTTATAACGCAAAGCAGTGAAAATAAAAAAATCATTTTTTTCCTCAAAAATGATTTTTTAGTCAGCTATTTTTTATTTTCACAAGGTTAACAGGAGAAATTGGACCACAAAAGTTGTTGTGCAATTTGTCCTGAGTACACCAATACCCCATATGTGGGTGGAACCACTGTTTTTGCACATGGGAGAGCTCAGAAGGGAAGAAGCGCCATTTTGGAATGCAGACTTGATGGAATGTTATGCGGGCATCATGTTGCGTTTGCAGACCCCCCAAGGAGCTTATTTAGATGTGTAGTGAGCACTTTGAACCCCCAAGTGCTTCACAGAAGTTTATAAACGCAGAGCAGTGAAAATAACAAAATCATTTTTGTTCCTCAAAAATCATTTTTTAGCCCGCTATTTTTTATTTTCCCAAGGGTAACAGGATAAATTGGATCACAAAAGTTGTTGTCCAGTTTTTCCTGAGTACGCTGGTGCCCCATATGTGGGGGGGACCACTGTTTGGTCGCACGGCAGGGCTCAGAAGGGAAGGAGCGCCATTTGACTTTATTAATGGAAAATTAGCTCCAATCGTTAGCGGACACCATGTCGTGTTTGGAGAGCCCCTGTGTGCCTAAACTTTGGAGCTCCCCCACAAATGACCCCATTTTCGAAACTAGACCCCCTAAGGAACTTATCTAGATGCACAGTGAGCACTTTGAACCCCCAGGTGCTTCACAGAAGTTTATAACGCAGAGCCGTGAAAATAAAAAATCTTTTTTTTTTCTCAAAAAATGATTTTTTAAGCCCCCTATTTTTTATTTTTGCAATGGTTACAGGAGAAATTGGACCCCAAAGGTTGTTGTACAGTTTATCCTGAGTACGCTGGTACCCCATATGTGGGGGGAAACCACTGTTTGGGCACACGTCAGGGCTCAGAAGGGAAGTAGTGACGTTTTGAAATGCCGACTTTGATGGAATGGTCTGCGGCATCATGTTATGTTTGCAGAGCCCCTGATGTGCCTAAACAGTAGAAACTCCCCACAAGTGACCCATTTTGGAAACTAGACCCCGCAAGGAACTTATCTAGATGTGTGGTGAGCACTTTGAATCCCCAAGGGCTACACAAGTTTATAACGCCCGGTATGAAAATAAAAAAATCATATTTTTTTCCACAAACATGATCTTTTTGTCCCCAATTTTTTATTTTCCCAAGGGTAACAGGAGAAATTAGACCCCAAAAGTTGTTGTCCAATTTGTCCTGAGTACGCCGATATCCCATATGTTGGAGAAAACTACTGTATGGGCACACGTCGGGGCTCGGAAGGGAAGTAGTGACGTTTTGAAATGCCGACTTGATGGAATGGTCTGCGGGCATCATGTTAAGTTTGCAGAGCCCCTGATGTGCCTAAACTGTGGAAACCCCCCAAGTGACCCCATTTTGGAAACTAGACCACCCAAGGAACTTATCTAGATGTGTAGTGAGCACTTTGAACCCCCAAGTGTTTCACAGAAGTTTATAACGTACAGCCGTAAAAACAAAAAAAAATCTTTTTTTTTTACAAGAATGATATTTTCGCCCACAAGTTTGTATTTTCCCAAGGGTAACAGAAGAAATTGGACCCCAAAAGTTGTTGTCCTGTTTGTCCTGAGTACGCTGGTACCCCATATGTGGGGGGAACCACTGTTTGGGCACACGTGGAGGCTCGGAAAGGAAGTAGTGACGTTTTGTAATACCGACTTGATGGAATGGTCTGCGGGCGTCATGTTACGTTTGCAGAGCCCATGATGTGCCTAAACAGTAGAAACCCCCCCATTGACCCCATTTTGGAAACTAGATTCCCCAAGGAACTCCTCTAGATGTGTGGTGAGCACTTTGAATCTCGAAGTTCTTCACAGAAGTTAATAATGCAGAGCCGTGAAAATAAAAAATCATTTTTTTTTCCACAAACATGATCTTTTAGTCCCCAATTTTTTTCCCTAGGGTAACAGGAGAAATTAGACCCCCCAAAGTTGTTGTGCAATTTTTCCTGAGTACGCTGATACCCCATATGTGGGGTAAAACCACTGTTTGGGCACACGTCGGGGCTCGGAATAAAGGGAGCACTGTTTGACTTTTTGAACGCAAAATTTGCAGGAATCAATGGTGGCGCCATGTCGCTTTTAGAGACCCCCTGATGTGCCTAAATAGTGGAAAACCCTCAATTCTAACTCCAACCCCTAACCACAACCCTAACCCCTACACACACCTAATCCAAATCCTAACCATAACCCTAACCCCAACACACCCCTAACCATAATCCCAACCCTAACCACAAACCTAACCCTAACCCAAACCCTAACTCTAATTCCAACCCTAACCCTAATTCTAACCGTAACCCTAATTCCAAACCTAACCCAAATTCCAACCCTAACCCTAATTCTAACCGTAACCCTAATTCTAACCCTAATGCTAAAGGCTAGGTTCACATTACGTTTTAACAAGCCCGTTCAACACATAGCGCTGACGGGCTGGTAACGGCATAGTATAACGCAATCGCGTTATGCTATACCCGCTAGCGCAGGGGAATCAGCAGATGATTCAACTGCGCTAGCGGTGACAGAGCCCAGATGCTACAGGCTGCGTCCGAGGCTCCATTACTTAATGACGGCACATCGCGAACTCATGCCACTTTACAGCATGTGTCGCGATGCGCCCGCAAATGGGGGTGAATGGCAGCGTTAACGGACTGCGTTACACCGCGTTATACCGTGGTGTAATGCAGTCCGTCTAACGGACTGCCATAACACGATATGAATCCAGCCTAACCCTAATTATAACCCTAACCCTAATGCTAACCCTAGTCCTAACCCTAACCTAACCCTAAGGCTAGGTTCACATTACGTTTTACCAGCCCGTTCAACACATAGCGCTGACGGGCTGGTAACGGTATAGTATAACGCGATCGCGTTATGCTATACCCGCTAGCGCAGAGAAATCAGCAGATGATTCATCTGCACTAGTGGTGATGAAGCCCAGACGCTGCAGCCCTCGTCCGAGGCTCCGTCACTGAATGACGGCACGTCGCGAACGCATGCCGCTTTACGACATGCGTTGCGATGTGCCCGCAAATGGGAGTGAATGGTAGCATTAACGGACTGCGTTACACCGCGTTATACCGCGGTGTAACGCAGTCCGTCTAACGGACAGCTATAATGCGATATAAATCCAGCATAATCCTAATGCTAACCCTAACCCTAAGGCTAAACCTAACCCTAAGGCTAACCCTAACCTAACCCTAAATGTAATTCTAACCCTAATAGAAAAAAATATATATTTTATTTTTTGTCCCTTCCTATGGGGGTGATAAAGGGGGCGTTTATTTACATTTTTTTATTTTGATCACTGTGAGAGTTTATCACAGTGATCAAAATAAATTTTTGGGACTTTAGAAGGCGCACTGCGCATGCGCCCGCCATTTTCCAAGATGGCGGCGCCAATGAAGAGTCCCGGACGGAGCCGGGACGGATCTACGGGCGCCAGAAGACCGGGGGAGGTGAAATGACACTGGAGGTGGATCGGAAGTCGGGGGCAGCGGACCGGAGCGGAGGGGAGAGGACAGGAGCGCAGGGCAGCAGATAGTAACGGCGGTGACCGATCGCTGCCATGAAATCGGTTGTGGCGGCCGATCACCGCCGTTACTCGGTGTGGGGGGTCGTAACTTGGTGTCCAGCCATGGCAGATGCTATTGCAGCATCGGCCATGGCTGGATTGTAATATTTCACCAAATTTCATTGGTGAAATATTACAAATCGGTCTGATTGGCTGTTTCACTTTTAACAGCCAATCAGAGCGATCGTAGCCATGTGGGGGTTAAGCCACCCCCACTGTGGTGATGCACAAAGGGTCTTGTGCCTGCGGGTCGGGTGACCTTTCAGTGACCCCGGTCACCCGACCCGCAGGAACATGATTTATAGCATGACGCCTACGTAGGCGTCATGGGTTGGGATGCCACTGGTTTTCATGACGCCTACGTAGGCGTCATGGGTCGGGAAGGGGTTAAAGGGAACCAGTCACCAATTTTTTTTCATATAAAGAAAGGCCACCATACAATATGCTGCAATAAAGGCCCTAATGGTGGTGGCCATACATTACATGGGAAAAACTTGGTGACAGGTTATCTCTAATGAAGCACTCCTAAAATTGTATTCTCTTAATATATTGGAGTCTTCTTCATATTAGCACTGTGTACTTACAATTGCTCAATTTGCCTTTCTACCCACCTAATTCTTCTCTTTTCCATTAGGTCTATGACATCACCTGATTAAAAACTGACTAGCTGAATCCTTCTAAGCAGTATATTGAAACAGGAAGTCTATTTTCCCTGTAGGTGTCATCATGAGTCACTGCAAAAGTCCCTGGCGGGGGGGAGGGAGCGGCTGGATCAGGATTTGAAGAGGGGAATGTTAATTGCAGGGACAAGAGACAGTTTCAGAATAGAGCGAAGAGAAGAATTAGCTGGGTAGAAAGGCAAAATGAGCAATTGTAAGTACAAAGTGCTATATAATATGATATGATGATTGCAATATATTGAGAGGATAATAATTTGATGGGAGAACATCTTTAAACCAGCACGACACATGCGCACACATCATTTAGGCTGATACCCATTCTCTTTCCTGTGCTGCATTCTCTCCCACTGTCCTCCCGATTATCTGATTAGCAATCCGGTGAGCTTGGCTTGTTATCTGCATTTTTGTTTTTATAGGTTTTGGTTGCATTATCTACTATGTAATTCAAGTGTTCATCTATTAACCTTGGTTTCCCTCTGGTTTTCTTTTTTTAGAACTCCTCCCTAGACAGTATATTACTACTCGTTATAATCGAGCCCATTCCTCATGAGTTCTGTCTGTCAGTTGTCTTCTTTTCACTTGATAAGAGACTTTAGTAAATGAGGGTTAGGTATTTACCTTATGCTAGAAAATATTCTTCATGATTTATACATATTTTATATATCATCAAATACACTATAAGTATGACTTAGCCATTTTTGCATTTATGTTTCTCATTCTTTCATTTGTATAGGTGTATTATGTTGTTCCAATCTATCTTTTTTATCTACTCTTCAGTCTGAGGAAGGTCTTCTTGTTAGACCGAAACGTCATAATAATCTGGATAAAACTATACTTTCTTCATTGACATCTGGAGTGCTGTATTTCTTTTTGTATCCTATGTACATGTAAACACACCCTTATTAGAAATGTGACTACTTAATAATTTACTTGCATTGGCATGATTATGTATGGGTGTTATAAATCATGAAGTTTAAACATGTATCTGTCTAAATAATGCAAATGTTAGCAACTTCAGGAGTGTAAAGAAAATCATTAGTCTATGAAGAAATAAATACATGAACACACCAGTACTGTGATTGGAATAAAAAAAAAACATTATTTGTACAAAGGTGGACAGTTTTTACTTATTGTATTACATAGATACATAGTTAATAACTGTCCATCAAGTTCAACCAAAGGATGGGAAAGTATAAAGGGAAAGGGCACATGTACAACCACAATGCATGATCCAGTTCACACCAAAATATCTACCTAATAGCTAATCCTTCCCTCCTAATCGCAATTGTTGATCCACTGAATCAAACATTCAAAAAAGAACTTTACACACTTACATTATTTCGGATTTCCTTCAATAAAGCATATAAAACTTGTTGGAAACCATCAATGGGTCCCACTGTGACAAACAAAAGTAGGGAATTAATCCTACCGGTAATGTTGTTTCCAGGAGTCCATCATGACAGCACCGCCAGGAGGTTGTCCTTCATATCCTTGATAGGGACAGGAACACAGAAGAGGTTAAATAGCCCCACCTACCTCCACCCTTCAGTGATTTTTCAAGTACCACACCAGGATGGATGCAACACAATTTTATTGAAATCTCCACTACAATGTTAATGACACATCATAGTTAAATAATGCAAGGGAGGGTATATAAGGGGTGCTGTCATGATGGACTCCTGGAAACAACATTACCGGTAGGATTAATTCCTACTTTCCAGGACGTCCCTCCTGACAGCACCGCCAGGAGAAGTACCAAATAACTCCTCTTTAGGGTGGGACTACTGCTTGGAGAACTTTTCTCCCATAGGCCGTCTGTTGATTTGACAGAACGTCCAATCTATAATGTTTACTAAACGTATTTATGTTGGACCAGGTTGCGGCCTTGCAAATCTGGTCCATAGAAGCTCCTGCTCTCTCTGCCCAAGACGCCGAGATTGCTCTCAGCGAGTGGGCCCTAAGACCTTCTGGAGGAGTCTTTCCTGCAGCGGTGTATGCCGCAGTAATAGTTGATTTTAGCCATCTGGCCAAGGTGGCTTTTGACGCTTTCTTCCCTTTATTTTTGCCTGCCATTTGTATAATAAGATTTGAGTCTATTCTCCAATCTTCCGTCAGTTTTAGATACTGTAGAACTGTTCTTCTAACGTCCAAGGAATGGAGCGAGCGTTCCTTCTCATTTCTATAGTTCTGGCAGAAGGTGGGAAGTATTATTTCCTGATTTCTGTGAAAGTCTGTTACCACCTTAGGAAGAAAGGTCGGGTCTAGTTTCAAGATTATACAGTCTTCCTGGATTCTTACATATGGGTCTCTTATGGAGAGAGCCTGGATCTCTCCTATACGTCTGGCTGAGGTTATTGCCACCAGAAAAACTGTTTTAAGCGTTATTGATCTGAGGTCTGCCTGGTCTAGTGGTTCGTAAGGGGTCTTCCTTAGCTCATTTAGTACTAGACTGAGGTCCCATGGTGGAACGGAACTACGTATTGTGGGTCTCATGCGTTGCGTAGCTCTAATAAATCTTGACACCCAAGGATGGTCTGCTAGTGGGTAATCAAGAAAGGACCCTAGTGCTGAGATCTGTACCTTCAACGTACTAGGTTTTAGACCCTTATCGAATCCCGCCTGTAGGAAATCCAGGATTTTAGGAATATCTGGGTCGTTCGTAAGGGATAGTGGTTGTGCACAGTGTGAGCAAAATTTCTTCCAGACTTTGAGGTATATGGATGAGGTAACGAGCTTTCTGCTTTCCTGTAGAGTAGCTATAACTGATTCGGATAAGCCTTTAAATCTCAGGATCTCTTTTTCAGGATCCAGGCTGAAAGTGCTAAGAACTTCAGGTCCTGATGGACGAGAGGGCCCTGCATCAAGAGGTCCCGCTGTAATGGGAGATGAATCGGGTCTTCTAACGCCATCTGCTTTAGTACCGGGAACCAGCTTCTTTTGGGCCAGTAGGGCACTATTAGAATGACTGCCGTATGACTCTCTTGAATCTTTCGTAGTACTCTTGGTATCAAGGGTAGTGGTGGGAAGGCATACGCGAGTTCCGTATCCCAGTCCTGCGCTAGGGCATCTATCGCTGTTGGGTTGTCTCTTGGATCTAGTGAGAAGAATCGCTCTGTTTTTGTATTTCTTTTTGAGGCAAATAAGTCTATCTCGGGAAATCCCCATATTCTGGTCAGTTGTGTAAACACTTCCTGATTTAGAACCCATTCCGCTGGTTGTATTTTTTGTCTGCTGAGGAAGTCTGCTATCTGATTGTTTTCCCCTTTTAGGTGTACTGCTGTCAGAGATCTTAAATTTATTTCTGCCCAGGTGAATATTTCTTCCGAAATACTCTGTAGGTGACGGTGTCTCGGACCTCCCTGGTGCCGTAGAAAGGATACTGTAGTTGAATTGTCGGAGAATACTCTGACGTGTCGGTTGTACAGCTGTCTCTGGCATCTGCTGATCGTCTCCCAGACTGCTTTGAGCTCTCTGCAATTTGATGAGCTGTTGCGCATCGCACCGGACCATGTTCCTTGGAGATAGCATCCCTCCACATGGGCTCCCCAGCCACTGAGACTTGCATCTGTGGTGATATTTATGCAGGGGGATACTCTCCATGGTTTTCCATGTTTTAAATTTGATACGTCGGTCCACCATGCTAGGGATCGCCTTACTTCTGGTGACAACTTTATTTTGTTGTCCAATGATGTATCCTTTCCGTCCCATATCCGGAGGATTTCTCTCTGCAACGTCCTTGAGTGAAATTGACTCCACTGGACGCTTGCTATGCATGAAGTCATTAGGCCCAGCACTCTCATGGCCTTCCTGATAGTGGTGTATTTTTGTTCCTGTAGCATATGGGCTTCCTGTTGGACTGTTGTCTGTTTGTGGGGAGGAAGAAAAGAGTGTTCTTGGCCTGAGTCCAGAATAACTCCCAGAAATATTTTCCTTTTTTCTGGTTCTAGACTTATCACCCAACCTAGATTTTCTAGGAGAGATCTGGTTTCTCTGAAATAATCCTCCATCTGTTGGTGTGAATCCGCCACTAACAACAGGTCGTCCAGGTATGGAATTATGAGGACGTTTTTTGTTCTTAGAAAGGCCATTGTCTCTGCTATGATCTTGGTAAATATGCGAGGTGCTGAAGAGAGACCGAATGGTAGGCAACAGAATTGGAAGTGACGTATCCTTCCTCTGTCTTTTATTGCGAACCTCAGGTATTTTTGATGTGCTATATGGATGGGCACATGATAATATGCGCTTTTGAGATCTAGTGTGCACATCACTGAATTTTCTTTTATTAGCGGTATGGCCGACTGAAGTGTTTCCATTTTGAAACGTTTGTAGGTCACCTATCTGTTTAGGGGTTTCAGATTTATGATTGTCCTGTATTCTCCTCCGGGTTTCTTTATAGAAAACAGGCTGGAGTAATGGCCCTGAAACTGTTGAGATTGGGGCACCGGTATTATGGCTTTTAACTCTCTGAGCTCCTGTATATCCGCGACCAGTCTTTGGTGGACCGCCGGGGACTGGCTCTGAGTTAGGCAAAATCTTCGGGGAGGAGGCTGGGTGAATTCCACCCTGTATCCGTGTGCGACTGTGCTCAGGATCCATTGATTTTTTGTGATTTGTCTCCATTGATCTATGAAGTATTGAAGTCTCCCCCCGATTTGCCTGGCGTCATTGTCTGCTTGACCCGGTTCCCTGATCTCGAAAGGAGCCTCTACCTCTGCCGCCTTTGGGGTAGCTCCACCTTCCGGACTTACCCTTGCCCCTGTAATCCTGTCTTGGATGAGATCGGGTCTTATGAAAGGCTGGCATTCTTTTTTGTTTTTGCACTGGGAAACCTTTCTTTTTGTCAGACGCTTTGTCCAATAATTCATCTAATACCGGACCGAACACCTGCAGCCCTGAAAACGGTATTGAGCAGAGTTTATTTTTTGACTGTGTGTCACCTGCCCATGATCTTAACCACAGCGCACGTCGTGCTGCATTGGATAATGCGTTACTTCTGGCTGCGAAGCGGACTGACTCGGCCGAAGCATCTGCCATAAACTCTGTTGCCATTTTAAATAATGGTAAAGTTTTTATGATCTCTTCTCTGGGGGTTTTGTTGGATATTTGGTCTTCCAATTCTTTCACCCAGCGAGTTATTGATCTGGCTACCGAAGTTGCCGCTATGTTGGTCTTCATAACTGATGCAGAAGCCTCCCATGCTTTTTTAAGGAGGTCTTCCGCTCTCCTATCCATTGGGTCCTTAAGGCCTGAGGAGTCCTCAAATGGAATGGCTGTCTTTTTCGATACTTTAGCTACAGGTATGTCTATTTTCGGTATGGATTCCCAGACCTTAGTATCGTCTGGGTTAAACGGGAGGCGAAACTTAAATTCTTTTGGAATTATAAGCTTTTTCGCAACATCCTCCCATTCTTCCAGTATCATGACTGTGATATGTTTATTCACCGGGAACACCCTGCTTCTTTTAGCCCTCAGACCCCGAACATCTCGTCCTGGACGGTTAGAGGCTCTGAGGATTCCTCTACTTTCATGGTATCCCTAACCGCCTGCAATAGGGTATCCGTATTCTCCGAGGAAAATAAATATCTCTTTTTCTCATCCAGGGGAATTTTTAAGGGACTTCTGCTTCATTTGACCCGGAGTCCGAGTAGTGCGACATTTCCCCCTCTTCCGAGCTAGGATCCATGTCCCATCTAGGTCTCTTGGGTGAGGGAGGCTGGGGTGGCATCAGTGAGGATACGCTCGTGTGAACTTCTTCTTTAATCATGGAGCGTATATTATCTAATAAAGAGTCCTGCTCCTGTTTAAGTATTTTAGCCACGCATGTCTCGCATAACGTTTTTGTGTCTGTTGCGGGAATTTTAGCCGAGCATAACGGGCATCTGTTATATCTCTTTCTGACTGCTGACGTGGTTTGCTTGGGAGTCTCTTTGTCCTAAAAGCAATGTGAAAGGGAAGTCCTGTAGCTAATTGAACTAGCACAGCTGAACAGACCCCCTAATTACCCACTTACGTGGTCCATGGTTAGCTCTGAGGATTGGACGTCCGGGCGACTAGCACTCTCCATGTTCACTATGTCAGTGTGTGCTGTCAGGCGTCAGTCTTTAAGAAGTCTGCCTTACCCGGCTTCAAGACATCTGTTTCGTCCTCCTTCCGAGCTCAGCTGCTGCCCATTCAAGTGCTGCAGGTGTTCCACCTGCCGTCTGTAGTTTCCCCAACTGTGCCCTTTGGAACGCTAATTGGGCCGGGAACGACTGGCTTTGCAGTCCACCTCCGGGTCCGTGGGCATTTCTGTTGTTTAGGGAGCCCTAAGCTCCTTCTCCAGCTTCCCTCCCGGAAGCTGTCATACCGCACGCCTCCACTGACCCAGCGCACCGGAAGTGACCGCAGATGCCGGCTCTCGGAGGAGATGGTTTTCAGCGGCGTCTGGATCCGGATCGCGTGGCCGCTCGTTGCCGGCGCACCGCTGCAGCAGCTATGGCGCATGGTCCCTGTATGGGAATGCTGCCGATTCCGGGAGCACCCAGCTCAACCGGACCGCTGAGGGACCTCTCGCGGCATCAGCGATGAGGACCCCGAATTCAGAGCCCCTACTGCCCCGGAGCCCCCTATGGAGGGACGGAGTACTCATTTCTCCCCGGGAGCAGCCAGCTCGACCGGGCAGGTAATCTTCTGCACGTCTGTGCTCCTCTTCCTGCGTCTGTCCCTGATAGGGACAGGAAAACACTGAAGGGTGGAGGTAGGTGGGGCTATTTAACCTCTTCTGTGTTCCTGTCCCTATCAAGGATATGAAGGACAACCTCCTGGCGGTGCTGTCAGGAGGGACGTCCTGGAAAATTGACATAATACTGACACTAACACCCCCTTTACTAGTATTTAAGTACCGAATGCAATAGAAATAATTGGAAGAGTCAGTTTACTTTCAGAAGCATACTCATACTACCAGGATAGGAAGGTCTATGGATATTGGTCCATTTCTACCCCAAAAATACTGGCCAATGGCCATCCCACAGGTGGTCCATCACGCTAGATGATTCACTTCTGAAAGAAAACTGGGTCTTCCACGTACACTTAATTCATTTAGTACTGTATTAATAGAGAGAGGGAGGATTTGTGTCAGCCTAGATAGTGACAAAAAATGAGCTGTCTGACACCAAAACCTGAGAGATAGTAATGGCAGGTTCGGACATAACATTGATGCAACCAGTGCAGCCACACAGGGGCCTGAGAGAAAAATGGATCCAATTCCTCCTCCAAAGGAGCAAGAGGTTTCTGTCACAGACAAATACTGTAAGTGCAACCAAGTCATCTACACTAAAAATCACATTAAGCTGAATGGAAATAATGATATAGTGCCTAAAGCGATTGAAAGGATTTCCTATCACCCTCTGAATGAAGGAATATTTCTCAGCCCATCCTATCAAATCACCACTGATTGTTATCAAGCTTCCTTCCATTCTGACTGGTATATGTCAGGTCTGGACACTGTATCTTAGCAGCATAACACAACAGAGGTATGAATGGTCTAGATAGACATCTGAGGTATCTTAAATCATTTCTCATGTAGAAACAATAACATGCATGCATAGCTTATCTTATCTTATAAACACATACTATATGCAGAATGCCTGTATTATGCTCTGGATAGTCCGTGCTGAGCTACAGAAGTATCACTTACGCCCAATACACAACCTTCTGAAATGTTCTTTTAATTGTATAATTGTCACAGACTGTGGCCCCAGGCACATTTATTCTCCACTTGCATCATGCTGCTGAACAACAGAAAGAAGTGTCATTTATTGCATTGGCTCATGCTGAAGATAAAGGACTTTTCTTACTGCCAGTGTCAAACAAGGCCAATAAATCACTTTACCACAATGGAACCTAGTCTGGAGTGTGTGACCAAGGCAGAGGACCAAATAAATGTCTCCTTGTATTCTGAGATAAACAGGTCTGGGTAAACATTAAAATAAGAAAGTCATGATGACTAGAGCCATTTTACTGTTACTGTATCCTGGCTATGGATGGAAGTGACAGCTAGACCCCCCGTATAAATGTAGCATGTGGTATTGCAAAATATATAGTAGAAGCATGTAGTACTGCAAATATGACTGCTAGGATTTCAGTATGTCAGAGATGCAAGGATCCTATTACATGGATTGATAAACTGCTGTAACAAACACTGACTGTGAATAAAATAGGTACGGTATATTATGCACACCTAAACAATGAAATTGCAACAAGGAGGAAAACTCTAAAAGTTATGGAAATCGCAGGATCAATAGACATGTCAGTGATTTGCAAATGATGAAAAAATGGAAACAACATTTAGTCATTATATAATATGGGCTCATTGGGCATAAATACTCACACTTACGCATCATGGCATAAATGAGGTTGTCCAAGGAATGTTTTGCTACGCTGAATGCACTTAGACACATAAATCATCAAGATCCACTGCTGGCAGTTTAACGTGGTGCTGGGCGGTAGCCGTGGGCGGGGTACTTATCTGTTGTGCCCCAGCACGTTACATGAACATGATGGTCTCGGATGGTTGTGTGAACTTGTGCTAGGAGTATATATATAGATTAGGGTGCACCACTAACTGCAAGAAGTAATAAATGGAATGCTAACTTCATGTATAGTTGTAAGTTATGCATTGATTGAAAAGAGAGATGCAAACAATACATAAACAATGAGCACATCTACATACTAATGGAATTGATAGAATTGCATAAGTATATTAAGTACCATGAAAAAACACATCTAAAAACATTTAACTGCTTCGCGATCACCCACTGTAGATGAACAACAGAACTTCCTGGTCTCTGTGCACTGCCAACATTTGTCTACTGTCGGCAGTCTTGCAGGGTTTAGGAGGACACCCACGGTAATGCAAGCACTATGATTCAGGTGCAGAGAGATAACTGTGACAGGTTACATCATTGGGACCTGATTGGATCCTGAAAAAATGTTCTATATCACTACAGAGTTCAGTTTTATCTAGGGCCTTAGTGGGACAAAATGAGAGTCCTCTAGAAAGCACGGCCTGCTCCACTTTGTTGGGTTTGTAATCTGAGAGATCAATGACACAGTTAGATGCTTTTGTGTCTGGAATGGAGTAGTTGTCCAAGTTCTCAGGTTCCAGACCCCAAACTACTGTGTTTTAGGCAGCCCCCAAATTTAAGAAGCCTCATTGTCAGAAGCTCCCTGTCCTCTCCAACAGCTACAGGAACCTTTCCTTGCAACTAGAAAAAATGTAAAACCTGTCCATTTATAATGACCACGGACAAGATAAGGATCCCCAACTCACATCAGGACTACAAGATCCCAGGTACTTTCAGCTGCATCACATCTAATGTGGTGTACCAAATTATTTGTACTAAATGTCCAACTGGGGTCTGTATGTGGGGGAGACAGGGCAAAAACTGAGAACAAGGATGAATTCTCATCGCCACACAATAAGAGAAAAAAGAATGGGTCTACCTGTGGCAAAATAATTTTGTATTCCCTGTCATAGCATGATGGACATTAAATTACTTGTTTTAAAAGGTAACTTAAAGTCTCAGAGAGACAGAAAGGTTTAGGAGTATAAACTTATGACAACCTTTGACACACTCAGTGCAGGAATGAATGTGTCGCATGGATTTATGTCTTTTTACATCAATTAAGGAATTTGCTCATCAGACCTTCTGGGGGCATCACACAACACAATACCAGACCCCAATCAGAGGACAATAAAACTGTCACACTCCTTATCTATGAACTGTTCCAATATTTATGCTCATCTCTCTCCAATAATGACAGTTCTGCTTCACGTCACTTGTCTTATCTATTGCGTTATTTCTGTGCTGTTTTGTGTATAAATATGTGATTCTTCAGATTTTGTATTAGTCTTTACCTGATGAAGACACCTGAGTAGTCTCAAAAGCTTGCAATTTGTTACCATCTTTTCAGTTAGCCATTAAAAGGTATCAACCACTGAGGACTCTCAATTCTAAATATTTTTATATCTACTGGCTAACATGGTACAAAGATGTACATCTTTCCGGAAACAAATATGGGAATTTGACGCTTTTTTGTGACCATTGTGCAGTGATAGACCATAAGTGTTATCGGTGCTGTAAAAATAAGCTTTCACTGCGCAAGCCACAATGCTGAGAAGTACCTGCGTTCCAACTCCCGGAAGTCTATCCAGCCAGGCCGGAACTCGGGCTGACATGCTTGTGCACTCCACTAACCGGAAGTGCAGCCGGGACTGGATACCGGATGCACTCACAAGCGCCGATAGAGGACACTACTACTGTGGGCTCTTTTCTCCTCCCCTTTCAAAAAACAGGAAGCGGTAATTACGGTAGCCTCATAATAAATTGAGGCACCTGCAGCCCATCCTTACCCGTTTTTCCTTTTTTTCTATTATGGCACACTCCCATCTTTGGTTCCCTGATGAACCCTGATAACAGGAGGGGGCCAAACGACAACTACAACCAACTAAGTAATCCATTGTGATCTTTTGAAATTGAAATGACTTTCTAGTTGTCTATGATCAGTGACTAGGCACTATTTTTTGCGTAGCGTACCTCAATTGCATCTGAAGGGGCCTATATGCACTTGCACTTATGCACTTTACTATACATTATATGAAGCTGTGATATGGTTATTCTGAGGTACTTAGGAAACAAGCAGAGATGCCATTTATAGCTACATGATCCTCTGACTTTCTGGCATCTGCTCAACTACCAGTTGATAGTCTCTCCCTCATAGACACAGCCTAGCGATATCATTGACAACTAGCTATTTATTGTGTGCTTGTTGGTTTATTGCTTTAGCACTAGAGTAGGGGCATGCAGAGACTTTAAGGGACTGTCAACGTTGAGCAAGGGCGCCACATCGAACTTTTAGGGTGCCAACCTCCACTGTTAGGTAGACTATCAGTTTAAAAAGGACCCACTAGGGCCAGTGTTGGATTGCTATACCACATCGTGTTTAACTCCCTGCCTCCTAATATCTATACAATATTACCCTATGTCAAGGGTCTGGGAGGTGCTACTTTAACATAGTAACATAGTTATTAAGGTTGAAGGAAGACTTTAAGTCCATCTAGTTCAACCCATATCCTATCCTAACCTGCCCTAACATGTTGATCCAGAGGAAGGCAAAAAAAAAGTGGCAAACAGTAAGCTTCACATTGGGGAAAAAAAATTCCTTCCCGACTCCACATACGGCAATCAGACTAACTCCCTGGATCAACGCAGTATCTAGGAAACTAGTGAATATAGCCTGTAATATTATACTTTTCAAGAAAGGCATCCAGTCCTTTCCTAAATTTTAGTAAGGAATCACTCATTACAACATTAGACGGCAGAGAGTTCCATAGTCTCAATGCTCTTACAGTAAAGAATCTACGTCTGTGATTATGGCTAAACCTTCTTTCCTCCAGACGTAGAGGATGCCCTCTTGTCCCCGTCACAGGTCTAAGAGTAAAAAGATCATTAGAAAGGTCTTTGTACTGTCCCCTCATATATTTATACATTGTAATAAGATCACCCCTAAGCCTTCGTTTTTCCAAACTAAATAACCCCAAGTGTAATAACCTGTCTTGGTATTGCAGACCCCCCAGTTCTCTAATAACCTTGGTCTCTCTTCTCTGCACCTGCTCCAGTTCAGCTATGTCTTTCTTATACACCGGAGACCAGAACTGCACACAGTATTCTAAGTGTGGTCGCACCAGTGACTTGTATAGAGGTAAAATTATGTTCTCCTCATGAGCATCTATGCCTCTTTTAATGCATCCCATTATTTTATTTGCCTTGGCACCAGCTGCCTGACATTGGCCACTAAATGTGAGTTTGTCGTCCACCCATACACCCAAGTCTTTTTCAGTGACAGTTTTGCCCAGTGTTTTACAATTAAGCACATAATTATACATTTTGTTTGTTCTACCCAAGTGCATAACCTTACATTTATCCCCATTAAAGCTCATTTGCCATTTATCAGCCCAAGCTTCTAGTTTACATAAATCCTCCTGTAATATAAAATTGTCCTCCTCTGTATTTATTACCCTGCAGAGTTTAGTGTCATCTGCAAATATTGAAATACTACTCTGTATGCCCCCTACAAGGTCATTAATAAATATGTTAAAGAGAAGTGGCCCCAATACTGACCCCTGTGGTACCCCACTGCTAACCGTGACACAGTCCGAGTGTGCTCCATTAATAACCACCCTTTGTTTTCTATCCATGAGCCAGTTCTTAACCACTTACACATATTTTCCCCTATCCCCATTGTTCTCATTTTATGTATCAACCTTTTGTGTGGCACTGTATCAAAAGCTTTTGAGAAGTCCATGAACACCACGTCCACTGCATTCCCTTGGTCCAGTCCTGAACTTACCCCTTCATAAAAGCTTATCAGATTAGTCTGACAAGAATGGTCCCTCGTAAACCCATGTTGATACTGTGTCATGAGATTATTCAGCCTCAGATACTCCAATATAGTATCCCTTAAAAAACCCTCCAGGATTTTACCCACAGTAGATGTTAAGCTCACTGGCCTATAATTTCCAAGTTCAGTTTTTGCCCCCTTTTTGAATATTGGCACCACATTTGCTATACGCCAGTCCTGTTATTATGGAATCTTTAAAGATTAAAAATAGTGGTCTAGCTATGAATGTACTTAATTCCTGCAGTACTCGGGGTTGTATCCCATCCGGGCCCGGGGATTTGTCAACTTTAGTGATTTTTAGACGCCGCCGTACTTCCTGCTGGGTTAAGCAGGTGACATTTAATGGAGAAATTTTTTTTATCACTGATCATGTTATCTGTCATGGGATTTTCTTGTGTAAATACAGTTGAAAAAAGTCATTTAGCATAATGGCTTTTTCCTCATCCTCATCCACCATTTCACCCAGACTATTTTTAAGGGGACCAACACTATCATTTTTTAGTTTCTTGCTATTTATGTAGTTAAAGAATATTTTGGGATTATTTTTACTTTCTCTGGCAATGAGTCTCTCTGCCTCAATCTTTGCTGTCTTGATTTGCTTTTTACAGAATTTATTCAGTCTTCTGTATTTATTTAATGCCTCATCACTACCTACTTGCTTTAATTCCCTAAACGCTTTCTTTTTGTCCCTTATTGCGCCCCTTACAGCTCTATTTAGCCATAGTGGTTTCCTCCTAATTCTAGCATGTTTATTCCCATAGGGTATATACTGTGCACAGGTCCTATTCAGGATGCTAATAAACGTCTCTGATTTTCTTTGTGTATTTTTATGTCTCAGGATGTCGTCCCAGTTTATTGCACCAAGATCATCTCTCATCCGTTGGAAATTTGCCTTCCTGAAGTTTAGTGTCCTTGTAACCCCTCGACTACACATCGTATTAAAGGATACATGAAAGCTTATTATTTTGTGATAACTATTACCCAAGTGACCCCCAACCCTTATATTTGATATGCGGTCTGGCCTGTTGGTTAATATTAGGTCTAGCAGTGCCCCCCTCTTGTTGGGTCCTGAACTAGTTGTGAAAGGTAATTGTCTCTCATAGTTGCCAAAAACTTATTACCTTTGCTGGAACTACAGGTTTCTGTTCCCCAATGTATTTCAGGGTAGTTGAAGTCCCCCATAATAATGACTTCTCCTTGAGTTGCTGCTTCATCTATTTGCTTTACGAGGATATTCTCTGTTGCTTCCATTATTTTAGGAGACTTATAACAAACCCCTATCAGTAATTTATTATTTTTCCCCCCTCCCCTAATCTCCACCCACAGAGACTCTACATCTTCATTAGATTCACAGATATTATCACGCAGGATGGGTTTTAAGGATGATTTTACATATAAACACACCCCCCCCACCTCGCTTATTTTTACGGTCATTCCTAAACAGACTATAGCCCTGTAAATTAACCGCCCAGTCGTGGCTCTCATCCAGCCAAGTCTCAGATATCCCCACCATGTCATAATTATGTTCCAACAAAATTAATTCTAATTCCGCCATTTTGTTGGTGAGGCTTCTAGCATTAGTATACATGCACTTTATGTATCTCTCTGAACCTCTATTCTTTCTTAAATTATTAACTGTTCTAACCCCACCCTCCATGCCACCCCCAATTTCATTATTTGTGCCCAGGTCTCTATCTGCACTGCCTTCCCCTCCTATAAAATAATTACCCTCCCCCCCAGTCCCTAGTTTAAAGACTCCTCCAACCTTCTAGCCATTTTCTCCCCCAGCACAGCTGCACCCTCTCCATTGAGGTGCAGCCCGTCCCTAGCATAGAACCCTGTAGCCAACTGAGAAGTCGGCCCAGTTCTCCAGGAACCCAAACCCCTCCTTCCTACACCAATTCCTGAGCCACTTATTAACCTCCCTAATCTCCTGTTGCCTCTCTGGTGTGGCACGTGGTACAGGCAGTATTTCAGAAAATACCACGTTGGAGGTCCTTGCTTTAAGCTTGCAGCCTAATTCCCTGAAATCATCTTTATGGACCTTCCACCTACCTCTAACTTTGTCATTTGTGCCAATGTGCACCATGACCGCTGGGTCCTCACCAGCCCCTCCCAGTAATCTGTCAACCCGATCAACGATGTGTCGGACTCGAGCGCCAGGTAGGCAGCACACTGTTCAACGATCCCTGTCTTTGTGACAGATTGCCCTATCTGTTCCCCTAATAATTGAGTCCCCCACTACCAGCACTTGTCTGGCCTGCCCTGCTCTCCTAATTCCCCCCTTACTGGAGCAGACACTCCTCCGGCTTTCAGAGGACATGCCTGGCTGCAGCAGTGCTACCCCTGTACTGACAACCACCTCATCTGCCAACTTTGCAAACTTATTGGGGTGTGCCAGATCAGGACTAGCCTCCCTGGCGCTCTTCCATCTACCTCGCCTTTTATCTGTCACCCAGCTTACTACTTCAGTGTCCTGCAGCTCCATCCTAGCATCCCCCCCTCATCTATCCCATTGAGCGTCTGCTCAGTGAGCAGAAGACTCCTTTCCATATTGTCTATGGATCTCAGTGTTGCCAGCTGCACATTTAGATCCAGGATTTGGGCTTCCAAATGCACAACGTGCTCACATCTCACACAGCAGTATGCACCCTCGACCGGCTGTTCAAGGACTGCATACATGTGGCAAGATGTACACTGGATGGCATTGGCAATAGTGGAGCACATTTCTAATGGGGATTTCACCAGACAGCAAAGATAAGTAAAAAAAATAAAAAGTATTAATAAAATATAACAGCAATTCAGTAATTCCTCCCTTGGAAACTCCCTGAATGCAAAGTCACTGAATCTCAAGTCACACTTACCACCGTTCGCACTTGCGCACCTGTCACACTCGCTGAAGCAGAAGATTTAAAGAGATTTTTTTTTTTTCTTTTTCTCCTTCAACAGCAAATCACCCTGCTGCTCAAATGCACTTCCAAAAAGACTTGAGCCCCAACCAGCTGGCCCTTATAAACCCTTAATTATGAACCCCCACCCTTAATTAACCCCTTGTGAATATAGCTACACCAAGATTTAAATGCAATATAGTTAAACTTTAAACATTCAAACACACAGATAGTAAAATAAGAGATTAATCCTTTAGAGAGAAAAAATAGGTTAAAAAAGCCCCCAAAAGATAGAACAGGTAGAAAGGCACTCAGCAATCCACAATTCAGCCACTCATATCAATTCACACAGGTATTTGATTAAAGGTTTTCCAAATACTTCTTCACTGAATCTCAAGTCACACTTACCACCGTTCGCACTTGCGCACCGGTCACACACAGCTCGCTCACACTCGCTGAAGCAGAAGATTTAAAGAGATTTTTTTTTTTTTCTTTTCTCCTTCAACAGCAAATCACCCTGCTGCTCAAATGCACTTCCAAAAAAGCTTTAAGCTTTGTGAATTGATTTCTCTTAACAATATTAGTAATTAAAAATTACATTTTAAAGGGTTTTTATTTCTTATTGGTTTAGTTTTGGATGGTCAGAGGTTCAGACTGCTCGCCTAATTTGTAGGGGGTGAGGTAGAGGACAGAAGCCCATAGGCTGCAGTGCAAAAATTGCACTTTCAGCATGGGACCTGGTGGAAGATAAAGCGAAGGAGCTGAAGGCTCTCTCAGCCATCCAATCAAAAACAGCCTCTACATATTCTAGCCTCACCATTCGTCCAGCGGTACTCGGGCAAACAAAATTATGCATAATGTCCTTCTCACCTGCGTGCACCAGAGGCAGGTGTTTCATTTGGATACAGATCAGCCACGTTCCATCTCTCCCTGAAGCAGCTACATTAACAGTAGCAGCAACACAATGACATCCCCTATTTGATGCTCTCCTCAGTCTTTGCACCCAAAATAGTGCAGAGTATTACACGGCCTGTATATGGAGAGAGAGTGTCCAGCAGATTATTTCACTGCCTGTATGCAGAGAGCCCCCACTGAGCCTGTTTTTAGAGTACCACCTCCTCATCCCCCTCTACCACCTACTCTGCCACATCCACCTCCTCTTCCTCTTAGACCTCCTCTTCCTGGTTCAAGATTATATTTTTTTGTTTTTTTATTCTGTTATTTTAAGTCATTTTCCTATCCACATTTGTTTGCAGGGCAATTTTCCTGCTCTTACCAATATTTAGCTTCCCTTAGCAGACGCATAGCCCTCACTATCACAGTTTTACAGCCATTTCAAAGCCCCGAAGTTCGAGTCCCCATTGCATTCTATTGGGTTCAAGTTCAGGGTGAAGTTCAGAGTTAAGTTCTGATGCCGAACCGTATTAAGAACCACAGTTCACCCAAATCCAACAAACTCAATCATCCACAGGTCCGCTCATCCCTAGTGATATCCTATCCATGCAACTTCTTATTTTCAAGTAGAGTGCCATGTTCTGTGTGAATATGAACACCAGAATAAGCCTGGATTCTCAAAGTAGCTGCGAGTGCAAGCCTGGCACAGCCTAGCATAGACATAAGCATAGACATAAGTTGCAGGAGAGGGTTCAAAAATACTAGGGTCCAGATTCACTTGCTGCCTCTCCCCCTGTAGGGGTTTTACTCACGATGGGAGGAAATCAAGAGGATCATTCCTATAAAAGTTCAGGAGGGTTATTGCTTCATAAACCCCAGAAGCCAAACAGAAAATAAACAGCCTTTAGATCAGGCAAAGAAAATACAAATGTCCATAGCGGGGTTCTGTTCAGCTAGGCCTGTGGTAACACAGGCTGAGTTAGAGTCCAGTACTCAGGCTCGGTCTGGAGCCAAACATACAGGAGGCTTTCTTCCTCCCAACACACAGACCATGTGCCAAACAACAGCCTCCATTACATAGTCTATTAATCACACCTAGATGTGAGGTATGTGGGTAGCTAGAGCCACTCATCTCTCACAGCTACAAGCAACCCGGTCCCAGGTGCAACAAACGAACCTCTTAGTGCTTTCATGCACTAGAGAAAGTACTCCAGGTTACATCACAGAGACAATCCATCTCTGCGACACATAACTCCTATCGACTATGCAACCCTTAGCCACACTACATACCTCCCCCTCTTAAGCCGTGGGGCTTGGCACTTTCTCCCGCCAGACAAGGGATTCTCGAGAGGGCATCAGCATTACCATATAGCTTCCCTGCTCTATGCTCTGCATGGAAATTGAAATCTTGTAGGGCTAAGAACCAACAGGTGACCCTAGCATTTTTCCCCTTTTTTTCCCTCATCCATCTGAGTGGGACATGGTTGGATATCAATCTAAACTTATGTCCTACCAGATA
The DNA here is from genome assembly GCA_033576555.1 of Oophaga sylvatica. Taxonomy (NCBI): domain Eukaryota; kingdom Metazoa; phylum Chordata; class Amphibia; order Anura; family Dendrobatidae; genus Oophaga; species Oophaga sylvatica. Next base: position 301,163,056 of record JARQOD010000001.1, on the reverse strand, counting down.
GTGCCGTAATGTGTCCACTGCCCACTTTATGGCCAAGCAAGTCTTCTCTACAACAGAATAATTCCTCTCACACGAGGATAGCTTCCTACTCAGGTAGAGAACAGGGTGCTCCTCCCTGTGTATCTCCTGGAAAAGGACTGCTCCTAAACCGACATCTGAGGCATCTGTTTACAGTATAAACTCTTTCCTAAAGTCAGGGGCCACCAGAACTGGTTGCTTAATCAGAGCCCCTTTCATTTTTTGAAAGGCCGTCTCTGCCTCTTTAGACCATTTAACCATTACCGATTTTGTCACCTTAAGGAGGTGAGTCAGGGGCACGGCCATAATGGCGAAGTTCGGGATGAACCTCCTGTAGTATTCGACGGTCCTCAGGAAGGCTCTAACTTGTTTTTTTGACAGAGGTCTCGGCCATGTTTGAATTTCCTCCACTTACTGATTTGGGGTTTGATCTCACCTCTACCCACTACATATCCCAGGAATTTGGCTTCTTCTTTCCTAAAGGCACATTTCTTTGGGTTTATTGAAAATCCTGCCTTCCTTAGAGCATCAAACATCGCTTGGACCTTTTCCAGATTACTCTCCCAATCCAGGCTGAAGATAACAAAATCGTCCAGGTATGCCACTATGTATTGCTTATGGGGGGCATGAATTCTCTCTAGAAGGACACCGGAGCCCCCTGCAGTCCAAACGGCATCCGGACATACTGGAAGCATCCGTCCGGCATAGAAAACGCAGTCTTCTTCTTGGCTTCCTGTGCCATGGGGATCTGCCAATATCCCTTTATCAAATCCAAGGTGGTTATGCACCTTGCGGGCCCAAGTGTCTCAAATAGCTCATCGACAAGTGGCATGGGATATGCGTCCAACTTGGAGACCTCATTCAACTTCCGATAGTCTTTGCAGAACCTCCATTCACCATTGGGCTTTGGGACCAGGACAATCGGGCTTGACTAACCACTCTTGGATTCCTCAATGACCCTGAATTTTAACATGCACCTCCACCTCCTTGGAGATCACTTCTCGACGGGCCTCTGGAATCCGATAAGGCTTCACGCTTATGCGCACATGTGGCTTCGTCAGAACTTTGTGTTCTGCAACCTTCGTGCACCCCGGCAATTCCGAGAACAGGTTCCTGTTCTTCTAACATAGTAACATAGTTATTAAGTTTGAAGAAGACTTTAAGTCCATCTAGTTCAACCCATATCCTATCCTAACCTGCCCTAACATGTTGATCCAGAGGAAGGCAAAAAAAAACCCAAGTGGCAAACAGTAAGCTTCACATTGGGGAAAAAAATTCCTTCCCGACTCCACATACGGCAATCAGACTAGCTCCCTGGATCAACGCTGTATCTAGGAAACTAGTGAATATAGCCTGTAATATTATACTTTTCAAGAAAGGCATCCAGTCCCTTCTTAAATTTTAGTAAGGAATCACTCATTACAACATTAGACGGCAGAGAGTTCCATAGTCTCACTGCTCTTACAGTAAAGAATCTGCGTCTGTGATTATGGCTAAACCTTCTTTCCTCCAGACGTAGAGGATGCCCCCTTGTCCACGTCACAGGTCTAAGAGTAAAAAGATCATTAGAAAGGTCTTTGTACTGTCCCCTCATATATTTATACATTGTAATAAGATCACCCCTAAGCCTTCGTTTTTCCAAACTAAATAACCCCAAGTGTAATAACCTGTCTTGGTATTGCAGACCCCCCAGTTCTCTAATAACCTTGGTCGCTCTTCTCTGCACCCGCTCCAATTCAGCTATGTCTTTCTTATACACCGGAGACCAGAACTGCACACAGTATTCTAAGTGTGGTCGCACCAGTGAGCAACTCCCAGCATTGCTGTTTCTGGGCCTTCAACAGCGTCTCCACTATGGCAACACCTCCAACCTTGCCTTCTGGGTTGCCCAGCAAGCACGGAGTTTCATCCGGCTCTCTGTCTTGCCATTGCTTGATGAGGTTGACATGGTAGAACTGATATGGTTTCCATCTTCCTGGTTGCTGAATCTTATAATTTACATCACTAAACTTCTCCACCACCTCATACGGCCCTTGCCATTTGGCCAAGGACTTGCTCTCCACCATAGGAATTAGCACAAAAATTCGGTCTCCCGGATTGAACTGCCTCACTCTGGCTGATCGATTGTAGACCCTGGCCTGAGCTTCTTGTTCCCGGAGGAGGTGTCCTTTTACGATGGGCATCACCTTCGCAATCCTCTGCTGCATCAGTGCCACTTGCTCAATGATGCTTCTGTGGGGCATGACTTCGGCTTCCCAGGTTTCCTTGGCTATATCCAGGAGACCTCGAGGATGTCGGCCATACAAAAGTTCGAATGGCAAGAACCCCGTGGAGGCTTGTGGAACCTCATGGATGTAGAATGATATAGAAGGGTTAATGTTTTTCCTTCTTATGCTAGAATTTTTTCTTATATTGTTGTAGCCTTATAGTTTTTCCCACTCAAGGATTTTATACTTCTTATCTCATATGAAATATTTTCAAGAGTCTGCAAAAAAACATGTTTTGGGTACATAGTAAATAAAGCTCATCATGACCTGGGTAACGGGGGGAGGGCTATATTAATTGCATTGAGTTACATTGCTGTAAATGGTATAATATACTGCTTCTTATGTGAATAAAGTAGAAAAGTGACTTGCTCACAACCAGTGTGCATGCTTTTCTCCGAGCGCTCGTTATCTGAGGGCCTAATCTCTTAATTCGACCTCACTGGTGATCCGACATATCTGACTTTGGGTCAGAACGAAAACAGCTATAACAAGAACAACAGATACAGTAAGAGACAGTCCCAGCCTCTACCGTCCTTTTTTAAGGCTTTCCTCAGCATGCTCTTCAGTGTTTTATTAAACCTTTCAACACGGCCATCTGTATGAGGATGGTACACTGAAGTCCTCAACTGTGAGATTTGCAGGACCTTGTAAAACTCCTTCATCACCTTACTCATAAAAGGTGTTCCCTGGTCGGTCAGGATCTCCTTTGATAAACCTGTTTGGGAAAAGACATGGACCAATTCGCAGGCTATACTTTTTGCGGAGAATTTTCTCAGGGAATTGCTTCAGGGTAGCATGTGGCATAGACCAGGATGACCAATATGTATTGATGCCCACCAGCAGATTTCACCAGGGGACCTACCAAGTCCATATCAATTCTCTCAAATGGCACTTCAATAATGGGCAATGTCACGAGGGGAATCCGAAAGTGAGAGGTGAGGGCATTTAACTGACACATACTGAAAGACCTGTAATAGTTTAATATTTCCCAGTGACACCCAGGCCAATAGAAAGTCTGCACGATCCGTTCTTGCATTTTTTTTCCACTCCCAGATGTCCCCCCAAGATGTGTGAATGGGCCACGTCCAACACCTTCTGTCTATAGGGGCCCGACACTATTAAATGTTCCTCCAGCTCCTCCCTCACTTTCGTGACCCAGTACAACTCCCCACTCATCACAAAATAGGCTCCTGTACAACCCCATTAACCCCTTAACCCCCAAGGGTGGTTTGCATGTTAATGACCGGGCCAATTTGTACAATTCTGACCACTGTCTCTTTATGAGGTTATAACTCTGGAACGCTTCAACGGATCTTTGCGATTCGGAGACTGTTTTCTGGTGACATATTATACTTCACGTTAGTTGTAAAATTTCTTCGATATAACTTGCGTTTATTTTTGAAAAAAAAAAAGGAAATATGGCGAAAATTTTGAAAATTTTTTTAGGGACCACCTCACATTTGAAGTCACTTTGAGGGGTCTATATGGCAGAAAATACCCAAAAGTGACAACATTCTAAAAACTGCACCCCTCAAGGTACTCAAAACCACATTCAAGAAATTTATTAACCCTTCAGGAGCTTCACAGGAGCTGAAGCAACGTGGAAGGAAAAAATGAACATTTAACTTTTAGTCACAAAAATGATCATTTACAAACTTTTTTTATTTTCACAAGGGTAACAGCAGAAAATGGACAGATAAAGTTGTTGTGCAATTTCTCCTGAGTACGCCAATACCCCATATGTGTGGGAAAACCACTGTTCGGGCACACGGCAGAGCTCGTAAGGGAAGGAGCGCCGTTTGACTTTTCAAACCAAAATTGACTGGAATTGAGATTGAACGCCATGTCGCATTTGGAGAGCCCCTGATGCGTCTAAACAGTGGAAACCCCCCACAAGTGACACCATTTTGGAAACTAGACCCCCTATGGAACTTATCTAGATCTGTTGTGAGCACTTTGAACCCCCAAGTGTTTCACAAAAGTTTATAATGACTGGGTGTGAAAAAAAAAAAAATTTCCACAAAAATGATTTTTTAGTCCCAAATTTTTGATTTTTCCCAAGGAAATTGGACCCGAAAAGTTGTTGTCCAATTTATCCTGAGTACGCTGATACCCCATATGTGGGGGGAAACTGTTTGGGCGCACGGCAGGGCTTGGAAAGTAATAACGTTTTGGAATGCAGACTTTGATGGGGGTCATGTTCCGTTTGCAGTGCCCCAGATGTGCCTAAACAGTGGAAACCCCCCATAAGTGACCCCATTTTGGAAACTAGATCCCCTAAGGAACTTATCTAGATCTGTGGTGAGCACTTTGAACCCCCAAGTGCTTCACACAAGTTTATAATGCCCGGGTATGAAAATAAAAAATCCTATTTTTACCCCTCAAAAATTATATTTTAGTCACCAATTTTTTATTTTCCCAAGGGTAACAGGAGAAATTGGACCACAAAAGTTGTTGTCCAATTTGTCCTGAGTATGCTGAGACCCCATATGTGGGGGGGAACCACTGTTTGGGCGCACGGCAGAGCTCGGAATGGAAGGAGCGCCATTTGACTTTTTCCAACCAAAATTGGCTGGAATTGAGATTGGACGCTATGTTGCATTTGGAGAGACCCTGATGTGCTTAAACAGTGGAAATCCCCCACAAGTGACCCCATTTTGGAAACTAGACCCCCTAAGGAACTTATCTAGATCTGTGGTGAGCAATTTGAACCCCCAAGTGCTTCACACAAGTTTATATCGTAGAGCCGTAAAATTAAAAAATCATAATTTTTCCACAAAAATGATCTTTTCACCCCAATCTTTATTTTCCCAAGGGTAACAAGACCCCAAAAGTTATTGTGAAATCTGTCCTGAGTACACTGATACCCCATATGTGGGGGTAAACCACTGTTTGGGTGCATGGCAGAGCTCGGAATGGAAGGAGCGCCATTTGACTTTTTCCAACCAAAAGTGGCTGGAATTGAGATTGGACGCTATGTTGCATTTGGAGACCCCCTGATGTGCCTAAACAGTGGAAATCCCCCACAAATGACCCCATTTTGGAAACTAGACCCACTGAAGGAACTTATCTAGATGTGTGGTGAGAACTTTCAACCCCCAGGTGTTTCACTAAAGTTTATAACGCCCGAGCATGAAAATAAAAAAAATCATATTTTTTTCCACAAACATGATCTTTTAGTCCCCAACTTTTTATTTTCCCAAGGGTAACAGGAAAAATTGGATCCCAAAAGTTGTTGTCCAATTTGTGCTGAGTACGCTGATACCCCATATGTGGGAGAAAACTACTGTATGGGCACACGTCGGGGCTCGGAAGGGAAGTAGTGACGTTTTGGATTGCAGACTTTGACGGAATGGTCTGCGGGCATCATGTGGCGTTTGCAGATCCCGTGATGTGCCTAAACAGTGGAAACCCCCCCACAAGGGGCTCGGAAGGGAAGTAGTGACGTTTTGGATTGCAGACTTTGACGGATTGGTCTGCGGGCATCATGTTGCGTTTGCAGAGCCCGTGATGTGCCTAAACAGTGGAAACCCCCCACAAGTGACCCCATTTTGGAAAATAGACCCCCAAAGGAACTTATCTAGATGTGTGGTGAGCACTTTGAACCCCGAAGTGCTTCACAGAAGTTTGTAACGTAAAGCAGCAAAAATAAAAATTCTTTCTTTTTTTTTACAAAAATGATTTTTTCGCCCCCAATATTTTATTTTTACAAGGGTAACAGAAAAAATTGGACCCCAAAAGTTGTTGTCCAATTAGTCCTGAGTACGCTGATACCCTATATGTGGGAGAAAACTACTGTATGGGCACACGTCGGGGCTCGGAAGGGAAGTAGTGACGTTTTGGATTGCAGACTTTGATGGAATGGTCTGTGGGCATCATGTCGCATTTGGAGAGCCCCTGATGTGCCTAAACAGTGGAAACCCCCACAAGTGACCCCATTTTGGAAAATAGACCCCACAAGGAACTTATCTAGATGTGTGGTGAGCGCTATGAAATCCCAAGTGCTTCACAGAAGTTTATAACGTACAGCCGTAAAACAAAAAAATCATTTTTTTTTTTACAAAAATGATATTTTCGCCCAAAAGTTTTTATTTTCCCAAGAGTAACAGAAGAAATTGGACCCAAAAAGTTATTGTTTTAGGGACCCTATTGGACCCTATTCTTTTGGGGCTCTAGTCCGGGGCATTTAGCTTTCCTCTTTCCATCTTCAGGGATAGCTAGTTTCTCTGGCTGTGACGAGGCGTCTAGGGCACCGTAGGAACGTCCCACGGCTGCTTCTAGTTGTGCGGTTAGTTTAGGGGTCTGCAACCTATTAGTTTCCAACCTCTCTGGTGTTTGGCTGCCTATGCGGTTTTTTGCTCCTGCCTTCTCAGCTACCAAAACATAACAAGACGCCATGTCACAATTGGAGAGCCCCTGATGTGCCTAAACAGTGGCAACCCCCCAATTCCAACTCCAACCCTAACCCCAACACACCCCTAACCCTAGTCCCAACCCTAACCATAACCCTAACCGCAAACCTAACCCTAACACACCCCTAACCCTAATCCCAACCCTGACCCTAACTTTAGCCCCAACCCTAACCCTAACTTTAGCAGCAACCCTAACCCTAACCCTAATGGGAAAATGGAAATAAATACATTTTTTTAATTTTATTATTTTTCCCTAACTAAGGGGTTGATAAAGGGGGTTTGATTTACTATTTATAGCATGTTTTTATGTTTGGCAGCTGTCACGCTAAAAGACGCTTTTTATTGCAAAAATTAGTTTTTGCATCACCACATTTTGAGAGCTATAATTTTTGCATATTTTGGCCCACAGAGTCATTTGATGTCTTATTTTTTGCGGTACGAGTTGACGTTTTTATTGGTACCATTTTTGGGCTTGTGACATTTTTTGATCGCTTTTTATTTCGATTTTTGGGAGATAAGAATGAACAAAAATCAGCAATTCATGAATTTCTTTTTGGGGGGGCATTTATACCGTTCCGCGTGTGGTACAATCGATAAAGCGGTTTTATTCTTCGGGTCAGTATGATTACGGCGATACCTCATTTATATAATTTTTCTATGTTTTGGTACTTTTATACAATAAAAACAATTTTATATAAAAAATAATTATTTTTGCAACGCTTTATTCTGCGAGCTATAAATTTTTATTTTTTCGCTGATGATGCTGTATCATGGCTCGTTTTTTGCGGGACAAGATGCCGTTTTCAGCGGTACCATGTTTATTTATATCCGTCTTTTTGATCGCGTGTTATTCCACTTTTTGTTCGGCGGTATGATGATAAAGCATTGTTTTTTGCTTTGCTTGCTTTTTTTTTAAGGGGTTCACTAAAGGGGTTAACTAGTGTGACAGTTCTATAGAGTGGATCGTTATGGACGCGGTGATACCAAATATGTGTACTTTTATTGTTTTGTTTTTTTTATTTACAGGAAGAATTGAATTTATTGGGGAATATTTTTTTTTTTCCTTTATTTTGGATTTTTATTTTTTTAACTTTTTTACTTTGTCCCAGGGTGGGACATCACAGTATAGGGTCATATCGCTGGTGTGACAGTGTGCACAGCACTCTGTCACACCAGCAATGTGACAGGCAGTGCTGCAGGCTTCCTCAGCGCCTGCTCTCAGCAGGCACTGAGGAAGCCGCCTCCCTGCAGGACCCCGCGGCCATCTAGGATCTGGGGTCTTGCAGGGAAGAAGGCCGCAGAACAGCGCAATACATCGTGCTGTTCTGAGAGTCTCAGGGGAACACGCAGGGAGCCCCCTCCCTGCGCGATGCTTCCCTGTGCCCCTGGTACACCGCAATCATGTTTGATCGCGGTGTGCCAGGGGTTAATGTGCCAGGAGCGGTCTGTGACCGCTCCTGGCACATAGTGCCGGGTGTCAGCTGTGATAATCAGCTGACACCCGGCCGCGATCGGCCACGCTCCCCACGGCAGCGCGTCCGATCGTATGCGACGTACTATCTCGTCCCTGGTCATACGGGCCCAGGTACCATGGACGGGATAGTACGTCGGATGGCAGAAGGGGGTTAATGACAGTGACATTATTAAAGGCTTCATTCAGAGTTGGGTCCCTATGTTGGGCAGTCCCAAAATTCTCACTGGTCACACCTAGCTCCAGAATGTCAGACACAGAGGACACATCCCCCTCATCCTCCACAAGGACACAAAAGGGAAACCCGTCTGCCTGTGTGGTGATACCTTATTAGGGTTCACTGGTTCCCTATTCCTGCCAGCAAACTCAGAACCTTTCCCCCACAGATCGAAAAATAAACAGAAGTCCTGGCCTATAATAATAGGGTGCAGCAAGTCCCGAACAACGTCGACCTCATGGGACTCAGTACCGTGGGTCGTTGCAATGTCCACTCTGGCAATAGGAAACAAACCCAGCCTGTGTGCCCACAGGCCTGGCTGAGCTGCTATGGACATTTGTATTTTGGCCAGAGAAAATACTGCGGGTTACATCACAGAGACAAGCTATTTCTGCGACACATACCTCCCATCGACTATGCGACCATTAGCCACACTACACCCCATATAATTACAGTTATATGAAAAAGTTTGGGCACCCCTATTAATCTTAAGCTTAATATTTTATAAAAATTGGTGTTTTTGCAACAGCTATTTCAGTTTGATATATCTAATAACTATTGGACACAGTAATGTTTCTGCCTTGAAATGAGGTTTATTGTACTAGCAGAACATGTGCAATCTGCATTCAAACAAAATTTGACAGGTGCATAAGTATGGGCACCCTTATCATTTTCTTGTTTTAAATACTCCTACCTACTTTTTACTGACTTACTAAAGCACTTTTTTTGGTTTTGTAACCTCATTGAGCTTTGAACTTCATAGCCAGGTGTGTGCAATCATGAGAAAAGCTACTTAAAGTGGCCACTTGCAAGTTGTTCTCCTGTTTGAATCTCCTCTGAAGAGTGGCATCATGGGCTCCTCAAAACAACTGTCAAATGATCTGAAAACAAAGATTATTCAACATAGTTGTTCAGGGGAAGGATACAAAAAGCTGTCTCAGAGATTTAACCTGTCAGTTTCCACTGTGAGGAACATAGTAAGGAAATGGAAGAACACAGGGACAGTTCTTGTTAAGGCCAGAAGTGGCAGGCCAAGAAAAACATCAGAAAGGCAGAGAAGAAGAATGGTGAGATCAGTCAAGGACAATCCTCAGACCACCTCCAGAGAGCTGCAGCATCAACTTGCTACAGATGGTGTCACTGTGCATCGGTCAACTATACAACGCACTTTGCACAAGGAGAAGCTGTATGGGAGAGTGATGCGAAAGAAGCCATTTCTGCAAGCACGCAACAAACAGAGTCGGCTGAGGTATGCAAAAGCACATTTGGAGAAGCCAATTTCTTTTTGGAAGAAGGTCCTGTGGACTGATGAAACCAAGATTGAGTTGTTTGGTCATACAAAAAGGCTTATGCATGGAGTCAAAAAACAGCATTCCAGGAAAAACACTTGCTACCCACAGTAAAATTTTGTAGAGGTTCCATCATGCTTTGGGGCTGTGTGGCCAATGCCGGCACAGGGAATCTTGTCAAAGTTGAGGGACGCATGGATTCCACTCAGTATCAGCAGATTCTTGACAATAATGTTCAAGAATCAGTGACAAAGTTGAAGTTACGCAGGGGATGGATCTTTCAGCAAGACAATGATCCAAAACACCACTCCAAATCTACTCAGGCATTCATGCAGAGGAACAATTACAATGTTCTGGAATGGCCATCCCAGTCCCCTGACCTGAATATCATTGAACATCTGTGGGATCATTTGAAGAAGGCTGTCCATGCTCGGCGACCATCAAACCTAACTGAACTGGAATTGTTTTGTAAAGAGGAATGGTCAAAAATACCTTCATCCAGGATCCAGGAACTCATTAAAAGCTACAGGAAGCGACTAGAGGCTGTTATTTTTGCAAAAGGAGGACCTACTAAATATTAATGTCACTTTTCTGGTGAGGTGCCCATACTTATGCACCTGTCAAATTTTGTTTGGATGCAGATTGCACATTTTCTGTTAGTACAATAAACCTCATTTCAAGGCAGAAACATTACTATTTTATAAAACATTAAGCTTAAGATTAATAGGGGTGCCCAAACTTTTTCATATAACTGTATCTCTGTTATGCTGTCTATATGATATATAGGGTTAGGTTGTAGTATTATGAATATGTTATATTGTGAATACACATTTTATTTTGATTTGTGCTGTGAGCAATCAAGAATTTTCTTTACTGCCTCCGGGAAGAGATTACTCAGAATTATCCTGTAGACAGCAATGCTGTGACTTATAACTTAAGCTAGAAGCACAAAGTGTGTAGCTACAACAAAGCAATCTGCCCCAGGACAAGCACATGTACTGCATATATGATTATGAAAAAGCTCCTTGTTTCATCACACAATGTGTTATTTTACACTTTCTTCTTGTTCTGAAATCTATGTGTATGCATTGCTGTGTCTTCCTATAATCATGTCACTGTTAGTGTTGAGCGATATTGCTCGATATCTAAAAATATCGTATCGAAATTGTATCGCCGATAGCACTAAATATCGTCGATATCCGATTTCGATACCGGAAGTCCCATGTAAGTCTATGGGAACAAAATATCGCAACAAAAAAAAACCCTTTCTTTCGTTGTAAACACAAAATATACACACATAGAATACATATATATATATATACATGTCATTGTGACATATATATATATACATATATTTATAGTTTATACACTTCTACATAGTAAAATCGACTCTAATTCAATTGCCGGGTAAAGAATACGTGACATACCCCATAGAAGTCGACGGGCTCGGTGCCGAGTACCCCCAAAACCTCTGGCTCTGTGCGACTCAACTTGGGCGTCACGAACAGGATTCTGTAGCTCGCTATAAGCGAGTCCTGTGTGCCTGAATTGCACTGGTTTTGTGCTTGAGAATTGCTAAAATCATCAGAGAATGTATTTGCCATTTTTCCGCCATATCTGCGTCACGACGAGGCACTGGTGAAGAAGAAGGGCGTGCTCTTCGTGGGTGTCACTCACTCAGTGGCGTGAAAACGATGGCCGCCCACTGTAAATGGTACTGCAATGTAACATCGTGCCCCACAGCTCTGGAGTTCCGCCTCCTCATCCTCCACAGTGTGAGGAGGTCCCGCCTCCCTACAAAAGAGGGCCCTCTCCAGATATGACACATGTGACTTGGCAGAGATGGCTAATGGACACGACGAGCAGAAGTGGGAAGGGATGGAGCAGTCAGAGCTCTTCCCCCACGGAAGCGACCCGATCGCCACGGAATCACCGTTGGGCACCCGGCCTGTAAACCCTCCTACGCTGCAAGAAGCGGAGGATACCCTGAGAGGCCTGGCCCGGCACCGGGAGGAGGTCGCCAGGATGGAAGCCAGCTGACGTGCCCTAAAACTAAACTTGGAGCGGCGCCAATCCCTCTTACCTGAAGTGTCTGACTCTGTACCGGAAGGTGAGGCACCCGTTCTAGTAGAGGAGCCCTTGCAATGTGATCCGGTTGACGTTGTCGCAGTGGAGGCACCCGTTCCTGCAAAAACCGCAGCACCATCAGCAGCACCCCAGATCCCGCTGTCTGCCCCGGTCGCTGAGACAGAAGAAGCGACACCCGTCCTCATGGAGGAGGCCGCGCAGGCACCAGAGCACTACCTGCCTGTACCGGAGCCCCGACTGTCATCTGATTTAGAGCCGTCTGCTTCCTCCGCAGGGGAGGCCGCCGAAGGGGGGGCGACGGGAGACTGCCGCAAACCGGACACTGTAACGCATGGAGTTGTGGGACATGGAGCAAGGGGTGGGGGAGAATTATAACCGGCTCAGGAGGAAAGAGGGGAGACTTTTGGGGAGAAAAGCAAGCGACAAAGGGGAGCACGAGAAACCCTAAAATTTCCACCAATTACCGGGAAAAGGCCCGGGCAGATAAGGCCCGGGATAGAAAGGAAAAAGGGAACCCCTAGTGGCCGCGGCGTAAGGGGCAGACGGACTTTAAATTAAAAGGGTGGGGGGGGGGTTTGGGGTTCATCAAGGAGCCTGGACTTATTTAAAAGTCTTTGTGACCCGGCGGACGTGGAGGCTCCCCCCAAAGGACCCCCGGGGGAGGGACCTGTTGCCAGGAGATTTGGGTGACTTCACCCGCACTGGGTTACAAGGGGTGGTAGCCCTAAATTTTTCCAGGTCGACCCCTACCCCCATGGTGTCGGGAACCTGGAGCCCCGAAGCCTTCGCCTCCCACATCCAGGCCTGCAAAAGTGCCCACCCCCGCCAAAAACCCCCAGCCCCCTCAGTGGTCTCCTAGCACCCCAGTATGGACATATAAGATAGCGGGCCCCGTACCCGGCCCCTTTGGGCCCCCCGGGGGTTCTTTCAGTCCGTGACATGGGGCTCCAGCCCGGGGAGAGAGATGAAAGAGGTGGCCACACAGACCCAGAAGCGGTCACACTCATTCGGCCCCAGACGTCATCAGGTCCTGGTGGCCCTTGGGGCCTCGGAGTTTGGAAATTCAAGAAGAGTACCAGGTGGTACCTGGAAGAGGGCAGCCAAAAAGTCTAAATAACCCCGACAGGGTCCCCCGGGAGTAAAAAAAAGTTAAAATTGTTTTTGTACCCGGGGCGGGTGAATGTTCCCAAAAAAAATTTTTTTTAAATTTTAAAAAAAAAAAAAAAAAAACAGTTTTTATTTTTTTTTACTGTCTCTCCGCTGCGACGCCTCGATCTCCTGAAAAAAATGAAAAAAAAAAAAATATAACCCCCTGCCGACGCGTCCATAGTACGAGGTCCCACGACGTCCGCTCTGCTACATCAAATGACGGCAGAGCCCTTTTTCCCGGCGCAGCACGCTATTTCCGCTTCCCCAGCGGTACGTCACGGACGACTGCTTTACGGCCGGGATTTCACTGCGCACGCAGTTACCGAAAAAACTGCATGTGCCGCCAGGGGGAAGATAATGGCGGCCCTCAGCAGTCCAGGATGACCGCCGGAGATCTTCGCCAGGTAATGCCCACGTTACAGACCCACCCGGACACTCACAGTGACGTACAAATCCCATTCCCGGTTTTGATAAGACGAAAATATCGAAACGAATTTTCGAAAGGCCGATGAGCTAAAACGGGCCCATAGCCGATATTTGCATTATCGTATCGCTCAAAACTAGTCACTGTTAACATTTCCTGACATGTTTGCATCAGACCCAAACAAATTCAGAAGGAAAGACTGTGGTTTAAAACCACCTGAAATTGATTTTCAGCTTTTTGTCTACACTGTGATAGGCAAAAAAAACTGTTGAACATGGGTGTGGGGTCGCCAAATGGAATATTGATGACTTTCATAAGGAGCTCACACATAAAGAACCAGCAGAGCTTTGCAGATAAAAAAGGGGTGTTTTCCCTTTT
>JARQOD010000001.1:301046487-301149243 GCA_033576555.1 Oophaga sylvatica | reverse complement strand
TCTCGGGTTTGGACGGGGTTTACGACCTGAGATGGGGGAGCCTCCCGAAAACCCGGGGCAATGACAGATAAACCCCCCCAATTGGCAGGGGAGGCCCTCGGGAATAGACAGGTCACCGAATAAATGCCCAACCCGGGGGGGGTTTGGGTTGCGGAATGGCAGTGACCCCCCCAAGGAAGGCGAATTCTCGGAAAGCCGAGGGTCCCCCTCGACCAACCCCAGGGGGCTTGGGGACGGTACAACAGCAAACGGCGGAACGGGCGGAAAAAAGGGAAAGGGGGAAAACCTTTGAGGGCGCCCCCGGTAAACAGGCAAAACATTGCTGGGGCACCTCCTTTAAGGGGGATATTTATTGGGGGGGACCCCCCTTTGGGGCCGGGGGGACCTTTTTTGAAAGTGCGGGGGCCCCCTTTTAAGAGGGGGGGGGGCGCGCGGGGCGCCCCCCAAGTCCCACAGGGAAGGAGCGCGCGACCCCAGCGGGGGGGAAAAGGGAAACGCCGAGGGGGGAAAGGGGGGCGACGCCCCTCCCGGCAAGGCGCTGGGCGGGGGAAAGCGTCCCTCCCTGGAAAGGGGCAGGGACCCGGCGCAAGGGGGCCCCAAAACTTTCTAATGGACAGCCCCGGGAGAAAAATTGTCTGAAACCCCAAAAAAACCCCCTAGGAAAAACTCCAACATTTCCTAAATCCAAAAATCCTGAAACCACAGGGTCTCGATCCCTTTTTCAGATTTTGGGTGGGGCCCTAGCTCCCACTTAAATTCAAAAAAATGAGAAAAATGAAAAAATAAAAAAAGCGAAAGAGCCACCCCAACCCCCCAAAAGGGGGACCCACTGAACAAAAAAAGCAATGCGAAAAAAAAGGGAAAAAAAAAACCACGAAAAAAAAAAATGAAAGTGCCCTTATTAAATTGCAAGCAAGAACAGCAGAAAAGCAAGCGAATTCCAACCAAAAACCGGGGGAAAAAAAATTTGACCCCCGGGGAAAAAACCCCGGGGGGTTTTTTTCCCTTATATCGGGCCCGTCCGTACCCCCTTTAAAACCCCAATGTCATTTTGCAGGGGGTGGATTTTTTTTTTTCAAAAAGGGTTTTCAATCCCTCAGTAAAAACCAGAGGGGCTTCAGCTCCGAAGTCATCCCCCAAAATTCCCCAAAAAAAGAGAAAAACTTTCCCCGAAAAAAAAGGGGGAAAAATGAAAAAGCTGCAGCTTTTTTTCCGGGAAGGGTTTCCCCCCCGGGCCCCCTTTACAAGGGACAAACTTTCCTTGGGGGAATGGGGCCCGGGTAGTTAAAAAATCTTTTACTTTTTGGTCAATGACCGCCCGCCCCCCCCTTTGGGCAGTAAAAAACCCCACGGTGGCTCACATGCTTTTAAGGATTCAAAGGGGGGCCATCACATAGGTATGACTGAAGATTTAAAAACCCAGCACATTAAGCCTTATTGTTCAAAAGGGGGTTGAAAAAAAGGAAAAGTTGTCCAAACCCTTTCCCTAAAAAATTTTTTCCTCAAAGTTTTTTAAGGGTTTGATGTTTATGTGACATACTATGTGATTTTAATTTATTATTTTGAAAGCCTTGTTCCCTAAGGCTGGGATAACAGTAGTATCCCCCCAATTTGGGGGAAAAAGGGGCGGGAAAATTTTTGTGCAGGAAGATAGTGCCTTTTTAATTAGTCGCTATGTTGATTTTTTGAAGTAACAAAAAGATTAAACAGCTAAGGCCAAAGTCAAAAGTGCTGCAAAAAGGGGAATAAAAAGGGAAAGTGAAAAAGGGGTTTCGAAAATTTTTCCTTTTTAACGGACGGAGAAAGGGAGAGGAAAAAGGAAGTCCAGGACAAACTTTAAAACCCAGGGTTGATAAAAAAAGATTCTTCACTGACAGGAGTCCCTCGTAAAATTTTAAATGGGTTGGGGCGTGATTGCCATGGCAGCTAGTGGGGAGTGGGCATGATAAATGTAAAAATGTTTTTATGTTTTGGGGAGCTGAGGAGTGCGGGGAAAAAAGGAAATTCCCCCCGAGCATTTGGGGAAACTATGAGTTGCGACCCTGCAAACCCACCCCAATTTAGGGGCACCCGGGGGGGTTTCCCCACGGGGCCCCTAGACGCCCGTCAAAAAGCCGGAAAAAACAAAATTTCCCCTAAAGAAGAAATAGGAAAGCTTTTCCCCCCCGGGCAAACCCCCAAAAAGAAAAAAGAAACCCCCCAAACTGTAAGGGGGGTTAGACAAAAAAAATTACGACACAAAGAAAATAGTATGAGAAAAACGCGGGGGCCCAAATAAAAAAAAAAAAAGGGAAAAAAGGGGTTTTTTTTACGCCCCCCAAAAAACCCCGGAAAAGCCCCAAACTTACAAATTTTTTAAAAAAACCCCGAGACACACGACCTTACCCCTAAATTATTTCCCCCTTTTTAACAAAATAAAAACGCGCCCGAAAAAAGTAAAAAGAAAAAGTACAAACATCAGTGGCAAAATAAACAAAGGGAAAACCCCCCCGGGGGACCCTGAACCCCCACAAAATCAGGAAAAAGAAAAAATCTGAAAAAAACAAAAAGAAAAAATGTCTTTTTGAACAGGAATGCAGACACACCAGAGGCTAAAGGAAACAGGATCGGTTTCAGCCAGAAAATTTGATCCCGGAACCCTGAGGGGAAAGGTCCCCCCCTTAAAGACCAGTAAAACCGTTTCCCACCTCAAATCTTCACTGGACGCCACCGCTTGTAACAACCGGGGAAACCCCTGCCAAACTTCCAAACCCATTCACAAAAAAAAGGGCCTGGGGATAAAAAATCTTTTTTAAAAGGAAAAGGCGGGGGTACTGCCCCCTTGGCCGGGGCCACTAGCTTATGGGACCGATGGGGGGCATAAATGGATTTTTTCCCCTCCTCTTTTTTGCGGAGGGGGAGCCGGTGCCCTGCGAGGGGCTCCGGCCCCACACAAAGGGACCCGACCCAGCGAAGGGGGGGAAAAATTTTCCTCTCCCCTTTGCCAGGGTCGGGAAAAAAATCGCACAGCATTCGCGGGGGGAAAATTTTTTATCCCCCTTTGAATTTTTTTGGGGGATGCGACCCAAATTGCGTTTCAACGCAGCTCTTTTTTTTTTTCCATCTGTGGGGTTAAAACGGGTTAAAAAAAAATGCATAGGAGACACCAAAAAGATTGACTTTGGGCCCCAATTCAACCAATTTTTACGGATCAATTTTGTCCGTTTTAATCACAATAGCATGCCCCCTGGGGAATAGGGTGGGTGAAAACATACTTTGTTGGGCCGCTTCACTTTCATGTTTGGCCTATTTCTTTTCTTTTATGGGAAAACCGGGTTTGGGGAAAAAAATAAAAAAAAAAAGGGTGACGTGTTTTTTTATACTTTTCCTCTGTTTTCCACCCGGGTACGGATTTCACATGAACCCCCGGCGCTCCGCCACCTCCCGGAGCGGGGGCCATAGAAAACAAGCACCCCCCCTCTGGCCGGGCCCTGCGTAAAATCATGCGCCACACGCCCCGGCCCAAATTCCCGGCTGGGAAAAAATACATGCCCACACACTGGTCAAGTCCACCGGTAAAATCATGCGCCACACATTTCCGCCGAGTGGGTTGGTAGAAATAATGCACCCACCCCGTCCGATCCCTTGGAGCGGGGTTTCTGCGAGGACTCCCAAAAAAAATGAAGTTTTTCGAATGTGTGACCCGGTTAGGAGGAAAAAGTGATTTTAAACCCAATCCCCCCTTTAGGGGGGGGGGAAGGATGCCCCCACCCTGGCCTATACAAATTGTCTGACTGTAAAAAAAGAATTAAACCTGAGGACACGAATTGTATCCGTATTTAAAAGGGGAAAAACCACCCCTAATGCTTCGTAAAAAAAACCCCAAACCCCCGCCCCCTTCGTCCCGTCTCTGGGACTGAGTTGGGTGTTGTTGTACAATATGTAAACATTAAATCCTGAGTTCCCCCTTTCCCCTCTCAGCCTTTTTTTGATTTCTATGTCGACCTAGAAGGGGGTTGTTTTTGTCAAATTTTATACTTTTGACATGATTAAATTGTGCAGAAAAATAAAAAATGATTGTTAACTTTCTTTTTTTGGGCTCCATTTCAATGGTACAAAAATTTTTTTTTGTATATTTTCATTTCAAAATATCTATTTAAAAAAATAAAGTTTTTTACTTAAAATTTAACTTTTCTATTTTTCCCAAAAATTCTGACTTAGACTTATTACAAAAATAAATTTAGGACTTTTTTTCAGATTTTTGACCTAAGATACTTATTTGTCTGACTGTTTATGAAAAATTAATTAACCCACTTTAAACCCCTGTTGCACAAAAATACCCTTTTTTTTACTCAGGAAAATCTGCTGGTCCAATTTTTTTGATCCCCAGTTTGCCCCAAAAGCCAACAAGGTCATGATATAAATAAAAATCAGCACTCCCCTCAAAAAATTGTGGGGGCTCAAAATTGGGTTCCCGGCCCCTAAAAAAATAAATAAATTGGCCCCAAGCTCAAAAAAAAAGAAATTTATTTCCTGCAATGGGGACGTTTTGGTCATAAACCGACCTTATCGACGAAAATAATCAAGAAAAACAATAAAAATTTGTAAAATTAAAAAAATCGTAAACAAAAAACAATAAACAAAAGCAAAAAGTCAAATAAAATAAAGAAAAACGAAAATTTTTGTACTATATCATAAAAAAATAATCCAAAGCCTGAGAATAAAAAATGTCTCATAATTTTTAAAAGATGGGTCTTAAGGAAAGATTAAATATAAAAAGAATCCTGGTAAATTTGCTCACAGAGGGGGAAGTGGGAAAAATAATAAAAAATTTTAAAAGCTCACCCCTTATTAAACAAGGATGGGAAACCCTTAAAAAATAAAAACCGGAGGAAATTCTAGATAACTATACAAAAGAAAAAAAAAGTGATTTATGAATAAAAAGAAAAATTAGTACTGGGGAAAAATTTCCCAAGAAGTAAGGGTTGGTGTAGCGCAATTTTAACAATCCAGTTAACGCTCCCCAAAAAGAGATAACTTGGAAATTATATTGAATAGAAAGTACACTGCCCCACTGTCAAAAACCCTAAAGCGGAAACCCACCCGGTAATCGGGGTTCAAAAAGGAAATAGCGCCTGTGAAGGGGGCTTCTAGCCTAAGAGAAAGCGCCCGAACGCCAAACCCCCCTGTGGAAAGAATGGGGCGACCGGGAAAAGGGTTTTCCCCCAAAAAATATGTCATGGGGAACCGGGGGCGAAAAACCGGGGCGCGCCGAAGTGAGACCCCTAGTGACCCGGGGAACCTCGTGGAACGCAAGGAATTCCTGTATCGAATCCCAGGGTCTTTTGGGTATTCAAGGGTGAATTTTGGTGAAAAAAAATCAAATTTTTGACCTAAAGGGAAAAGAATAAAAAATCAGTGAGGAATGAATAATACATAATTAATAAATAAAAAGGAAGCTAAAAGAAACCCGAATAAGGGTAAAAAACCCGAAAAAAGCGGAGTTTTCAACCATTAAAAACAAAAATTTTGTGATTAGGAATAGAAAAGTATTTTTTCAACTTAAAAAAAAAGCAATTACTGAGGCATTCAGGGAATAGAAAAGCGGATTTTTCTCCCTTTTAAAAAAGAAATTAACAATGCTTAGGAGCTGAAAAGGGGTTTTTCATACCCTTAACTGCAAATACATGAGCATTCAGGGCATGAAAAGCTGGGTTTTCTACATTAAAAAAACAATTAAGATGATTGGGGGAAAATGTAAAGTGGGATTTTCCCAAAACATTAAAAAGAATTAATATGATTGGAATAAAAAAAGTGGATTTTCATACCAAAAACAAGAAAATTTACATGTTTCTTGGGGGGAGAAAACGATTTTATATTTTTTAACAAAAAAAACTGTGCATTAGGGAAAAAAGCTGGATTTTTTCAAATTTAAAAAGAATTACAGATGTTTTTGGGGAGTAAAAACTGGAGTTTTTCATCCTTCAAAGCATTATAAAAATGCATTGGGAAAGGGAAAACTAATTTTCTTACCAAAACCAAAGAAAAATTTAAATATCATTGGACATAAAAAATTTTGGTGTTTCAACCATTAAAAAAATTAACTACTTTAGGACTAAAAAAAGGCGGGTTTTTTAAATTTTGGGGAAACGAAAACATTTTAGACAAGGTATGATGAAAGTGTAGGAGATGGTGGCAAAAGATTCTAAAATTTTCTATTAAATTTTTTTTTCAAAATATTTTGTAATTAGAAATCTGTATTTAAATTGGGTTTTTAAATAATGAAAGTTTGTTGGAAGAATTGCTGGGGTTAATTGAGCTATCCTTCGGGGTTTCCAGAATACTATTTAAAAAAAAACCTTAGTATCAAAAAAAAAATCACTTCCTTCTTAAAAAAAATTTGAGGGTAAATGTCTTAGGCCAAATGGCATTAATTTGGTTGAAAAAGTCATACAATTTTCATTTGAACCGTCCTATACAAAAAATGCGTCTATATACCGCGCCTTTTTAGAATGTTGGGGATAAGAGGATTCTTTTTTAAAAAATCCCCTCAAAAAATGACTAAAGCAATTGGTAAGGAGGGCCCATTGGACCCCATGGCGGTGCCTGTTTTTGGAGATAGAAAGCGTCTTCAAACATGAAGAAATTTTTGGTGAGCACAAGTTCCAGTAAATCAATTTGAAATTAAAGTATGGGGATCGAATTGAGATTGTTGAAATAATCGTCCGAGTCTTATGCCCCTCGCATGTGGAATTGACGTGATAATTTTTTAACGTCTAATTTTCCAAAGAGTATCCTTTGGAAGGACCTAATTGTCGAATGAGTTGTATAAAGGAGCTTGTACCCCAAAAAAAAAAGAGGGCTTTTTTTTTGTAAGTGGGGGGCAGACTTTTTTAATAAATAGATGGGAGTTAAAAAGGAATCGGTAGAGCTCATTGGTCTCCGGGTGGTGAATAATTGCTTTATGAATTTTTTTTGGTAATGTGTAAAAACCCGGAGTTAATGGATCGCTCTTGGTCAAAAAACCTTTTTGTTTTTTTATCTTAAAATGTAATTGAATGCTCTATCGATGACTCCTGGTAAGTTCTCTGCTTCGAAGTGGGATTATTCGAGGGGTTTTTATACATTTGAATTTTAACTGGGAATATATTTCTTAACTTAAAATGTGCGTTTCCTAAAAAACGTTGCACCCCCTTTTTAGGGTTTCCATTTTTCCTTATATCCCTAATGTTTTAAAAGCTTATCTCGTTGTTTTGATTGGAATGAAGAAAAAATTCTCCTCTAGAATTTTTTAGTAAATTTAGAGACCCCTCTATCAATTTTGTGCGAAAGGGTTTAAAGGATGACATTCCCTTTGGGGGAGGAAAATTAGTAAGTCTCAAACCCCAATGAAGCAAGGTTTTTTTGGGGTTAATAAAGGAGTAAAAAGAAACTAAAGGATCAATGTTTGGGAAATAGCTTTCAATCTTAAAAATTCCTATTTTAAAACCCCTGTGGTAATATCCAACTGAAAGGGGTTAAAAATTTTAGGGGGGGCAGAAAGACAAAAACCCTTTTTTAATACATTAATTTGTGCAGTTTTCCAAAATTTTAGATGAAAAATTAATGACTAGATTCGAGTTACCTCGACCGGTTGCATCCCTTGGGGGTGGGTGTCTAAAGCACTGGCCCCCCCCCCTTCCTTTTCTTGGAGGCCCCCCGTTGGAACCCAAAAAAAAAGCCCTTGGGTGTTGTCGGTCGGGGTCCCAGCTTGAAGCGGAAGTTCCTCCCTTTTTTCTGTGTGCGATAAGTTTGGCGTGAGGAGGAGCCCTGCCATCTGTAAACCCTCTTTTGTAAATAATCTTGGGTATCGCGAATAAACTTCTGTCTCTTTCTCTTTTCCGTGTCCTTCCGAAAGTTGTCAACTGTTTCCTTAGTGCGAGTCTTGATTGTATCGAATTCTTCTTTGGGTAAAGAGTCCTTCAGTTGAGATTCTACCGTTGAGACTTTTTCTTGACAGGATTTAATTTCTTGGTTCAAATGATCAAGAGTCAATGTCATTAAGTCTAGGGAGCATTTATTCAGAATCTGCTCAAACTTCTGGCAGAAATCAGTATTTTCATGAAAGAGGGTTGGTCTCAGAGCAACTCGGAGACCTCTAGGAATACGTTTAGTTTTAATGTATTCAGCTATAGTGATGCTATGTAATTCTAGGCCCACTAGGTGGCGTGATTCACGCTCTAGGTCGCGAGATTTGAATTCACTGCCTGATATTTGGAGAAAATCCCAGAAGTAGTGACTTGGGAGACTATTTCAGCCACTTGACTATCATTATATGAGAAACTCTCAGTGGACATATTCAAATAATCCTGACAAATTAAGGAAAATGGAAAATAGGAAATTTGTGCTTGTAGAGGGTGCTCGTGTATAAGGTTAATCAATAGTATAAATATCATGCACGTCACTCCTCAATAAAATTGTGGGTGCTCAGAAATTAGGGTTACCAGGCCCATATAATATAATAAATATAACTCTGGCACTCCAAGACTCAATGAACAAAGAAATTTATTCCATGTCAACTGGTGACGTTTCGGTCATAAACTCTGACCTTCATCAGACTGGAAAATATATGCAAGAAAAACAATAACAAGTTATGTAAAATATAATAATCGATAAACAATAAACAATAAACAATAGACAACAATTGTCAAGATAGATATAAAGAACAAACGAATTATATTGTATCATATATCATAAATCATAATAATCACAATGTCGCTGAGAATGAACATGTCTCATAGATTTATAGAGATGGTCCGGTCTTATAGGAATGATTGAGAGATATAGAAAAGAATCCATGGTAAATAATGACTCACAGAGGAGGGAAGTGGTAATGATAATAAAATATTAATAGCTCACCCGTTATTATAACAAGGTATGGAGAATCCCTTAAAGAAATATAGAATACCGGTGAGGCAAATTCTATGATAATCTATACAAAAGATAGAAGTATAAGTGTATGTTATCGCAATATAAAGAGAAAATTAGTACTGGGAAAACTCTTACCCTTGAAGTAATAGTAAGTGGATTAGGTGTAGCAGCACTGAGTTAATCAGATGCTCAGTTGAACGCTCCTAAACAGAGATAACTTGTGTAACTTATATGTGTATATAGAAAGTACACAGTGCCCACACATGTCAGAAACTCACTAAAGCGTGAACCTTACCGCTGGTATATCGGAGGTGCAAATAGGAGAGTAGCGCCTGTGAAGCGTGGCTATCTAGCCTAAGAGAAATGCGCTCTGAACGCCGAAACCACGTGTGAGAAAGATATGGCGATCTGACCGGAAATGGGTGTCTGTCCACCAAATGTGATGTCATGGTGGAACGCAGGTGGAGCGCAAGACGCGGTGACGCGCCGGAAGTGACGACTCCTTACTAGTGACCGCTGGTGGAACGCTCTGTGGAACGCAAGGAAGTTCCTGTCATCGTAATCCGAGTGATCTTATCTGGATATTCAAGAGGTGAATATATTGGTGAAAAAAGAATCAATTTGTGACCTAAGGAAATATGAATAAAAAATCAGTGAGGAATGAATAATATCATAATTCACATAAATAATAAAAGGTAAGACGTAAATGAATCCTGAATATATGGATATAAATAACCTGAAATAAATCGCTGGAACACTAATAGCCATGTAATCATATTAACACAGAATAACAGGAGACTAAATCATGAAAAATTCATCACATTGTATTCCCGGTTTAACCCTTTGGGTTCTAATGATTGTAAACGATGTATCCAATAGGCTTCTCTATATTGAAGTCTTTTAATTATATTACCCCCTCGCCTATTGATTTGAACCTGCTCCAAAACGAGAAATTTTAATTGGGCTATGGAGTGGCTCCTTTCGTTAAAATGATATGGAATGGGTAAATGGTATTTTTTACAACGAATGTCAGATTTGTGATGGGATATGCGCTCTCTGACATTCGTGTAAAAATACATTTACCCATTCCATATCATTTTAACGAAAGGAGCCACTCCTAGCCAATTAAATTCTGTTTGGAGCAGGTTCAATCATAGGCGAGGGGGTATATAATTAAAAGACTTCATATAGAGAAGCTATTGGATACATCGTTTACAATCATTAGACCCAAAGGGTTAAACGGGAATACAATGTGATGAATTTTTCATGATTAGTCTCCTGTTATTCTGTGTTAATATGATTACATGGCTATTAGTGTTCAGCGATTTATTTCAGGTTATTTATTCCATATATTAGATTCATTTACGTCTACCTTTTATTATTTATGTGAATTATGATTATTATTTTCCTCACTGATTTTTTATTCATATTTCTTAGGTACAAATTGATTCTTTTTTCACCAATATATTCACCTCTTGAATATCCAGATAAGATCACTCGGATTACGATGACAGGAACTTCCTTGCGTTCCACAGAGCGTTCCACCAGCGGTCACTAGTAAGGAGTCGTCACTTCCGGCGCGTCACCGCGTCTTGCGCTCCACCTGCGTTCACCATGACATCACATTTGGTGGACAGACACCATTTCCGGTCAGATCGCCATATCTTTCTCACACGTGGTTTCGGCGTTCAGAGCGCATTTCTCTTAGGCTAGATAGCCACGCTTCACAGGCGCTACTCTCCTATTTGCACCTCCGATATACCAGCGGTAAGGTTCACGCTTTAGTGAGTTTCTGACATGTGTGGGCACTGTGTACTTTCTATATACACATATAAGTTACACAAGTTATCTCTGTTTAGGAGCGTTCAACTGAGCATCTGATTAACTCAGTGCTGCTACACCTAATCCACTTACTATTACTTCAAGGGTAAGAGTTTTCCCAGTACTAATTTTCTCTTTATATTGCGATAACATACACTTATACTTCTATCTTTTGTATAGATTATCATAGAATTTGCCTCACCGGTATTCTATATTTCTTTAAGGGATTCTCCATACCTTGTTATAATAACGGGTGAGCTATTAATATTTTATTATCATTACCACTTCCCTCCTCTGTGAGTCATTATTTACCATGGATTCTTTTCTATATCTCTCAATCATTCCTATAAGACCGGACCATCTCTATAAATCTATGAGACATGTTCATTCTCAGCGACATTGTGATTATTATGATTTATGATATATGATACAATATAATTCGTTTGTTCTTTATATCTATCTTGACAATTGTTGTCTATTGTTTATTGTTTATTGTTTATCGATTATTATATTTTACATAACTTGTTATTGTTATTTCTTGCATATATTTTCCAGTCTGATGAAGGTCAGAGTTTATGACCGAAACGTCACCAGTTGACATGGAATAAATTTCTTTGTTCATTGAGTCTTGGAGTGCCAGAGTTATATTTATTATATTTATTATGATATACAAGTACAACCTATAAACTGTTGTTAATTATAAGTGTTTCTCCCAAGTTGTTTTTTTTCTGGTTGCGCTTCTTTAACATTATGAACAAAACCAAACTTGCACTGTATAAGAAGGTATTTTCTCATGCAGTGGAATACCGAAAAAAAACGTATATAAAGCAGAAGGGATGGGCTGAAGCTGTACCAGGGCCGGCGTCAGCACCCGGCATACCCGGGCTAGTGCCGGGGCCCTGAGCAGGCGGGGGGCCCATTCGCCGTCGGGCACCCCGGCGCCCGCTAGCGGATCAGAGTGATACCAGCGCTGCCACTGGGCCCCCCCGCTTGCTCAGGACCCCGGCAGCAGCCGGTGCAATACTTACCTCTCCCCATGACTCCGCTGCCGCAGCTCCGGGCTCCAGGGGGCGCTTGCGCTTCCTCTTACAGCAGCGCCGCTGAATGACGTCATCATTCAGCGGCCGGCTGTGGCAGAGAGAGTGCGGACGCCGGACAGGTGAGATGTGAGGTGTGTGTGTCTGTGTGTATCAGTGAGTGTGTATGTAGTGCGGTGCTTTGTGTGTGTGTATGTGAGAGAGTACTGCGGTGCTGTCTGTGTGTGGTGCTGTATCTGTGATGGTGGTGGGGGGAGGCAGTGATGGTGGTGAGGAGGCAATGATGATATTGATGGGGAGGCAATGATAATGGGGAGGCAATGATGATGATGATGGGGAGAAAAATGATGATAATGATGATGGGGAGGCAATGATGATTATGATGGGGAGGCAATGATTAAGGGGAGGCAATGATGATGAAGATGGGGAGGCAATGATGATGATGATGATGGGGAGGCAATGATGATGATGATGGGCAGGCAATGATGATGATGGGGAGGCAATGATGATGATAATGGAGAAGCAATGATGATGATGATAATGGGGAGTCTTACCACAACGCCCTTTCCTGAGCCGTAACAGTGCAGAACGCAGCACAGTGCAGAGGAGAGCTCCATATTTTGTATGGAGCATTATATGGGGACCAGTATCCTGTATGGAGCATTATATTGGGTCCAGTATTCTGTATGGAGCATTATATGGGGGATTGGGGGGTGACATCCTCCATGGGGTATTATATGGGTGATGAGGGGGAGACTGTGGTGCCCATAATATTGTATGGAGGACTGTACTGTCCAGTCTGTACTGTGCGCTGTGAGGATTTGGTGGTTTTTGAGATATTGTACAATTTACAATAGATATCAGTCATGTAATGGAAGAAGAGAAGTATTTGTCATTGTACTATACCCATATTTCTCTGCAGTATCTGTGCATCATGAATTGTGGTCTGTGTTAAAGGGGCCCACTGAGACTCTTTCGCCCGGGGCCCATAAAAACCTGGAGCCGGCCTGAGCTGTACATCTGAAGAGTTGTGTGCACTTAGTAGGAAGGAGATAGTTGTGTAAATCTGGCCAATAGTAATATGGCCAGGACTTTGCTTAATGATGCTTTCTATTTTTTTGGATAGGACTGACGGTTGCAGCGGGAAGGGTGAAAGCGGCACTGTTCCTTCGTGAGGCAATTATTAGACTAGGGCAATGCTTGTCCTCCGTGAGGCAATTATTAGACTAGGGAAGTGCTTGGCTTCCGTCAGGTAATTATTAGACTAGGAAAGTGCTTGGCGCTGTCTTCCAATGTAAAGAGAATTTGATGTGACTTCTCCTGGGACTCCTGTGGGGGTTAGTATGATGCTGCGGTCTGATCTCCCAGCCAGTGTATGAAGACTGGCCACCTGCTTGGTGCAGGAGAGGTTAGGGCTATGCACCTGCTCCTCCCTGCTGGTGGTTATAGTGATGATTGCCTGGACATATTTGTTCCATGTGGATTTATGACACCTAGAAATCCAGCTTCACCTGACAATTAAGACTAATTTATTATTAATTTAACTTACTTATATATAGCGCAATCATGTTCCGCAGCGCTTTACGGACATCATGATCACTGGGCCCTTTGAGGCTCACAAACTAAATTCCCTATCAATATGTCTTTGAAGTGTGGGAGGAAACTGGAGTATCCTGGAAAAAAACATGAAAACATGGGGATAAAATGCTAATTACTTGCAGATGTTTTCCTTGGTAAGATTTGAACCTACGAACCCAACAGAAAATTAACAGTGCTCAACACAAAGACATGCTTAGAGCAAAGAAGCCAAGGATGTCATGTGAGGAATCTTGTAGTCATGTTTGCTCATTTATTCCTTGTCATGGGTTTGCCGCGACAGATAGGAGCCAGAAGACCGAAGCATCTGATTTTTCCTACTTTTTATTTAACAGTGTACATTTCTTTGGCAGTGCAGGGGTTAATCTACTCTGTTGAGAGTTCCTTGAGCCTTAAGGATCTCAGCTGTGCCCTGTTAGCCACTCCCATCACCTATATAAACTGGGTCCTGGCTAGCACTCATTGTAGCTTACTTGGCTGGAGGTTGTTGTTGTTGGTTATTATAGGAGAAGGGGCTTAGTGAATTTATCTGTGACTGTTTCTAAGTTTTGAGTGTGTGATAACTCCCTTTCTTCTCCTACTTTGGTTTAACCACATCCTCCACTTCCCGGTGTATTCCTCTGTTATATGTGTGAGTGTATTTGTATGTTTGGTATTTTTCGTTACCCTTGTTCATATTACCTTTTTAGTCTGGTTGGTGTACTACAGTATACTACTACTCCCCTCTTCCCTGTGTGGATTCAGGAGTTAATGCAAGGTACATGGCCCCGGCATCTTCACCATTAGAAGTAATCCAGGGAACAGGGTGAGCTAGAGTGCCATTAGCATTAGGGTCAGGGAAGAAGCCCCTGATCCCAGGACACCCAGCAACAGTCTTGACATTCCTCTATTTCAAATAATTACATAGTGGAAAGACTGATTCACTCATCGGTGCCATGGCTGTCCTGGCGTTTTGTTTAATGGAACATGTATGGAAATTCCATAGTCTAAATCCCATATAATTTATTCACATGTTGCAAATCAATTTGTGCATTGAATCATCATTATTAAATCAAATCTGTCAGCAGGTTTTGCTATTTAATCTCAGAGTACCATAATATAGAGCATGAGACATTGATTTCAGAGGTGTGTCAATTATTAGACTTTGTGTTGTAGTTTCAATACAATCAGTGTTTTATCAGCAGGAGATTATCACTACAGGACTAGGTCTCTGGTGCAGGCCAGTCAGGGTAATCTGTGTAACCCAACCCTCACAACTGATTAGCAGTTTGCTAACAATGCACAGTGTACACAGGAAGCTGAAAGTGGGATGTGGGCAGGGTTATACACAGAGCAGAAGACCTAGCTCTGATGCATATACATCAGACAAAACAGGGAAAATTGCACCAAGCAGCCCAGTAGGCGATACATGCCTGGATTCAGGCTTTCTTGTCCTATGTTATTCTGCTCTCAGATTATATAGCAGAAACTTGCTTACAGATTCCCTTTAAGTGAGCCTTAGGAAAATGTACAGGGCAGCATAGTTTTTCTTTGTGACTACAGGAAACGTTAAAAGATTTTGTGCCTATTTATTCATCTCCTGACGCTGAAGTGAATAGGAGTACGGCTTGGCTGCCCTCTATTTTCAAGAATTTCTCAAATTTCAGGCTTTCATAAAAGCAAAAGAGACAAAACATTTTTTATGAGTAGAATTAATATCTATAAAATAATATGAACAATGAGAAAAAGAGAGTGCTTACCCCATATTTTATTTTTTTGTAATTTCTAATAGCTTTAAAAATAGGACTGAAGGGAATAATAATTGATAAAATGTACATAAAAATATAAAAGAACCAAAAGATTTCAAACATTTCTTTATTTTTTGTCTCGGAGGTTCAATTTCCTTCCTTTACAGAAAAAAACATCAGACTAGTCATACAACATTTGGGAGCTGAGGCTTCCTCATTGTGAGATAAAAATAATAGAGAAACATCTTCCCCTGACATCAGCTCCACCTTCATACAAAATACCAGTGATTGTCTGTCTGGTGTCTCTAACATCACCTCCCTCTATCTGAAACTGAATCTGTAAAAAACTGAACTTGTGACAGAATAAGCAAAGCTTTTATACCACAAAAGTCACTATTTTTGCACAGCACGAAGTTGCATAAAAAAGCTGCGACATTTGTTCTTTTTATGTCACTTTGGATCAGCTCTGCCAAATGGGCAGAACTGGGAGAAGCCAGGGCATGACAGGCCGCGGTCACACATGCCAGTCCCATTCATGAAAAGTGGTGGTGTTTTTTACACCAGAAATGCTACTTCAGTCTCTGACTGGTGTAGCATTTCTGGCTTGGCACACAGAGATGTACACCACTCACAAAAGGCACCATGCTCATTAAAGAGGTTGTCTACTACTAGGACAACCCATTCTTAAACTAAATGTTCTGCCCCGATAACATAATAAGGCCTATACTCAGCTCCCATGCCGACGCCGTTCCGGCAGTGTTGGCCCTCGCGGTCTCAGGGCTGTGCTGTGGTGGAATGACACATGATGCCTGGCGCCCAATCAGTGCTGACGTCAACTCTCTCCACCTTTGGACAAAATGAACATGAAGAGGAAGTCCGGGATCACAAGGCAAAACCTGCTCTCTTGGCTGTAAAGAAGCTGCTTACAAAAAGCAGGATTTGGTGCATTTTTGCTATTTTTTTTTGGTGCGTTTTTGCTGTATTGTTTGGTGCTGATAACGAGCCATGTGTTTACAGTACATGTTTAATAAAGTCAGTTTAATTCACCAAAAATGCAGCATAACCACAGGGTTACGGTTTTCTATGGTGAAAGAAGGCATCGAAAACGCTGCAAAAATGCTGAAAGAATTGTCAAAGGCAGATGTTTTCTAATTCAGTCGGAAAAAAAGCGTGTGCATGAGATTTTTAAAATCTGCTAGCTTTTGTTGCTACTGTAAAAAGCATCTTTTAGGCTATATTCCCACATCAGCTTTTGACGTTGCAGAATTTCTGCACCATTTCTGGAACTATTATTTAAGTTAGATTACTTGCGTTTTTGTGTGCATTGTTTTAACATATATTTTAATCTCTTGTTGGTATGTCATATTTTAACCCCTTCACGACCTTGGGAGTTTCCATTTTTGCATTTCCGTTTTTTGCTCCCCTTCTTCCCAGAGCCATAACTTTTTTATTTTTCAATCAGTATAGTCGTGTGAGGTCTTGTTTTTGTGGGATGAGTTGTACTTTTGAACGACGCCGTTTATGTTACCATATAAGATGCCCCATTACTAACCTCATAGTGATATTGTATGAAAAACATACACCCAGAATAAAGTCCTTTAACCCTTAAGGACCAAGCCATTTTGTAGGTTAATGACCAGGCCTTAATTTTGAAATCGGACCACTGTCAATTTATGTGCTTATAACTCTGGAACGCTTCAAAGCATCCCGCTGATTCTGAGATTTTTTTTCGTGACATATTGTATTTCATGTTAGTGGTAAAATTTCTATGATGTAACTTGCGTTTATTTATGAAAAAATTTTGCAATTTTCAAACTTATAATTTTTATGCCCTTAAATCAGAGACATATGTCGCAAAAAATTGTTAATAAATAATATTTTCCACATGTCTACTTTACATCAGCACAATTTTGGAACCAAAATTTTTTTTTGCTAGGAAGTTATAAGGGTTAAAAGTTGACCAGCGATTTCTCATTTTTCAAACAAAATTTACAAAACCATTTTTTTAGGGACCACCTCACATTTGAAGTCACTTTGAGGGGTCAATATGACAGAAAATACCCAAAAGTGACACCATTCGAAAAACTGCACTCCTCAAGGTGTTCAAAACCACATTCAAGAAGTTTATTAACCCTTTAGGTACTTTACAAGAATTGAAGCAATGTGGAAGGAAAAAAATAAACATTTAACTTTTTATTCCCAAAATTTTTCTTCGGACACAATTTTTTTTATTTTGTCAAGGGTATCAAGAGAAAATGAACCACAACATTTGTTGTACAATTTCTCCTGAGTACACCAATATCCCATGTGTGGAGGAAGACCAATCTTTAGGCACACAGCAGGGTTCAGAATGGATGGAGCATCATTTGAGATTTTGAATGTCAAATTGCCTGGAATCGAGAGCGGACGCTATGTCGCGTTTGGAGAGCCCCTGATGTACCTAAACAGTGGAAACCCAACATAAGTGGCCATATTTTGGAAACTAGACCCCCCCAAGGAACTTATCTAAATGTGTGGTGAGCACTTTGAACCCTCAAGGGCTTCACAGATGGTTATAACGTAGAGCCGTAAAATTAATAAATTATATTTTGTCCACAAAAATGATCTTTTCACGCCCAATTTTTATTTTCCCAAGGGTAACAGGACCCAAAAATTATTATGCAATTTGTACTGAGTATGCTGATACCCCATATGTGGGGGTAAACAACTATTTGGGTGCATGGCAGAGCTCGGAAGGGAACGGGCACCATTTGACTTTTTTGGCTGGAATTGAGATCGGACGCCATGTCGCATTTGGAGAGCCCCTGATGTGCCTAAACAGTGGAAAACTCCCACAAGTGAACGATTTTGGAAACTAGACCCCCCAAAGAGCTTATCTAGATGTGTGGTGAGCACTTTGAACCCCAAGTGCTTCACAGAAGTTTATAAGATAGAGCCGTGAAAATAAAAAAAACATTTTTTTCCACAAAAATGATCTTTTTGCCCCCAAATTTTTATTTTCACAAAGGTAACAAGTGAAATTAGATCCCTAAATTTGTTATGCAATTTTTTATTTTCTTTTACTCTTCGTGTCTGAGAAAAACTGATGTCACCCCGGTCAAACTCTGATCTGAGTAATCGGACCATTTTTCTCTGACATGGAGACATCGGTCATTTGAACCATACCCTTACTGTGAATTAGTCCCTTACAATCAGACACCATTGTTTTCTATGAGTATCGGGACAAACCTCTTCACTCCAGGCATTAGAATCTTTGCTCCCCATTGAGTTGGCAATTTACACCTTCTCTCAGTGCAATGACAGAACATTCATGCAGGTGGACTGGTCTTACATACCTGGGACACATTACACTGACAACAGTCCAAGTCGGCTTATTTTGCTTTAATTATTGTATTGTTAACGTTGTTACCTATGACTTGTGTTTTGAAACTGTTAACCTGTAAAGCGCTGCGGAATATGTTGGCGCTATATAAATAAAGATTATTATTATTATTATTATTATTATTAAGTCAGTGCTTCCTGCTTTGTTTCCCTGTGACCTTCTATATAGCAATGTGGTAGTGCACCATAACTGTATGGCATATCATTGTACCACATGGCATACTAATTTACTGACTCATTGTCCCTGTGAAAGCTGGTGTACCCTGTGAAACATATTGGGGAGGCATTGTTTCTTTTTTTAAATCATTGATCCACAATCCTTCTGTTAAATAACTATATCAGATTAGCACTGCAGATATTAAGAAACCATCAGAAATCAGAATGAATGGGAATTATACCCATTATATTTTACTAAAATCCAACGCATCTATTAACAACCAATTGACTAGTACTACCCAAAGGAATTTTAAATTATGTATTATTTTTATCTAGATATTAAAGGGGTTGTCTTCTACATGGTCAACCATTTTTTAAAAGAAGTTATTTCCCTTGTCAAATAAAAATACCAGATACCTCCTACATCAGCACCATTCCTGCAATGTCGGTGCCAAATCTACTCGTGTGACATTATTATACCTTGTGAGCCGTGCAGCCAATCAGTGGCCATTATAAGACTGGTGTGCCTCAGTGAAAGCTCAATAGTGGACAATGTTTATCTGCAGAGCCACATTTTTTTTTTTTACCAAAGTTTTGATTTTTTTTTTCACCACTTAAATAAAAAAGAACCTCTACATGTTTGGTGTCTATGAACTTGTAATGACCTGGAGAATCATAATGGCAGGTTAGTTGTAGCATTTAGTGAACGTGGTAAAAAAAATCCAAAAACAACGGTGGAATTGCACTTGTTTGCAATTTCACCACACTTGGATTTTTTTTCCCATTTTCCAGTGCAAGATATGTTAAAACTGAGGATGTTGTTCAAAAGTGCAACATGTCTTGCAAAAAACAAACCATCATATTGCCATTTTGACAGAAAAATAAAAAGTTATGGCTCTGGGAAGAAAAGGAGCAAAAAAACCGAAAGCACAAAAACGAAAATACCTCTGATCGTTAAGGGGTAAACAAACTTTGATGTATTTTCGTGCAGCATATACAATATAGGTGATAGGTGAAATAGTAGAGTGGTCAACTAGATAATTAGTTTGCCATATGGCAAAATGGTATTGTTTAAGAATGTACACTTATGTAATTAACTCTGAAAAAATACAGTGCAATCCTTGCTTGTATTGAGTGGTGCTTCAGACCATCTAACCACTACTCGTGGCATCCTGGCAAGCACTTTCTGACCAGAACACTTCTTCTTTAACAAAATTTATATCACTTCTTTCTAACTGTAACATAATTATCAAATACACTAGACATTACAGTACATGTGTTAAAATGATGTTTTCATTCTAAGAATATTCTTAATACAATATTGAGACAGCTTAGCTGTTGTATAATGAGTAAAATGAGGAGTAAAATAAGTTTTCTGTTAAAGGGGTTATCTGGGACTATTTTATTTTTTCATTGGCCCGGCTGGGAATGCAGACTCAGTGACCAGCGGTAACCTCGATAATGTCACCGCTTGTCACTGATGCTCATTCCTCAGTGGATCTCAGCCTGGACGGTCACCTCTTGGCACTGTCCAGGTTGAAAACTGTTTATCCCCAGACATTCATTATGGCGTGGGACAGAACGATAGACAAGTGAGGGATATGGTTGTTTTTTATTTTTGCTTTATTACAGGAGACGAGGGCTTCAATAGAATGGGTGTTAGGTGAGTATAACTGTTTGTTATTTTTAAATAAAAAAGGAAACTTGTGTTTTGTTTTTATTCCAAATAAAGGACTTTATACTTGCCGTGTTTTTTATTTACAGTATAACTATAGGATTAGTAATAGAGAGGGGTCTTATTGACACACTTTTGCCCCGATTCATGATTTGCCATTTTTTGAAAACATTTTTTTCTTGCAGTATTCACTCACATTTTTTGTAAAATCAAAAATGCTCTTTATTTTTACGTTTAACCTTTTTTTTCTGTCTTTTATAAATGAAGATAGCAAATCCTTTAAAATGTCGCATGCCCGTTTTCAACTACGACAAAATAAACATTTTGCCAGAAACCTTGCTTGAGGCATGGAATGGAGTGAGATCCATCAAAATAATGCTACAATTAGGAAAAGTTGCATTTCATGACTCTGTCTAAAACAACTGGATAGGCAAAATAGTTGAGGGAAAAAAAGACTTTAAAAATAAAGACAATTTAAAAAACAGCACAGACCTTATAGAAAATGAGGCACAAATGCTAAAGCCACTAATAAAGACTAAATTACTCCAAAAAACTTGAGAAACAGGTATGATGAATCAGGGCTTATGTGTCTACTTCATGGCACATAGGCAAAGTGTGAACCCTCTTGTCATGGTACTTTTTAAGAAATTTGGGGTGCTGCCACTATTTGATAATCTGGGATGTATTTTTTAACACAGAACCAAACAATGAAGCGCTCTGGGCAGTGTTTGGCATGACCTGGGCAGTATGTGGCTCTATGTGGATAATTTATAGTGCTCTCTATTCACTGTTTTCCATTCTTCATAATTTCTGTACATTATTAATCAGTGCTGTATGACACTGTACAACACTAAGGGTATATTCCCATGATCAGTAACCGGCAGCGCTTTGGACGCAGCACATGTCCGCTCCGTCCAAAGCGCTGCCGACTTTTGAACGCCAGTGATTCCGCATGTGTTCATTGAACCGTGTGGAATCACCGCATCCAATATATTGTGCGGGTGATATTTATCTTGCGGAGACTTGCGTCTCCGCAAGATAAATTGACATGCTGCAGTCTGGAAAGACGCGCCGCATGTCCGTCTCCGCAGGGAAGCCGTAGGTGCCAATGCACGCATAGTGGAGATGGGATTTCTTCAAACCTATGTAACATCTGGCTGCTGCAGGTTGGACGCTGCGGAACCCGCAGCGTTTACTGACCATGGGAACATACCCTAAGTGACCTCGCACTATATTAATATACAGTATAATTATGGGTATTTCTAAAGGAGAATCAGTTAAATTTGTAAAAAAGTACTAAGAATTTTCTGAGAGCTAGAATTAGGTTTCGCGATAATGTGGTCACTTCATGAATTAAACTTGTCTATAGGTTTTTACCAAAATGTGGGAAAAAAACTAATAAATGAAAACAAAATTGAAGTTCAAAGTTGTTCCATTTTTATATTCTGTCAATGTTTTGATATAAACCGTTGATTTGTAAGACATAAAATGCTCTAAAATTAGAAATCATGGGGAACATTTGAGAATTGAGGACATGTTGATAGGCTGAAGTAATTTAGGACTGAAAGTCAATGCAGTTTGTACCTACAAGTAACAACAACAGTATGTGATAGAAGATCCAGTGATCAGATAAAGCCACCCCACACTTTATTATTATTATTATTATTCATTTTTATAGCGCCATTTATTCCATTACATGTGAGAGGGGGCGAGTATAGACAAGTACAATAAATATGAGCAATACAGGACACACATAAGTACAGAAGGAGAGAGGACCCTGCCCGCGAAGGCTCACAATCTATAGGAGATGGGTGAGGATACACTAGGAGAGGGTAGCACTGGTTGTGCAGCGGTTCAGTAGACTGAGGGTCACTGCAGGTTGTAGGCTTATCGGAAGAGGTGAGTCTTCAGGTTCTTTTTGAAGGTTTCCATGGTAGGCGCGAGTCTGATGTGTTGGGGTAGAGAGTTCCAGAGCATGGGGGAGGCACGGGAGAAGTCTTGTATGCAGTTGTGGGAAGAAGACATAAGGGGAGAGTAGAGAAGGAGATCTTGAGAGGATCGAAGGTTGCGCGAGGGTAAGTAACGGGAGACCATGTCACAGATGTATGGAGGAGAGAGGTTGTGGATGGCTTTGTATGTCATAGTTAGGGTTTTGAACTGGAGCCCCCGGACAATAGGAAGCCAATGAAGGGCTTGGCATAGGGGAGAGGCTGGGGAATAACGGGGAGACAGGTGGATTAGTCGGGCAGCAGAATGTAGGATGGATTGGAGTGGTGCCAGGGTGCTGGAGGGGAGGCCAGAGAGTAGGAGGTTGCAATAGTCAAGGCAGGAGATGATAAGGGCATGCACTAGTGTTTTTGTGGTATTGTGGTCAAGGAATGCACGGATCCGGGAAATATTTTTGAGTTTGAGACGGCAGGAGGAGGCTAGGGTTTGGATATGTGACTTGAAAGAAAGGGCAGAGTCGAGGATCACCCCGAGGCACCGAGCATGCGGGACCAGGGAAAGTGAGCAGCCGTTGACATTGAGGGATAGGTCTGGTGGAGGCGTAGAGTGAGATGGGTGGAAGATGATGAATTCTGTTTTGTCCACTTCTAGGGTTTACTTTATAATCTGTCCTCACGTGTTCCTTAAATGATGTACAAACCTTGCAACATATTACTAGTATTATAGCTGAAGGCCACGCTGATGTAATCATGTAGAAGCTAACTCCCTTAGCCTTAGTGCACATAGTTTTAGAGTGAGTAAAGACAGTCGAGTCTAAGTATGCTTGCATCTTATGTAGTCGTGCTGAGAAAATGAGGTATACTTAATTCCTACATCAAAGCATTTGGGCTTTCCAAGGAGAAATAATTACAATCAATGCATATAAATAGGACTATGGGATAAGTTCTGCTCACAAATCCCTTTTTTATAATACGATTGTCTGCACTTAAAAGCAAGGCACACATGACTAAATAGAAGGTCCAGGCCGAAAAAAACAGAGTTCCCATTATCCTGTCCCCGGGGCCTGTGGCTGTAAATATGGCTCTGTGAGATGCCGGATCTCTTTCACCCTACTTACAATTGGCGACGATCGCAGATAGCTTAACTCAGCTGCCGGCACACATGTTATGAAGAATCCAGAAGAGACTTTGATTTCTTTAAGAATTCTTGTTGAATGCATACAAACAGCAGCAGGTAAAAAAGACTTTCTTCAGACAGACTGAAAACACATGTGATTCTGATAAAATCAAGATGGAGAATGAAACACAGGAGAAAGAAGAAGGAAATGACATCACACCAGAAGAGGGAGACAGAGAGACAGAAGGGACAAACTTGATGTAAAGGGAGGATTTCAGCTATGCAAACACAGGGACACATAGCAACAGTAAACAATATGAGAGACTGCAATACAGCATGTAAAATACACAGGACAGTCTGTAAAATGTCTCATTCATGGGACATAACACCCATTTTATCTGAACAGTGCATTAAAGGGAATTGGTTAGAAGGATTTTGTAATCTCAGGGCAACATTAGGCAGGGCTGAGACACTGATTTCAGTGATGTGTTACTTATTAGGTTTGTGCTGTTTTTTCAATATAATGAGTGTTTCATCAGCAAGACATTATCACCCCCAGCACTGATCAACTTACTGTCAATATAGAATTTACACAGAAAGCTGTGGTGTGGACGGGGTCAGCTTTCTCAGCTCTGCTTCATGATACATCTAGAAACTCTGATTTCATCACAACTGCTGTACCCAGAAAACTAAGTGATACAGTGGCATGTAAAAGTTTGGGCACCTCTGGTCAAAATTACTGCTATTGTGAATAGTTAAGTTAAAGATGAAATGATCTCTAAAAGGCCTTAAGTTAAAGTTGACACATTTCCATTGTATTTTAGGCAAAAATATCTATAATATAATGCTAGGAGCGTCCCTCTGTCTGAAGCCTTTATAGACTGCGCAAGCGCGACACGCCTGCGCAGTCTGGCTCCAGACAGATTGAGGCATCCAGCGGTGAGTACTCTGTATGGCGCCGGAGATCACGGTATGTGTGCTGGATGCATACCGCGAACTCCGGCGCCATACTCACATACTTACCTAACCGGGAGGAACGTTGCCGCGGCGCTTCTCTTCTCCCGGGGCAGGAGACCAGGAGTGCACGTTGGAATCGCGCATGCGCATAGAGCTATCCGGCGCCACTTTGCTGAAGACACATTTACAGTGTGTCTTCAGCAATATGGCGCCGGACCGCGCGGTATGGGTATGTGTGTGCTCCGGCGCCGCTCTCCTCACCCGGTCTCTGGCAGAACGGGACAGCGCTGGAGCACAGGGAAGAAAGGTGAGTATAAATGTTTGTTTTTTGGGGGGTATGTGTGCAGTTTAATAGCGGTGAGGGGACCGTGCACATCAGGATAGGGGGTGAGGGGACTATGCACATTAGGATAGGGGGGTGAGGGGACCATGCACATCTGGATTGGGGGGTGAGGGGACCATGCACATCAGGATTGGGGGGTGAGGGGACCATGCACATCATGATTGGGGGGTGAGGAGACTATGCACATCAGGATTGGGGGGTGAGGGGACCATGCACATCAGGATTGGGGGGTGAGGGGACCATGCACATCATTGTTGGGGGTAAGGGGACCATGCACATCAGGATTGGGGGGTGAGGGGACCATGCACATCAGGATTGGGGGGTGAGGAGACTATGCACATCAGGATTGGAGGGTGAGGGGACCATGCACATCAGGATTGGGGGGTGAGAGGACCATACACATCAGGGTTGGGGGTAAGGGGACCATGCACATCAGGGTTGGGGGGTGAGAGGACCATGCATATCAGGATTGGGGGGGTGATGGGACCATGCATATCAGGATTGGGGGGTGAGTGGACCATGCACATCAGGATTGGGGGGGTGAGGGGACCATGCACATCAGGATTGGGGGGGTGAGGGGACCATGCACATCAGGGTTGGGGGTGAGGGGACCATGCACATCAGGATTGGGGGGTGAGGGGACCATGCACATCAGGATAGGGGTGGGGGGACCATGCACATCAGGATTGGGGGGTGAGGGGACCATGCACATCAGGATTGGGGGGTGAGGGGACCATGTACATCAGGATTGGGGGGTGAGGGGACCATGCATACCAGGATTGGGGGGTGAGGGGACCATGCATATCAGGATTGGGGGGTGAGGGGATCATGCACATCAGGATTGGGAGTGAGGGGACCATGCATATCAGGATTGGGGGGTGAGGGAATCATGCACATCAGGATTGGGGGTGAGGGGACCATGCACATCAGGATTGGGGGGGTGAGGGGACCATGCATAGGATTGGGGGGGTGATGGGACCATACACATCAGGATTGGGGGGGTGAGAGGACCATGCACATCAGGATTGGGGGGTGAGAGGACCATGCACATCAGGATTGGGGGGTGAGAAGACCATGCACATCAGGATTGGGGGGTGAGGGGACCATACACATCAGGATTGGGGGTGAGAGGACCATGCATTCCAAGATTGGGGGGTGAGGGGATCATGCATACCAGGATTGGGGGGTGATGGGACCATGCATACCGGGATTTGGGGGTGAGGGGACCATGCATACCAGGATTGGGGGGTGAGGGAACCATGAATACCAGGATATGGATGAGCAGGTACCATGCATGCCAGGATAGGGATGAGGGGGTACCATGCATACCAGGATTGGGCGATGAGGGGACCATGCATACCAGGATGAGGAATGGGGTGCCATGCATACCAGATTTGGGTGGGGTGAGGGGACCATACATACCAGGATAGGGATGAGGGGTACCATGCATACCAGGATAGGAATGAGGGGTGCCATGCATACCAGGATAGGAATGAGGGGTGCCATGCATACCAGGATAGGAGGGGAGCAGCACATACCAGGATGGGAGACCATATACCTATAAAAATGCTTGCCACCCGGGCATAGAACGGGTTCATAGCTAGTATATATATATATAATCATTTTTTACATTTGATAAATTGCAGAAAGGAAAATGGGCCGATGGAAAAGTTTGGGGACCCTTGAAGATTTGTGTGCTCAGATAACTTTGACCATGGTTTCAGACCTTAATTAGACTGTTAGGGTTATGGCTTGTTCACTATCATCGTTACGAAAGGCTAGGTGGTGCAAATTTCCCAGCTTTATAAAATTCCAGCTTCCTCTAACCTTGTGCCAAAAAACAGCAGCCATGGGTTCTTCTAAGCAGCTGCCTAGCACTCAAAGCAGGAGAAGGATATAAGAAGATCGCAAAGTGTTTTCACGTTGCGCTTTCCTCAGTTTGAAATGTAATTAAGAAATGGCAGTTAACAGGAGCAGTGAAGGTCAAGATAAAGTCTGGAAGACCAAGCAAAATATCAGTGACAGCTGCTCATAGGATTGCTAGAGAGGCAAATCAGAACCCCCACTTGACTACAAAGGACCTTCAGAAAGATTTAGCAGATTCTAAATTTGAGGTACATTGTTCTACTGTTCAGAGACACGTGCACAACTATGGCCTTCATGGAAGACTCATCAGAGGAAAATCTCTCCAGTGACAGCACCATAAAATTTAGCGTTAGAAGTATGCAAAAGAACATCTAAAGGTATGTGTGGAGAAAAAAGGGCACAGAATTTCAGGAAAAGAACATCTCATCAACCATGGGGGAGAATCAATCATGCTTTGGGGTTGTGTTGCAGTCAATGGCATGGGGAACATTTCACGGGTAGAGGGAAGAATGGAATCAATGAAATTTCAACAAATTCTTGATGCCAACATATCACCATATATAAAAAAGCTGAAGTTGAAAAGAGGATGGCTCCTACAAATCGATAATGATCCTAAACACATGAAAATCCACAACAGACCACTTCAAAACGCGCAAGCTGAAGGTTTTACAATGTCGCTCACAGTCCCTTTATCTGAACATCATTGAAAATCTGTGGCTCAAAATAGCAGTGTATGCAAGACGACCCAGGAATCTCACAGAACTGGAAGAATTTTCCAAGGGAGAATAGATGAAAATGCCTCAAACAAGAAAAGAAAGACTCTTCGCTGGCTACAAAAAGCATTTACAAGCTGTGATACTTTTAAAGCTTTTTTTATTTAACCCCTTAACTCCCAAGGGTGGTTTGCACGTTAATGACCAGGCCAATTTTTACAATTCTGACCACTGTCCATTTATGAGGTAATAACTCTGGAACGCTTCCACGGATCTTGGTGATTCCGAGAATGTTTTCTCGTGACATATTGTACTTCATGCTAGTGGTAAAATTTATTTGATATAACTTGCATTTATTTATGAAAAAATGGAAATATGGCGAACATTTTGAAAATTTTGCCATTTTCAAACTTTGAATTTTTATGCCCGTAAAACAGAAAAATATGTCACACAGAAGAGTTACTAAATAACATTTCCCACATGTCTATTTTACATAAGCACAATTTTGAAAACAATTTTTTTTTGTTAGGAAGTTATAAGGGTTAAAAGTTGACCAGCGATTTCTAATTTTTACAACACCATTTTTTTTAGGAACCACATCATATTTTAAGTCACTTTGAGGAGTCTATATGATTGAAAATACCCAAAATTTACACCATTCTAAAAACTAAACCAAAAGGTGCTCAAAACCACATTCAAGAAGTTTATTAACCCTTCAGGTGCTTCACAGGAATTTTTGGAATATTTAAAAAAAAATAAACATTTAACTTTTTTTTCACAAAATATTTAATTCAGATCCAATTTTTTTTTATTTTACCAAGTGTAACAGGAGAAATTGGACTGCAAAAGTTGTTGTGCAATTTGTCCTGAGTTCGCTGATACCCCATATGTGAGGGGGAACCACTGTTTGGGCGCACGGCACAGCTTGGAAAGGAAGGAGGGCAGTTTGACTTTTCAATGCA
The DNA here is from genome assembly GCA_033576555.1 of Oophaga sylvatica. Taxonomy (NCBI): domain Eukaryota; kingdom Metazoa; phylum Chordata; class Amphibia; order Anura; family Dendrobatidae; genus Oophaga; species Oophaga sylvatica. Next base: position 301,121,057 of record JARQOD010000001.1, on the reverse strand, counting down.
AGATTTGCTGGAATTGAAATCGGATGCCATGTTGAGCTTGGAGAGCTCCTGATGCGCCGAAACAGTGGAAACCCCCACAAGTGACACAATTTTGGAGAGTAGACCCCCTAAGGAACTTATCGAGATTTGTGGTGAGCACTTTGAACCCACAAGTGTTTCACAGAAGTTTATAACGTAGAGCAGTAAAAATAAATCATAATTTTTCCACAAACATCTTCTCGACCCCAATTCTTTATTTTCCCAAGGGTAACAGGAGAAATTGGACCCCAAAAGTTGTTGTGAAATTTGTTCTGAGTACGCTGATACCCCATATGTGGGGGTAAACCACTGTTTGGGTGCATCGCAGAGCTCGGAAGGGAAGGAGCGCCGTTTGACTTTTTCAATGCAGAATTGGCTGTACACCATGTCGCGTTTGGAGAGCCCCTGATGTGCCTAAACAGTGTAAACCCCTCACAAATGACACCATTTTGGAACCTAGACCCCTCAAGGAACTTATATAGATGTGTGGTGAGCACTTTGAACTCCCAAGGGCTTCACAGAAGTTTATCACGTAGAGCCATAAAATTAAAAAATCATATTTTTTTCCACAAAAATGATCTTTTCACCCCTAATTTTTATTTTCCCAAGGGTAACAGGAGAAATTGGACCCCAACAGTTGTTGTCCAATTTGTCCTGAGTACGTTGATACCCCATATGTGGGAGAAAACTACTGTATGGGCACACGTCGGGGCTCGGAAGGGAAGCAATGACATTTTGTAATGCAGACTTTGATAGAAAGGTCTGAGGGCGTCATGTCGCGTTTGGAGAGCCCCAGATGTGCCTAAACAGTGGAAACCCCCACAAGTGACACCATTTTGGAAACTAGGCCCTCAAAGAAACTTATCTAGATGTGTGGTCAGCACTTTGAACCCCCAAATTCTTCAAAGAAGTTTATAACACCCAAACATGATCTTTTAGACCGCAATATTTTATTTTCCCAAGGGTAATAGAAGAAATTGGACCCCAAGAGGTATTGTGCAATTTGTCCTGAGTACGCTGATACCCCATATGTGGGGGTAAACCACTGTTTGGGCGCACGGCAGAGCTCGGAAGGGAAGGAGCACCGTTTGACTTTTTCAACGCAGAATTGGCTGGAATTGAGATCAGATGCTATATCACGTTCGGAGAGCTCCTGATGTGCCTAAACAGTGGAAATCCCCCAATTCTAACTCCAATCTTAACCCCAACACACCCCTAACTGTAATCCCAACCCTAACCATAACCCTAACCACAAACCTAACCCTAACACACCACTAACCCTAATCCTAACCCTAACCCTAATCCTAACTCTAACCCTATTTCTAACCATAACCCTAATGGGAAAATGGAAATAAATACATATTTTTATTATTTTTCCCTAATTAAGGGGGTGATAAAGGGGAGTTTGATTTACTTATGATAGCGGGTTTTTATGTTTGGCAGCTGTCACACGCTAAAAGATGCTTTTTACTGCAAAAAATAGTTTTTGCATCACCACATTTTGAGAGCTATAATTTTTCCAGATTTTGGCCCACAGAGTCATGTCAGGTCTTATTTTTTGCGGGACGAGTTGATGGTTTTATTGGAACCATTTTTCGGCGCATGACATTTTTTGATTGCTTTTTATTCCGATTTTTGGGAACAAAAACCAGCAATTCATGAATTTCTTTTGGGGGGCGTTTATACCGTTCCACGTATGGTAAAATCGATTAAGCAGTTTTATTCTTCGGGTTAGTACAATTACAGCGATACCTCATTTATATTTTTTTATGTTTTGGCACTTTTATACAATAAAACAATTTTATATAAAAAATAATTATTTTGCATTGCTTTATTCTGCGAGCTATAACTTTTTTACTTTTTTGCTGATGACGTTGTATGGTGGCTCGTTTTTTGCGGGATAAGATGACGTTTTCATTGGTACCATGTTTATTTATATCCGTCTTTTTGATCTCGTGTTATTACACTTTTTGTTCGGCGGTATGATGATAAAGCATTGTTTTTTTGCCTTGTTTTTTTTTTTAAGAGGTTCACTAAAGGGGTTAACGAGTGGGACTGTTTTATAGAGCAGGCCGTTACGGATGCGACAATACAAAATATGTGTACTTTTATTGTTTATTTACATATTAATAATGTGTTTATTGGGGAAATATTTTATTTATTTAGGGATTTTTTTTTTAATATTTTTACACATGTTAATTTGTTTTTTTACATTTTTATATTGTCCCAGGGTGGGACATCACTATATAGTGTCAGATTGCTGATCTGACAGTTTGCAGAGCACAGCGATCTGACAGGCAGTGCAGGAGGCTTTCCGGCGCCAGCTCTCAGCAGGCACTGACAAGCCACCTCCCTGCAGGTCCCGGAAGGACCCCACGGCCTTCTTGGATATGGGGGCCTGCAAGGAAGGAAGCCCTCGGAACAACGTGATCACATCGCGTTGCTCTGAGGGTCTCAGGGAAGCATGCAGGGAGCCCCCTCCCTGCGCGATGCTTCCCTATGCAACCGGAACGCTGTGATCATGTTTGATCACAGTGTGACGGGGGTTAAAGTGCCGGGTGTCAGCTGTGATAATCAGCTGACACCTGGCTGCGATCAGTCGCGCTCCCCCCGTGAGCGTGGATGATCGCTATGACGTACTATTCAGACCATGGGAATTAAGTCCCAGGTCACATGGACAGAATAATACGTCAGATGGAAGAAATTGGTTAAAATACAAAGGAAATGTGTCATCTTTAACTTTAGCCCTTTTATAGATAATTTCATCTTCAACTTGCTTGACTGATCACAATAACAGTAATTTTAACCTGGGGTGCCCATCTTTTACATGCCACTGTACATCATTGAAATCAGGGTCTCTTTTCCTTTATTTTTTATGCTCATGGATGAGGTAGCAAAAACCAGGTGACAGATTCCCTTTAAAGGGTATCTCCAGTTATAAGCGCAGCTACCTCTTCCACCAAAAGTTAAAAAGTGAAGGTGTGAGGAGTGTTAATACTGCGCGCTACTTTGGCATCTCCTAATCAGCCGAAATGCTGTCCATGTTGCAATTTTTATCATTACTTTTACATTTGCATTGGGATATCTGATTACGCTTGTCACTTAAAATAAATAGTATCATACTGTTTTCTGTATGTCAATCCTATGCAGAGCTATGTGTGTAGATGGATAAAGATTATAAACCTGTTAGATACTACAGTCATTTGTAAATTTCATTTTTCTTCTTACATTCACGAGAATTGATAAAAGTTGAAAAGTCACAGATTTCCTGGGACTGTCTCAAATTTTGAGAAAAGGCCCAACAAATTTTTGGCAGTCCCGGTCCAAAAAAGGACCACAAATGTCAAAGGGTGCTCTCAGGTGGGATTGGTGAAATCCCCAGTTGCAACAGGAGGCCGGGTCTATATGGACTTAAATTGCAAGAATGACTTAGATCAACTAACACCAAATCTAACGATCAGTCAATACAATTCTAACGACTAAATGATTGTTATTGTGATTATTTGTTCACATATAGTTATGCTTTTGTCAGCAGCACATTCTTATCTTCATGGATTGATGACTGTTGACAACGATTTTAACATCCAAATGATGCAATGAAACGACAAATTTGAAATTGATCTATGGACACGTTTACACAAAGCAATGATTGGGAACGAGTATTTGTCTGTCCTAACACTGGCATATGTAAAAGGACCTAAATGATGAATATGCACGATCTTCACAGCTTTCCATTATCTAATTATTTGGTCAAATTATAAACTTTAGAACATATTAGGTCCCATTCATTATTACTTTTCTGCCTGTTTTTTGAACAGTTTTTGGTGTTTTCCACCACTTTTTTGTTTGCACCAAATTCATCTTTCATAAAGTTTCATAGTTTCTTTTATGTGTGTTGTTTTGTTCTTTTAGTTCACCACTGTGGGTGGATGATTCATCAATTGTAACTTTTCAAAAATTCACAAAATTTGTTGAAAATGTTCTCCAGTCCTAACCCAGAAATGCTAAATTTTCGCAAAATATTACAAAATGTGTGACTTTTTACTTTACAAAGTTGCAAGAACAGTTAAAAAGACAAAAAAAAAGACCATATTTCACTTGATGCAAATTTAAAAGAAACTTGTGCTCCATATTAATGAATTTGGCTTAAAAAAACATCAGTGAATACCAAAAGACAAAAAAAGAAAAGTGACTTAAAAATAACCTACAAATGATGAATCTAACCCATTATCCTTACATGAATTTGGACATCCAGATGTGTCTCCTTCTTCCATTGATGCCTACTGCTAAGTCACAGTAATTAAATAGCAATTACTAACAAACCGGCGGGAGCGCCATCCAACTTTGTGGTTAATCTTACTTGAACCACTCTAGGCAAATAGTTTGTTTTTGTTTGTATAACTGCAAACTGCGACAATAATGCCATTGTGTCCTCCCCGCTACATTGTTCTCAGTGGTCCTGAATGAAATGTTCTGCATCAACAAAAATCAAATCCCAACCCGTCTGTCCCAAATTAGCAGCCCCTTTCTGTCCACTATCCAATGCTGCATGGCAGCATTATTTAAAATCACTCAAAGGACACTGTCTTATTATAAGGAGCATTTTCTCCATTATTTCACTTATCAGGTTGATTTTGACATCTCACAGATGCAAGTGTTAATATATATGGACAAACATGCTGTCACATACTGCAGATAATCCTTTCTACATCGGGCAAAACAAGATCCACAAAAGACAAGATACATGTGTATTGTCAGTCAGCCATTGAAAGGTAATAGAGCATGCAAGTACTAAAATGCAGCTGCCGAAAAGCCTTGCCGTTTCCCATGAAATCGTGTTTTACTTCTGAAAATAGACTTCTATGTAAGAGAGTAGGACAGTTACTAGGAATGAACTGAAATAAGTGCATGATCACTAATATGTATGCTACTGACAAAAAAGTCACCATAATTATGGAGTTTTTGAATCTTGATAATAATGTATTGTAGAAGAAAAGAAATTGCAGCATTCAGCTGTGCATAAAATTCAAAGAGTTAATTTCCAGATAGGTAAAAGTAACAGCTTGATAGTGAATGGCATACTCGTATGAAAGGTTAAATGCCGAGCAGGAGCTTCTTTCTGGTGTGTTGGACGCCTGCTCAGCATGAAACGGCTGTTGTCCGTACATACAGGTGCTTCTCACAAAAGTAGAATATCATCAAAAAGTTAATTTATTTTAGTTCTTCAATACAAAAAGTGAAACTCATATATTACATAGAGTCATTACAAACAGAGTGATCTATTTCAAGTGTTTATTTCTGTTAATGTTGATGATTATGGCTTACTGCCAATGAAAACCCAAAAGTCATTATCTCAGTAAATTAGAATAATTAACAAAAAAACACCTGTAAAGGCTTCCTAAGCTTTTAAAAAGGTCCCTTACTCTGTTTCAGTAGGCTCAACAATCATGGGGAAGACTGCTGACTTCACAGATGTCCAGAAGGCAGTCATTGACACACCCACAAAGAGGGTAAACATGTTGCGTTCGGTGGTACGTCAAAATGCCGCATGCGGACGCATCCGTATATTTCCGCATCCGCATACTTCTGCATGTCCCTAAGTACCCCATGTTAAAGATAGGTATGCAGGACGATGCAGGATGCATGCGGAAGTAGGCGGAGCTTAAGGGAGGAAGTACGCAGCCATAAGCAGACCAGACGAACGCAAGTGTGAACTTAGCCTAATCGCAGCCTTGAAAGGATTGTTAAAAAAAGGTCATTCAAAAATTTGAGGGAGATTCACAAGGAGTAGACTGCTGCTGGAGTCATTGCTTCAAGAGCCACCACACACAGACATATCCAGGACATGGGCTACAAGTGTCGCATCCCTTGTGTCAAGCCACTCATGACCAATAGACAACTCCAGAAGCGTTTTACCTGGGCCAAGGAGAGAAAGAACTGGACTGTTGCTCAGTGGTCCAAGGTGTTGTTTTCACATGAAAGTTAATTTTGCATTTCATTTGGAAATCAAGGTCCCAGAGTCTAGAGGAAGAGTGGAGAGGCACACAATCCAAGCTGCTTGAGGTCTAGTGTGAAGTTTCCTCAATCAGTGATGGATTGGGGTGCCATGTCATCTGCTTGTGTAGGTCCACTGTGTTTTATCAAGACCAAAGTCAGCACAGCTGTCTACCAGGAAATTTTAGAACACTTCATGCCTCTGCCGACAAGCTTTTTGCAGATGGAAATTTTATTCTCAGGCAGGGTTTGGCACCTGTCCACACTGCTAAACGTGCCAATGCCTGGTTTAAAAACAACAGTATCACTGTGTTTGATTGGCTAGCAAACTCATCTGACCTTAGCCACATAAAGAATCTATGAGGTATTGTCAAGAGGAAGATGAGAGACACCAGACCCAACAATGCAGATGAGCTGAAGGCGGCTATCAAAGCAACCTGGGCTTCCATAACACCTCAGCACTAGAGATGAGCGACTGGGGCCCTTCTACACGCCATCCCAGCAATCTCCGGAGCGGTTCTCATAATGTCTTAAGGTAATTCTGAACTTTGAAGCTATGCCATCCTTGCTTACACTCTATTCAGCATGTTCTTTCTGACTGCCATGCTTAGCCTTATATATTTATCTATACTTTGATCAGACTCCACCTCCCTGTATATGACTGGGGAATCTGTGCACGTCACCTCAGGCTATTCAGTGAATGGTTTGTATTGTGGCTGCAAGGCAATCTTTAATTATACTTTTTGGTTGCATCTATTCACCACTTTTTTGTCAGATTTTCATGCTGAACGTATTATACATTCTATTAGCACATTATTGGGTATTCCTGCTCCTTATTCATTATGTTTTTACTTGTATTTTTTTATTATGCTGGATGACGTCTGTTTCTCTACCGCTGTAACCCTTTTGGTATGCAGCATTCATTATAATTTACACCTTGTTTGTCCTCCGTATACCTGTTTATAAGATTTTTTGCTACAATAAAAATGACTTTTCTGTAAAGACCCCTCATTTGTGGTTTATATAGAGTATTTTGACTCCTGAAAGTTTAGTTAATTCAACCACAACAGGGATATTATCTTCTACTCCCTTCTTGTTTTTTGGTTTTGATGAGATGAGCGAGTTTGCCTTTTTTAGGGTCGAGTCGGGTTTCATGAAACTCGACTTTCTCAAAACAAAATCGGCCGACTATCGGGAAGAATCGGTGGTCCGACTGAAACACGAAACCCAATGCAAGTCAATGGGGAAGCAAAGTCGGCAGGGAGTGGAGGACAGTAAAACACACTACAGTGCCCATTTCAATGCCAACGACATCAATTCTTGTTACTTAAGCTTGGCAACCTTAATTTACTTTATAATAATAGTTATGCATTGAAAACTGGGGGTTATCTGGCAAAAGTTGTGGGGGGGGTAGGGCTGGCTCCAGGTTTTGGTGTGCCCGGGCGAAAGAGTGTCAGTGGGCCCCTTTAACACACACCACAATTCATGATGCTCTGATACGGCAGAGAAATATAGGTATAGAACAATGCCAAATACTTCACTACTTACATTACATGAGTGATATCTATTTTAAATTCTACAATAGCTCAAAAACCGGACAGTATATTCCTCCATATAGTATTATCGCCACCACATAGTGCGCCATACAGAATAATGAGCCCCATATATTGCTCCATACATAATTGGTCCCATATAAAGTTCCATACAGTATATGATGAGCTCCATATAATGCTACAGTATATGTTGGTCCCCATATAATGTGCCATACAGTATAGGACAGTCCCCATAGAGTAGAATGAGCCCCACATATTGCTCCACACAGTATAATGAGTCGCATAGAAAGCTCCATACAGTATATGATGGGCCCCATATATTGCTCCAAACAGAATTGGCTCCATATAATGCTCCATACAGAATAGGCCCCATATGTGCTCCATATGATGCTCCATACCCTCTATGATGCCCCATAAATAATGAACCCCATATGATGCTCTAGTATATGATGGGCCCATGGATGATGCTCCAGTGTATGATGGGCCTATATAATGCTCCATATATAATGGGCCCCATATGATGCTCCAGTATATGATGGGCCCCATGACTGATGCTCCAGTGTATGATTGGCCCCATTTATAATGCTACAGTGTATGATGGGCCTCATATGATGCTCCAGTATATGATGGGCCCATGGCTGATGCTCCAGTGTATGATGGGCCCCATTTATAATGCTACAGTGTATGATGGGCACCATATATAAAGCTACAGTTTCTAATTGGCCCTATCTATGATGCTCAAGTGTATGATGGGCCCCATATATCATTCTCCAGTGTATAATGCTCCCCATATATTGCTCCAAACATTTAAAAAAATGAAATACCACCATCCGAACTATTTCTTTGATTGATGGGGCGGTCAAGAAAGAGTAACCCATGTGCATTCTGTTGATTGGCGCAGAAAAGGCTTTCGACAGGGTGCACTGGGATTTTATATTTCAAACATTAGAAGGAATTGGCTTAAAAGAAACTATAAGCAAAAAAGAAACAGACAATGTCAGCTTACCCCAATGTTCACGTTGCACATATATCTTCACTCCTCGCACGGATGTGGCAGAGCAACCAGAGCAGATGAAGAGAAAAAAGATCTCTTGAGAAAGACTTAACGTCGAAACGCGTTGATCGCTCTGCTACATTTTTGTGGACCTGTACTGCTTAAGTATTGCTGTTTATTTTTAATCACATTTATTAAAGAATTAAAAAAAATTTTTAAACTATTTCTGCTCCACGCTGGATTTTTCCCCTTTTTTCTCTAAAAGAAACTGCTCCGTAGAATTTCTGCCCTGTACTCATCTCCCAGTGCTCAAGTTAAAATGAATGGTGCACTTTTAAACACATTTTTAATTAGGAACGGCACAAGGCAAGGCTGCCCTCTTTCACCCTTGCTTTATATACTCACGATGGAATATCTAGAAACCACAATACGGAATAATCTCTCCATTAGAGGCATAAAAGCCCAATCAGAAGAGCACAAATTGGCACTTTTTGCAGATGATGTCCTAGTGTATGTCTCTTCCCCAACTATAAGTCTCCCAAATATTATCTCAGAATTACATAGATTTGGTCGTCTGAGCAATTTCAAAATTAATACCCACAAATCGGAGATTCTCAATAACTCAATCCAACCAAGTGAGGTGGAGAGGTTGGCCGCTTCATTTCCCTTTAAGTGGTGTTCAGATTCTCTTACCTATCTAGGAATAAAAATCACTGCCAAAGTATCTAATTTTTATGAAGCAAACTTTAAGGTAGTTTTGCATAAAGCTGAGTTTGACTTAGAAAAATGGCATAAACTACCTTTATCTTGGTTTGGAAGAGTGAGCGCTATTAAAATGGATCTATTACCCCGTCTCCTATATTGTTTCCAAACAATCCCCTTGTATTTACCTGCCTCCTTTTTCTCACGTCTTAAAAAGGCGATTACTCGTTTAATTTGGTCACAAAACAAGCACGTATTTCATACTTTTTGTGAAGGGGGAAAGGGTCTGCCAGATTTTGCTATGTACAGTCAAGCAGCAATTGGTACATGTATTTTAGAGCTGTTTCATAATAAAAACACCAAAAAATGGGTTTCATTAGAAAATGATCTTAATGGAAGGGACTCCCGTATAGTTATTTGTTCCCCGACGGAAGATCGGGATATACCTTTACCCTTCCTCAACAAAAACATGATATCATTTATCAAAAGAGGGAGTCGAGAGCTGGGAGTCTCTTCGTCTCCTGGCCCCCTAACTCCTATATATGACAATCCATCCTTTCCTGCAGGATTAAAAAGAGACACTTATCTACATAAAAATAGAGCTTCATGCCCCATAGTCCATGATTATGTTACAAGGACAGAGATGAGGTCTCTCCAGGACATTTTTCGGGACAAGGAGCCGCCAATAGGTGCATGGTTCTTTTATGAACAAATAAAGAGGTTTATTATTAAATTAGCCAAACAATCCGATGCATACTGAATATTAACTCTGTTTGAGACTCTTTGTTTATCAACAAACTCTATAGATCACACTATCTCTTTATTATATAAAACCTTCCAAGAAGGGCAGACCCCATCGAGAGATTTCCCAGGTAATTTTTCAAAATGGGAGATTGATTTGGCTAGAGCCTTATCATTTGAAGAAAGAACAAAGATTCGCTTATGCACATTCAGGTCATCGCTCTGTTCGACATCACAGGAGAGGAGCTACAAAATCTTGTCGAGGTGGTACAGATGCCTATCAGATTTAAACGTAATTTATCCAACAACACCGGATATGTGCTGGAGATGCTTAAAAGATAGAGGTTCATTTGTACACATTTGGTGGCACTGCACACTCATACAGAAACTGTGGTTAGCGTCCTTTGATCTCTGCAACAAGCTGTCTATAACCAAAATTACACCCACAATGGAGGTGGCCTTGCTGGCCTTGTGTAGCTCCTCGATTTCTAGATTAAAGAAAGGTCCTCTTAGACATATTCTCACTGCTACCAGGAACGTGATTACTAGATTTTGGAAACAGGAAAAGGTTCCTTTGCGTTCTGATTTGGTGATGGAACTCAACAACATATATAGAATGGAACAGCTGATAGGACAACTGAATGGTACCACATGAAAGGTATGTAACACTTGGGCCCCCTGGGTTATGTTTAGAGAATCATCGGAATTGGACTCTTGGTTGATAGACCCATAGATAATGGGTCATATGAGTTAACCTACTGGATGGAGCCACATTTCCTACCCCACTCCTTAAAATCCTTTCCCCTCCCCTTTTCTTTTTTTTTTTTCTTTTCCTTCTTTCCCCCTTGTTTCTTCTTTATCTTATTTTCTTTTGTAGACCTAGAGTCTTAGTCTAGGTACCTTCTTCTTTAAAATTTATAAACCAAGTCATACTGATGTTAATTGCCTACATGAGCAAACACCTCAGGCGCTCATCCAACATTTGTTTTATATGTATGATTTTCTGTGGAAAAGTTATAGTTGCTATCTAATTTTTTTTTGCATGTGATAGTAGAAGAGGTATGTTCTTTTCTCTTACTGTTATTAATGATTGATGTGTATAAATACCTAAACTTGATTTACCCAAAAAAATGAATACCTCTCCTGGCTAGGCACTGCTCTACTCTGGACTTCTCAGCGTCGCCATCTTCCAGCTCTCTGCACTGTGACTGATCAGGCAGAGGGCACACAGACGCGACGTCATCGCTCTCTCTGACCTGAATGTCACTGTCAGGAAATGCGGAAGACGTCACAGCGGTGGAGCAGGGAGAGGTAAGTATTGCAAATGCTGGGGCCCTGAGCAAGCAGGGGGGGCCCACTCATGGGCGACGGCACTGGCACAGGGCCCCTCATAGTACGCCAGGGTGTCTCTGACGGCAAGTGGGCCCCCCACTGTCAGAGACACCGGCGTACTATTAGAGGCCCTGTGCCAGAGCCGTCGCCAATGAGTGGGCCCCCCCACCTGCTTAGGGCAACGGCACTTGCCCAGGTGCGCCAGGTACTCATGCCGGCACTGGGGGGGTACAACCCAGTTGGGGAGGTGCAAAAACTGGCATATGTTGAGGTGTAGGCTGGACAGATGTGCGAGCACAGTCTTCTCACCTTATGGAGCAGGGCTGTTAACTCCGGATAATTATTTAGGAAGCACTGCACCACCAGGTTCAAGGTGTGAGCCAAGCAAGGTAGTGTCAGAGTTTGGCCAGGGCTATGGCCGCCACAAAATTACGGCCGTTATCACTGACTACCTTGCCTGTCTCAAAATGTAGACTGCCCAGCCATGACTTAGTTTCTAGCTGCAAGTAGTCGACCCAGTACCTCCGAGGTGTGTCTGTTGTCGCCCAGAGACATCATCCTTAAAACAGCCTGCTGACGCTTACCACTAGCTGTTCGATAGTGGGACACCTCGTGTGCAGCACTGGCAGCTGTGGATGGAGTGCTTGTGCCACTGCGCTCTTTCTACACGCTTTCGCTTCTGGAGGAGGAGGGTCGAACGCCTACAGTCAACTGTTGCCTATACGTGGGCTAGGCAGCACTGTCCCACCGTCGCTGTCCCCTGTGGACCCTGCATCCACACATTAACCCAGTACGCAGTGATGGACACGTAACGGCCCTGGCCATGCCTACTGGCCCATGCATCTGTTGTGAGGTGCACCTTTCCACTCACTGATTGTTTGAGTGCATGGACAATGCGGGTCTTTCACATGCAGGTGGAGGTCAGGGATGGCTTTTATAGAAAAGAAGTGCCGACTGGGTAGGTCATAGCATGGACAACGTAGGCCATGAGCTATCATAACGCTGCACTTTCTACCAAACAGAAGAACATCATCTCTAATGAGATCAGTTTTGGCAATGTAGGCGTTCAAAACCAGTGTTCACGGATGAGATGATGAGTACTTTCTTGTCCTACTCACAGTGTCTTTTAGGGTGAGCTGGACTTGGAGCTGCAAATGGGGGAACTAGTGGTGGACATGGCGGACTGAGAGGGGGTTGGTGATGGTGGTGGTGATGGCCTAGATTCAGTCTTTTAGTGTATAAACATTGTGATTTCCCTGACTGATTTGGCCTTGCGACAATACCTCAAGATTTTCTTATGGTGGTGTGCTAACCGGTGGGGAAAGCGATGTAGCGTTGCTGGCTACTTTCAGTCGGAGCAGGTGCACATGTGCTACCTGAGTGTTTTTGTAGTCTGTCCACGCTTGCAAGTGCATGGTGTTTAAATGTCTAAGCATGCAACTGGTATTCAAATTTCGGAGATTTTTCCCTCGGCTTAAGGTCCTTCCGCACTTCTTACAGATAACCTTTGCCTCATCAATAGGATTTTGGTCAAAAAAGTGCCACTCTGCACTCTTCCTAGTATGGCAAAACTTTTCAGGGCTTGCACGCTGTGCTAATTAGACCGTCTGGCCAAGCTGTCCTGCAACTCTTTTTGTTGTTTTAACACATTTTTGGACTGCTATGGGCCTGCCAGATAAACCGCAGCTGCGATGTCGATGCCTGCTGCGGATCCTCCTCCTCTTCTGAGCTATTGCCAGCGGCACCCTCTTCTCCCAATGGATGCCAATCCGGGTCAACAACGGGGTCATCCATCACCTCCTCTTCAATTTCTTTGTGCACCTTCCTCTGTGTTACCGTGTAAGGTAGTATAGTATGTGGGAAGGGGCACCTGAGTTTCATCAGGGTCAGATTCTGGCTCAGTAGACTGCGAGGGCAGTGTAATGCTCTGGGTAAAATGTACCAGCAGAATCATCTAGCAGTGGACTGGGGAATTCAGGATTTGACTTGATAAACCCAGGCATGGTATGTGAAAAGAGCTCCATGGAGCCAGAAAAGGGAGCCATCCAGGCCTTCTGGAGCCAGACCATGATGCAGGCTCAACACCTCCTGCCTTAGGTGCTATTGTGCTTTTGGCACTACCATCAGATGCACCACCACCACCATCAGAAACCAGCTGCCCCCCCCCCCCGCCAACGTCCATGGCCTCTTCCACCATACTTCCTCATGTTTGGGAAAATGTACCCAAAATACAAGCAGATATATGGTACTGTATCACAAGCGTACAGCTGTAACGGTGAAGGGGAAAATTTCAATCTCTGTATATATTTGAGGAGTCACACACAGATGCTCTCAGGCTCAGTTTGGATTAGACCAGAATATAAAAAGCAGAAAAAGGGTACTGGATCTGAAGATAACAGGTGTATAGGGGTAATTGTAAATCTCCCGTATAGATTTCTGGAGTAACACACAGACGCTCACAGGCTCAGTATGGATTAGACCACAATATAAAAAGCTGAAAAAGGTACTGTATCGAAGATAACAGTGTATAGGGGTAAATTGTAAATCTCCGTATAGATTTTCCGGAGTAACACACAAATGCTCACAGCTCAGTATGGATTAGACCACAATATAAAAAGCTGGGAAAAAGGGTACTGTATCTGAAGATAACAGGTGTATATAGTTTAGGGGTAAATTGGAAATCTCTGTATAGATTTCCGGGAGTAACTAAAAGATGCTCACTGGCTCAGTATGGATTAGACCATAATGTAAAAGCCGAAAAAGGGTAATGGATCTGAAGATAACAGGTGTATAGGGGTAAATTGTAAATCTCCGTATAGATTTCTGGAGTAACACACAGACGCTCACAGGCTCAGTATGGATTGGAGCACAATATAAAAGCTGAAAAAGGGTACTGTATCAAAAGATAACAGGTGTATATAGTATAGGCGTAAATTGTAAATCTCTGTATAGATTTCCGGAGTCACACACAGATAGTCAGCCTGTATTGTCCGTGATCCCAGCCGGTACACGGTAGTGTGGAGGAGCGTACAGCTCTATACGGTGGTGAAAAAATGAAAGCTCGGTAGCTGTGCAGAAAAAAAGAATAAAAGTATTTGTGCTGTGTAAAAAGCAGTCTGCACAGCAGTGTACACACAGCAATACAGCTAGCAGGCAGCCTAATTAACCAGCTCTGCTGCTGCACAAAAAAGAAATCCTTCCCTGTCACTGCACACTAACTGTACACACAATTGCTATCAGCCCAAGCACAGAATCACTTCCTGCCTAACTCTCTCCCTACTGAGAAACAGCGGCAGCAACCTCTCCCTACGCTAAGATCGGCAGAAGTAAAATGGCGGTCGGCGCTCAGGGCTTTTACAGCCACTGTGACGCCACACAAAGCAAGCCAATCACTGCAATGCCCTTCTCTAAGATGGTGGGTGGCCACTGCCCATGTCATCTCGTTGCCCACAGTGTGCGTCCTTGATCATGGCTGAGAAAAGGCGCCTGCAAGGATTATGGGAAAACTGACTTTGGCGCTCGGGTCGACGACCGCATGGCCGACTGTTGTGAATGTGTTAGAAATGAGTTCTGAGCAGAAGCTCCCTCTGGTGGTTGCAGACAGTGCTGAACCATTTAGTGAAGATGGCAATCGAGAGTTACAGACTGGTCCTATATAAGGGAGGTTCCCCCCATCAGGTTGCCGGGTGATCAATTGTTCTTGTCTAACTGCTGTTGTTCCTGGTTCACTTGGAAGCCTGCTGAATCTTGCCTCTTCTCCTGCTCTCAGATAAGATATTTTTCCGCTTTTATTTTTGTGCTTGCTTTTTGCATTGTTTCCTGCACTCTTGTGGAGGTCAGCCAGGTCCCCTCCTGGGCTTGTGCTCCTCTCAGTTTATCTGAGCCTCTGTTTATTTGTTCATTTGCCTTTTCCAGTTTTTTCAGTGGCTGCGGCTTAGTTTTTGTTACACTCAGAGAAAAAAATTTAGGTGGTAGGGGGTCGTGTGATCTCAGGTGTTTTTGGAATTAGTAGAGTTTGGTACTTTTTAGGTTTTTTGGGATTTCAGTAAGTTTTCCTTCCTATCCCTTTCTGTCTGGAATTTGGGCCCCAACGTTTGCTCATACTATTTTCTGTCTTGTCGATTTCCTCTTGTCTAACCGCCATTACATGTTTTTGGGGCTTCCTATGTTCTTTGGGGATCTGCTCCGGGGGAATATTTTCCTCTTTCTATTTTAGGTGTAGTTACTTTCTCCCCGGTGTGACAGGCATCTGGACCAACTACGTACGCTCCAAAGGCTGCCTTTAGTTGTGGTGGTTAGTCAGGGTACTGCAATCCAGTAATTCCAACCTCTTGGTGTATTGCCGTTTTGCCTCTCTCCTCAGCCCCCAAAACAAAACATATCCCGGAAACTGAAAATTATATGGATCACAAAGGGAAAAAAAATATGGGAAAAAAAAAAAAGTTGCAGAGTTGTCGATTTTTTTTTTTTTTTTCCCCTCTTTCTCTGAGGCGGAAAAGTTTTTTTTTTTCTCTAAATGGATTTTGCAAATTTTGGGGCCGGTGGATCAGCTTCCCATGAAGTTGGAATATTGCATCTATCTTGGGGGGGCCTGTTTTAAAACCCTGGTTCCCACCCAAAATTTTTTTTTTGGGGGGATCGAAAAAAATTTTAATTTCAAAAAAACAAATTTTTTTTTTTGCCTTTTAAAACCTATCCTCGGGAACGCAGGCAGGGGGTTAAATTGTCATTTCTCCGTGCGGGATCCCCGATTGGGTTTTTTCCCCCAAACCCCCGGGGGCCCTTTTGAGAAGTCTTTTTTTTCTGGCCGGGGTATTGTACATAACCAATGCCGATCAAGTGAAAAAACCTTTTGGCATTAGTAGTATAGGAAGTTTATCATAAACCAAATCTGACAGTCGACACGCCCCCTACTTTTTTCCGTTTCTGTGTAAAATTTTACAATCTAACTTTGCCAGGCTGAAAATCTAGTGCGGATTTTTAATTTTAATCAAAGGTTTTTTCGTCTCTTTTGATTTTTTACCACGGATTAGTTTTTCTTTTGTTTTATTTTTAATTTTAAGGCCCAAAATGAAAGGGGGTTTTTTATTTAAAAAATAAGTTTTTAGTAATTAAAGAGTAATCTTGATTTTTTTGGTGAAAATTTTTTTAAGGGCCCAAAATGCGGGGAAAAAACATTTTGGGGGGAATTTTAATTATACGCCACTTATATTTTATTCTATATTTTTTTTGCTTGGGATGTTTCACTTTTTTCAGTACTGGAAAATGTTTTGTTCGATCGGAAATTTACTAAGCGTGACAAAAAGGGTTTTGTATTTAAGGGGCATTTTTTTCATTTCTAAAACAGGTACGAATACTCTTTACGGCACAAAAAAAATGTATCCCTGTTAAGAATTTTCAAAATGAGTGGGTGATGTCGGAAAATTTGGCAAACAGTAAAAAAATTCATTGTGTATATCCGGGGGTCTTTAAAACCAAAACCTTTATGGTATTTTAAGCATGCCCATGAATGATGAAGGGCATGATTTACATGTTAAAAAAAAACAAAACTAAATACCCGATTGGTCATGACCAAGTCAAGAAAAAGGTGGATCACAAAATTTTTTTTCCCTTTTTTTTCCCTTTAAAGTGTGAAAGGGGGGAAATCATGGCGGATTAAATAAATTAAAAAAAGGGCGTTTTGCAGTAAAAAAAAAAATTTTTTAAGGCCCAAAAAACATTTCAGGAAAAAACCAAAAAAGTGGGGGTCACATGCAAAAAAAAAACCCAAAAATTTTTCATAATTACAGCTCAAAACAATACTTTTTCAAAAAAAAATCCAAAAAAATGGGGTAACCATGCGAAAAATACCAAATCCCGACAGGTATGAATTTCAAACAAATTTAATGTGCACATTCCTATCTTTTATTTATAACGATAATAACAACCGGGGGAAACAAAAAACCCACAATTTTTGTCCATAATTGCACATGAACTCAAAATACCCCCCAAAAATGGGAAAAAATATGCCTATATAAGGTTATAAGTATCTCAATGAACATTATATCAAAAAAAATTCCCCACACGATGCAATTAATGATGTTACATGCAATGCGGGGCTCCCAATACATACAGGCGTGATATAAAGAAATTAGACACCCAAAAAGGGACTATTTTAAAAAAGCATTTGGAATTCCAATCAAAAATTTTTATCGTTCGACCATGTAAACCATAGCACTCTCAGATGAGATTCTGCCCCACTTATCTTTTAACCATGAACCTTTTTTAAACCCCTTAAAAATAATTCAGAGGATTTTTAATGTTTTAATACTGATAACATTTTGTGAACGGACATATAGGCCATTGAGACACCATATTTTTCAAATATATTAAGCTTTTATTTCAACAATTTTCTCCTTCACAGATTTATTTTACATTATTTTTTATTTTGCTTAAGGATCGGTACAGAGGAGTTTTTATGTTTTAAACTGATAGACATATTGTGAACGGACATATAGGTCCATGTAGACACCTGACAAGTCCGGCATGTCTGGGCAGCCGGACAAGTCCTGGTCACGGGACAGCCTGGAAAAAACCCAAACTGAAATTCAAAAACTGGGGCTGGCCGTTAACACGCGCACAGCATCTAGAAAATATTGGCGAGTTGCTTCACAACCCTCTCAAGGAATTTTGAATGTTACGTTCCCGCTATGAGCTACACACATGACCAACTGTATAGCCTGGTGCGTAGCTTTCTTGCGCCAGGCCTTTTTTAAAACCTAAGCCCCATCAATATAAAAGACAGGCATGTTGAACTTTGTCCCGGCCTTTTGGCACAGAACCCACAACTTATGCAACGATTTTGACCAGCATCAACAAAAAATCGGGTACAAAATTTTTAACATACCGGTTTCGACCCTCAGACCATGCCAAACACTCTGTGCCTGTACTCTAACTCATAATATTCGATTTTTGATCAGCATTCAACAAAAAATGGTGCAACTTTTAGCATACCTGTGTTTTCTATAGCGAATACACGGACCCCTACAGCGCATCCCTATAGTGAGTTTAATGTAGGGGCAAACAGATTATCGCAGGTGTCTTGGAAAATACCACATTTCATAAAATGGTGCTGATCCGCTAATCATTTTTAAAACATTTCACGCCACTCATGCAAACCCAAGCACAAATTTTGCTGTAAACACACCGCTGCAGCTAGTGCTTTTTAGCTAAAAAAAAAAACCCTTTTTTGCATCATTTTCATTATAGTACGACTGGTACATACCCACTCCCCTGCACGATATTGAGTACCTTCAACAAAAATCAGGTACAAACTTTTTAACATACCTTTTTTTCGGCGCTCTTTCCATACCCCAAAACACTCTGGGCCCTGTACCATAGCCCATAATAATCGATCTTGATCCGTAAATTTAACAAAAAATTGGGGGAAACTTTTTAGCAAGCTGTTTTCTACCCGTCTACCAGAAAGACCTTTTTGGACAGCCTAACCTAGCAAACTTTTTGCCACTACTCAACAAAAATGGCTTAAAACTTTTTAACATATCTGTTTTGGGCCCATCATTCATAGCAAAGACCTGTGCCAATTTGTACTCAGAACCCATAATATTCGTTTTTGATCACCATTCAACAAAAAATTGCGGCAGTTAGACGTGTCCCGGCCATTTGGCACATGACAAATTTTCTGACCCCTCATGTCATACCAGAAGCACCCTGTGCCTGTACTCTAGACCATAATATTTCACATCGGTATGGAACTACATAGCTTTGTTTTTTCAGGTATTTAAAAAAGTGTGGAAAACTGAAAATTCCCGCGCCGTGGTAATTTAGTGAGAACCATATAGACAAATCGGGTATCGTCACACACGAGACCACGACACCTCGGGCTATCAAATTTACCACTAGTTTTCAAAAATCAGCTCCTTAACAATAAAGTAAGAATCGTAGCGTCCTGCATTGTGGTCTATAAATGTATAGTTTGAAAATTTACCTTGCTAAAGAAACATAAAAAGTCGTGCGTACAACTATAAGCCCCAAAACTCTCACCACTATCACAAACACTATTGCCTACAGAGGCCCCCGCGAGAATTTTTGTATGTGTATCAAGATGCTCCCTGCTATGACCCAATGTTTTGCTCGGATGCTGGGATTTCCATGACATCATAGTTTTGTAAATGCCTGGGGCAGGTTATCGATCCCCTAGGGTTAATGCGTGATCAATTAATTTTTTTTTAATTCTAACCACACATTCTCAGGCAGACAGGTTTATTTCACAGAAGTTTACTGTACAGTTGCATAATCTTTGTTAAAATCATTTCTTTTCATAATTTTGTTTAAAACGCACAGCTCTGCAAAAAAGTCGGTGTGGACACGCACTATCAGTCTTTCATACGTGCGCAGAAAATTTTAGTCTGTTCTGCAGGTTTATTATGCACGTACTGTGCAGACATTTCAAGAAACATTTGTGTGTTCACCATCCATACGGGTGTTGGTGTGTAAGGCGATCGACCATCATCCTTTTTGCTTCTTACTTACACGCCGGCGTAACCGCGCGTTCTTTGACGGTAATGCAATCGGCTGAATTGGCACGCTGCTTCCCCGCGTTGCTATTTGCAGATTCTGTAGCTTGAAAACAGACGTAAAATTCTTAAGCCGCTACTCCAGCATTCCCGGGTGCTCGTTTGGCGTCGTTTTCTCACGACTGCGACACACCCGTGGTGAAAAAGAGGCTCCTTCTCACTTCCGTTCTGTTCTCAAACCATAATTGCGCTGCTGAAAAACTCGCGAATGACGATCCTCCGTAACTAAAAAAAAAGATACTGGTGTAGTTAACCGCTAAGTGGGGGAAAATAGGAAAGCTACATGAGCCACTTGGCTCTGATTCAACGCGATATTGTAAAGCACTACACCAAATTATCTGTGAAAACCGATGCATGATTGTTTGTATAATCCACTATAGAGGGGCCTAGACTATTACTTACAAGTATGCCCCGGTGCTGATTCTACAAGAATGCTGAATTAACAGACATCTCGCTGCTCGACGCTGCCGTATGGGGCTTTTTTCTTTCCCCTCAAACTGCAACCTCAAGGGGCGATACTTTAGCAGCTAAATAAAATATAACAACATGAAGGGCGCACAACACATTCACAAAGCTAACTTGACACAGGAAATAAAACTAGTTACCGCAGAAATTTTTATCTCGGGGAAATAATTTACACTATAGAACTGCGTAGACAATATGCTTACAATATGAGACTGTAGTGTATTTCCGAGATTGGTAAATTTAAAAAGGGTGGGAGTCCCTCGGGCTTTTCGTATGGGTGTTTTCTTTTCAAGCTGCAGCCTCCTGCTCGTTATTTAAACATCTGTAAATAAAATATAACTATACTCGCCACAGAAAAAATCTACGCGCCAACGCACAAAGCTAAATTCGCAAAGCTATCGTAACGCCGTAAAAAAATTATCCACAGTTATTGGTGGCGTCACAGGGTACAGAGGGGACAAACACATACACCCTGGTTTCATGGACCCGCTAACCTTTTTCTATTCCAGAGCCGTGTGCTTAGCGAATCACCCCATCTTTTAGGCTTGGGAGGATTATAGTCCGGTTCTAAAAACTCGACATCTGAACCGGGGATCCTCCACGATCTCAACATCGGAAAAACGCGATGCTCGAGCGGCTCAGTCGCCACAGGGTTTCCAACCGTCCCTCCGCTACAGCGTATCTGTATGAGAAAATGTTTTTTTATTATTAAAACATGTCTAGCTAAAGACCCCCATCAGCTAAATAAAATTAACTGTATGGATTTTAGCGGCAGTCTATATTAATTATTAATATTAAAAAGTAACGTTATAAATTTACAGCTAGAGGGTAATGATGGTGACGCTTCGGGTGTGAAATATTTTTTCAAGGTGCTTAAACCGGCATGATGGCCCTGTAAAACATTAATAATTTTTTCTAACTAGCAGTTCATGGGAATGACAGAGGGGGTTTTCCTCTGCTACCCCAATAAATACAACCAGCTCCCAAGCGATACACACTCCCCCTGTAAGGCTTCGCACCTCACAGACCACAACTCTGAACTGAAACAGGGCATAGTGAGTATTTTTACGATTTTGTATCAATTTTTATTAAGTTAGTATAGTTTAAGTGTTTATTTTTCATGAATAAGGTTACCCTTGTTTTCATATTGGTTTAGAGCTAAAGTGCGTATTTTTATGTCTTTTGTTTCAGCTATATTTAAAATTTGTGTAGTGTTTTTCATGAATAGGTTACCATGTTTTTTCATAGTTGATCTATAAGCTAAAGGCGTATTTTTATGTCTTTTGTTTCAATTATATTTAAGTTTTTTTGGGAGTATTTGCATGAATAGGTTTAAGCGTGTTTTCATAGTTGATCTTTAAACTAAAGTGCGTATTTTTATGTCTCGTGAATATCCCCTTTGTTTCAATTATATTTAATTTGTGTAGTATTTCATGAACAGCTTAGTCTGTTTTCATACTTGATCTTTATTTTTCTTTAATTTAATAAAGCGGACCCTTTTTATTCAAGATGGAGTCCAATATTCTCGGGGTTCAATATTCCTGCTTTGCTTTCACCAAAAAATCGGGGAAATTTTACACCGTATATAGTGTACGTCGTATTGTCGGGCTGTCTGAGTCTGCGCTTTGTATATATAAACGATATATTTTCATTCTTATTTAAGAAGAGGGATCCATTCAGACTACTCCTACGAGAACCGGTTCATTACGCAGAACCTGTTAGAGGAAGGCAACTCTGCTAGCGGGCGACGAGCCTCAAGCTCTCACCAGTCTGTCACAGGCAAGAAACCTATAGCTATATCATATGTTTTAAACCTATGTATCTAGACGGGTAAAACGTGTACTGTAAATTTATAACGTCTACTATAATATTAATAATTAAATAAGACTGCCGCTAAAATCCATACAGTTAATTTTATTTTAGCTGACTGGGTCGTTAGCTAGACATGTTTTAATAATATAAACATTTTCTCATACAGATACAGCTGTAGCGGACTGGACGGTTGGAAACCCGTGGCGACTGAGCCGCTCGAGCATCGCGATTCCGATGTTGAGATCGTGGAGGATCCCCAGGATTCAGATGTCGAGTTCGTAGAACCGACTATAATCCTCCCAACGCTCCTAAAAGATGGGGTGATTCGCTAAGCACAACGGCTCTGAATAGAAAAGGTAGCGGGTCCATGAAACCAGGGTGATATTGTTTGTACCCTCTGTACCCTGTGACGCCACCAATAACTAGTGGATATATTTTATTTACGCGCGTTACGATAGCTTTGCGAATTTAGCTTTGTGCGTTGGCCCGCGTAGATATCATTTCTGGGAGTAATATTTATATTTTATTTACAGATGTTAAACTAACGAGCGGGAGGCTGCAGCTTGAAAAAGAAAAACACCCATACGAAAATGCCCGAGCACCTCCACACCGTTTAAATTCACCAATCTCTGAACTACACTACACGTCTCATACTTGTAAGCATATATGTCTACGCAGTTCTATATGTAGTTATACACGCAGATAAAAATTTCTGCGGTAACTATTTTATTTACCTGTGTCAAGTTAGCTTTGTGAATGTGTTGTGCGCATTCATGTATGTTATATTTTATTTACAGCTGCTAAAGTATCGCCCGTGGGGTTGCAGTTTGAGGGAAAACAGCCCATACGGCAGCGTCCGAGCAGCGAGATGTCTGTTAATTCAGCATTCTCTGTAGATCAGCACCCGGGGCATACTTTGTAAGTATATATGTCTAGGCCGCTCTATAGTGTACTTATACAAACAATCATGCATCGGTTTCACAGATAATCGGTGCTAGTAGCTTTACAAATATCGCGTTGAATCAGAGCCAAGTGGCTCATGTAGCTCTTCCTATATCTCCCCCACTTAGCGGTTAAACTACACCACGTATCTTTTCTTTAGTTACGGAGATCGTCATTCGCGAGTTTTGCAGCAGCGCAATTATGGATTTGAGAACAGAACGGAAGTGAGAACGGAGCCTCTTTCACACGGGTGTGTCGCAGATCGTGAAGAAAACGACGCGCCAACCGAGCACCCCGGGAATGCTGAGAGTAGTCGGCTTAAGAATATACGTCTGTGTCAAGCTACAGAATCTGCAAATAGCAACGCGGAAGCAGCAGCTGCCAATTCAGCCGATGCATTACCGTCAAAGAAACGCGCGGTATCGCGCCGGCGTGTAAGTAAGAAGCAGAAGGATGATGGTCGATCGCCTTACACACCAACACCCGTATGGACTGGTGAACACACCAAAATGTTTCTTGACATGTCTGCACAGTACGTGCATAATAAACTCTCGCAGAACAGACTAAAATCTTTCTGCGACACGTATGAAAGACTGATAAGTGCGTGTCCAACACCCGACATTATTGCAGAGCTGTGCGATTTTAAACAAAATTATGCAAATGTATGATTTTAAACAAAGATTATGCAACTGTACAGTCAACTTCTGTGAAATAAACCTGTCTGCCTGAGAATGTGTGGTTATGAATTGAAAATTAATTAAAATGATCACGCATTACACCCTAGGGGATCGATACACGTGCCCCAGCGCATTTACACAACTATGATGTCACTGGAAATGCCAGCATCCACGAGCAAACATTCGGTCATAGCAGGGAGCATCTTGATACACACATACAGAAATTCTCGCGGGGCGCCTCTGTAGGCAATAGTGTTTGTGATAGTGGTGAGAGTTTTGGGGCTGATAGTTGTACGCACGACTTTTTACTGTTCTTTAGCAACGGTAAATTTTCAAACTATACATTTATAGACCACAATGCAGGACGCTACGATTCTTACTTTATTGTTAAGGAGCTGATTTTTGAAAACTAGTGGTAAATATGATAGCCGAGGTGTCGTGGTCTCGTGTGTGACGATACCCGATTTGTCTATATGGTTCTCACTAAATTACCACAGGCCGCGGGATTTTCAGTTTTCCACACTTTTTAAATACCTGAGAAAACAAAGCTATGTAGTTCCCATACCCGATTGAAATATTATGGTCTAGAGTACATGGCACAGGGTGCTTCTGGTATGACATGAGAGTCAGAAACATTTGTCATGTGCCAAAATAGGCCGGGACACGTCTCAACATGCCGCAATTTTTTGTTGAATGGTGATCAAAAACGAATATTATGGTCTAGAGTACATGGCACAGGGTGCTTCTGCTATGACATATAGTCCGAAACACAGATATGTTAAAAAGTTTGTAGCCATTTTTGTTGAGTAGTGGTCAAAACCGTTGCATAGGTGTAGGCCTGTGCCAAAATAGGTCTTTCTGGTACGACATGGGAGTCAGAAACACAGCTATGCTAAAAAAGTTTGCACCCAATTTTTTTGTTGAATACTGATCAAGATCGATTATTATGGGCTATGGTACATGGCACAGAGTGCTTCTGGTATGGCATGAGCGCCCGAAACACAGGTATGTTAAAAAGTTTGTACCTGATTTTTGTTGAACGGTACTCAATATCGCTGCATAGGAGTGGGTATGTACCAGTCGTACTATAATGAAAATGATGCAAATAAGGGTCTTTTTTTAGCTAAAAAGCACTAGCTGCAGCGGTGCTGATACAGCATAAGTGTGCTGTGGGTGCATGAGTGGCGTGAAATGTTTAAAAATGATTCAGCGGATCAGCACCATCTATGAAATGTGGTATTTTCCAAGCACCAGCGATAATCTGTTTGCCCCCTACATTAAACTACACTATAGGGATGCGCTGTAGGGGTCCGTGTATTCGCTATAGAAACACAGGTATGCTAAAAAGTTAGCACCCACTTTTTAAATACCTGAGAAAACAAAGCTATGTAGTTCCCATACCCGATGTGAAATATTATGGTCTAGAGTACATGGCACAGGGTGCTTCTGGTATGACATGAGAGTCAGAAACATTTGTCATGTGCCAAAATAGGCCGGGACACGTCTCAACATGCCTCAATTTTTTGTTGAATGGTGATCAAAAACGAATATTATGGTCTAGAGTACATGGCACAGGGTGCTTCTGCTATGACATGATAGTCCGAAACACAGATATGTTAAAAAGTTTGTAGCCATTTTTGTTGAGTAGTGGTCAAAACCGTTGCATAGGTGTAGGCCTGTGCCAAAATAGGTCTTTCTGGTACGACATGGGAGTCAGAAACACAGCTATGCTAAAAAAGTTTGCACCCAATTTTTTGTTGAATACTGATCAAGATCGATTATTATGGGCTATGGTACATGGCACAGAGTGCTTCTGGTATGGCATGAGCGCCCGAAACACAGGTATGTTAAAAAGTTTGTACCTGATTTTTGTTGAACGGTACTCAATATCGCTGCATAGGAGTGGGTATGTACCAGTCGTACTATAATGAAAATGATGCAAATAAGGGTCTTTTTTAGCTAAAAAGCGCTAGCTGCAGCGGTGCTGGTACAGCATAAGTGTGCTGTGGGTGCATGAGTGGCGTGAAATGTTTAAAAATGATTCAGCGGATCAGCACCATCTATGAAATGTGGTATTTTCCAAGCACCAGCGATAATCTGTTTGCCCCCTACATTAAACTACACTATAGGGATGCGCTGTAGGGGTCCGTGTATTCGCTATAGAAACACAGGTATGCTAAAAAGTTAGCACCCAATTTTTTGTTGAATGCTGATCAAAATCGAATATTATGAGTTAGAGTACATGGCACAGAGTGCTTCTGGCATGGTCTGAGGGTCCGAAACACAGGTATGTTAAAAATTTTGTACCCGATTTTTTGTTGAATGCTGGTCAAAATCGTTGCATAGTTGTGGTTCTGTGCCAAAATAGGCCGGGACACGTCTCAACATGCCTGTCTTTTATATCTGATGGGGCTTAGCGTCTTTAAAAATAGGCCTGCGCTGCAAGAACGCTACGCATCCCAGGCTATACAGTTGGTCATGTGTGTAGCTCATAGCGGGAACGTTAACATTCAACATGCCTTGAGAGGGTTTGTGAAGCAACTCGCTCAATATTTTCTAGATGACTGTGCGCGTGTTAACGGCCAGCCCATAGTTTTTGAATTTCAGTATTGTTTTTTCCACGGCTGTCCCGTGACCAGGACTTGTCCAGGCATGCCCAGACATGCCCGGACTTGTCCAGGCATGTCTCACATGGACCCTATATGTCCGTTCACAATATGTCTATCAGTATTAAAACATAAAAACTCCTCTGTACACGATCCTTAAGCAAAATAAAAAAATAATGTAAAATAAATCTGTGAAGGAGCAAAATGTTGAAATATACGCTTAACTAATATTTGAAAAATATGGTGTCTCACATGGACCCTATATGTCCGTTCACAATATGTCTATCAGTATTAAAACATAAAAACTCCTCTGTACATTATTGTGAAGGGGTTAAAAGAGGCTTCATGGTTGATATGATAAGCTGATCAGAATAGCTAGCATCATGAGAGCTGCTATGGTTGACAGTGGTAGCGAACGCATAACTAATATTTGATTGGCCAACTATACACAACTGCTTTTTTAATATAGCTCCTCATATGGATGTGCTAATTGACTTCATATGCACGCACTGTATGTATTGTGAGCCCTGCACTTGCATGCTAACATCATTATATTAGCATCTGTGATGGGGAAGTTACTTTATTGATATACATGCTTCATTGAGATACTTATAATCCTATATATAGTGCATATATGTCTGCCTATTGGGGGATATTGTGAGTTACATAGACTGCATATATATGGACAAATATATGTAGGTTATTATTGTTTAGCCCCGGATTAGTCTATTATCGTTATAACATATAAGATATGGAGATGTGCACTATTATATATTGATTTGAATGTAGTTCATACCTGTCTGCATTTGGCTATTTTTCTGCATGCTGTATATCCCACTCTTTTGGATTTTTATTCATGATAATGTATATGTCTTTGAGCTGTAACTTCATGTCAACACTTTGGTTATTTTTTCTGCATGCTGTATATCCCACTCTTTTGGATTTTTATCCATGATAATGTATTTTAGACCTTAATAAAATTTGTATTTTATACTGCAAAAGCGTCCTTTTTCAATTTATTTCAATCTCGCCATGACTTTCCCCTTTACACACATTTACAGGTAAATAGAGACAAATGAATTCATGAATGCATGCCACCTTCTCTCATTGTACTTACAGGTCATGACACAATACAGGGCTATTTAGTATATGTGGTTTCTAACATGTCACAATAGCATCGACCTTCACTCATTCTATGGGCACTGCTATCAGAATACACATAAATGTGTTGGTTTTAAAAGATCCCACTGACTATACACAATGCAATACTATTTACTGTTTGCCTGAATTACCGTAGCATCGACCTTCACTCATTCTGACAATTCATGTCAACACTGTTGTACTACATTTCTATGTGCCAGTAAAGATGTATATCTATGTACCATGTTAGTTAGTAAATAGAAAAATATGCTCCTCTCAATACAACCCAAGCCTTAGATACACAGCTTAGTAATAGCTTACCGATCTGTAACAAAAGTACATTCTTCCCAGTACTGATATAAGTGTAGATACACTGCCAAGCTAAAAATATATATACTGAATAAAACTATAAGATGAGCGTCATAATTCCAAATTCCACCACAATAGTGTTTTACATGCATTTACTGGGTCCTTAAAAGTTTCTCACCACAAAAAGATCAAGATTCACTCTTTAATTCACTAAAAATCCTTATTATTTAACTAGAACTCCTTATACATTTACTGGGTCCTTAAAAGTTACACTAAAACAACACAGACTAATCTAATCCAGTGGATAAAATATCAATAGAGACGAATAAATCACTTTGATTGAAATTCACAAATCCAGCAGCTCAGATTTCTCAGCCTGAGCAAAGTTCAGATCTCCCAGCCTGAGCAAAGTTCACACAGAAGACGGATTAAATGATAGGGGCGTGTCGACCTGTCAGATTTGAGTTTGATGAGTAATACAGTTCCTATACTACTGGCATTAAATCAGGGGCTTGAGGACGCTGAGTTATACTGTCAGAAATTTCGTAAGTGGGCAGTCCTGACCAAATGGAATGATGATGCTTTGGCAGCCCTTTTTCGGAAGGGTCTGTCAGAGAATGTAAAAGATGTTATGGTGGGTTTCCCTGCTCCCTCTGCTCTCAATAATTCTATGTCATTAGCGATTCAAATTGACAGACGTTTGCGTGAGCGTAGAGGTATGCGTGGAATAGTGTTGCCTTGTGAACCAGCTTCTGAAACCATGCAGTGTGATAGGGTGGATTCTGGGGCACAGCGTCATGAGTTTCGAAAACGCAATGGGTTATGTTTCTACTGTGGTGACGCCTCTCATGCTATTTCAGTCTGCCCTAAGCGGGGAAGACGTTTTGCACGCTCAGTTGTCTTGGGTAGTGTTCAGACTAAATTTCTGTTGACTGTTACCCTGCTTTGCTCCCTGTCCACATTTTCTGCTCAGGCTTTTGTTGATTCGGGAGCAGCTATTAACCTGATGGATTTTGATTTTGCTAAACGTTGTGGGTTTCCCATGATACCCCTACGGAAGTCTATTCCCCTACTGGGATTGATTCTACCCCTTTGGCTGAGAATAAACCCCAGTTCTCTACTCAGGTGATAATGAGGGCTGAACCTGATTATCAGGAGAGTTGAAAATTTTTGGTGCTGTATAATCTGCATGACATGGTTGTACTGGGTTTCCCTTGGTTGCAGTCTCATAATCCTGTTTTGGATTGGAAATCTGTGTCTGTAACCAGTTGGGGCTGCCAATGTGTTAATGCCAACACTCCTGTTTTTTCTACTTCTCCCCAGGCTCAGGATGTTCCTGACTTTTTGACTGATTTTTCTGATGTGTTTAGCGAAAGTAAATCTGCATCCTTGCCCCCCGTAGGAGCTATGACTGCGCTATTGAATTAGTGCCAGGTAGTAAATTCCCTAAAGGTCGCCTTTTTAACTTGTCTGTACCTGAACATGACGCTATGTGGTCTTATATCAAGGAGTCATTGGAGAAGGGTCATATCAGACCATCCTCTTCACCCTTGGGTGCCGGTTTTTTCTTTGTGGCCAAAAAGGATGGTTGATTAAGGCCGTGTATTGATTATCGTCTCTTGAACAATATCACTGTGAAATATCAATATCCGTTACCCTTGATTTCTGACCTGTTTTCCAGGGTGAAAAGTGCTACTTGGTTTACCAAGCTTGACCTCAGGGGGGCGTATAACCTTATTCGCATTAAGCACGGGGATGAATGGAAGACGGCGTTTAATACCCTAGAGGGGCATTTTGAGTACCTTGTGATGCCCTTTGGGCTCACTAATGCTCCTCCTGTCTTCCAGTCCTTCATGAATGACATTTTCAGGGATTTTGTGGATACATTTCTGATTGTTTATTTGGATGATATCTTGATTTTTTCCAATGACTGGGACTCTCATGTGAAACATGTTCGGACTGTGTTCCAGATTTTGAGAGAGAATGCTCTGTATGTGAAGGGATCAAAGTGTCTTTTTGGCGTACAGAGGATCTCATTTCTGGGATTCATTTTGTCCCCATCTGTTATTGAAATGGACCCGGTCAAGATTCAGGCCATCTGTGATTGGGTCCAACCTACTTCATTAAAGGCTCTTCAGAGATTCTTGGGTTTTGCCAATTTTTATCGTAAATTTATTGATAATTTCTCTGTTATTGACTGATTTGACCAAAAAGGGTTCTGATGTGGTGAATTGGCCTCCTGAGGCAGTCTCTGCGTTTCAGGAACTTAAGCAGAGATTCACTTCTGCTCCTGTTCTACGGCAGCCTGATGTTTCTCTGCCATTTCTGGTGGATGTTGATGCCTCTGAAATTGGGGCAGGTGCCGTTTTGTCCCAAAGAGATCCAGAGACCTCTAAAAGTAACCCTTGTGCCTTTTTCTCTCAAAAATTTTCTCCAACTGAACGTAATTATGACGTGGGTAATCGGGAGTTATTGGCCATGAAGTGGGCTTTTGAAGAGTGGAGACATTGGCTGGAGGGAGCCAAACATCAGGTGGTGGTCCTCACGGACCACAAGAATCTGGTTTATCTGGAATCAGCCAAGCGACTTAATCCTAGACAGGCCAGGTGGGCCTTGTTTTTCACACGTTTTAATTTTGTGGTTTCCTTTCTTCCTGGCACTAAGAATGTTAAGGCGGATGCCCTATTGAGGAGTTTCCTTGCGGACTCTCCTGAGTTATCTGATCCTGCTGTTATTTTGAAAGAGGGTGTAGTTCTTTCCGCCATCTCGCCCAATTTGAGACTGGCTCTGGAAGGGTGTCAGGAGGATAAACCCGAGCGCTGCCCTATTGGGAAATTGCTTGTCCCAGACCGGTGGAGAAAGAGTGTGATGTCTGAGATTCATTGTTCCGCGTTGGCCGGTCATCCTGGAATTTTTGGTACCAGAGACTTGGTTAGTCGGTCCTTTTGGTGGCCTACTTTGACTCATGACGTCAGGGAATTTGTGCAGTCCTGCGGGACTTGCTCTCGCTCCAAGCCTTGCTCTCGCTCTAGTGGTTTGTTGATGCCATTGCCTGTGCCCAAGAGACCATGGACCCATATCTCTATGGATTTCATTTCCGACCTCCCTGTTTCTCAGAGAATGACCGTTATTTGGGTGATTTGTGATAGGTTTTCCAAAATGATACATCTTGTGCCATTACCTAAGTTGCCTTCCTCCTCTGAATTGGTGCCTTTGTTCCTTCAGCACGTGGTTCGGTTACACGGCATTCCTGAGAACATTGTGTCTGACAGAGGAGTCCAGTTTGTTTCCAGATTTTGGAGGACTTTTTGTTCTAAACTTGGTGTTCAATTGTCTTTCTCCTCGGCTTTTCATCCTCAGACCAATGGACAAACTGAGAGAACAAACCAGACATTGGAGACTTATCTGAGATGCTTTGTGTCTGCTAATCAGGATGACTGGGTCTCTTTTTTGCCTTTGGCTGAGTTTGCTCTTAATAATAGGGCTAGCTCTGCCACTTTGATGTCTCCATTTTTCTGCAATTTTGGGTTTCACCCTCGATTTTCTTCGGGACAGACGGAGGCTTCTGTCTGTCCGGGTGTTGACTCTGTTGTGGAGCGTATGCAGCAGATTTGGGACCAGGTATTGGAGAGGTTGTCCCTCTCTCAGGAAAGGGCCCAGCGGTTTGCCAACCGGCATAGGACTGATGGTCCTCGGTTTGAAGTGGGGGACTTGGTCTGGTTGTCCTCAAGAAATATCCCTATGAGAGTTGCATCTCCTAAGTTTAAGCCTAGATTCATTGGACCTTATAAGATCATGGAGATTCTTAATCCTGTTTCCTTTCGTTTACTTCTTCCAGGGACATTTAAGATCCATAACGTGTTCCTCAAGTCCTTATTGAAGAGGTTTGTCGAGCCAGTGGTTCCTATGGCTGCGCCTCCTGACCCTGTTTTGGTTGAGGGCAATCTGGAGTATGTGATTGAGAAAATATTGGATTCTCGTTTTTCTAGACGGAAACTCCAGTATTTGGTTAAGTGGAGAGGTTATGGTCAGGAGGACAATTCTTGGGTGTTTACTTCGGACATCCATGCTAGGAGACTGATCCATGCGTATCACAGAGCTCATCCTGACCGACCTGGTTGCCCAAGTGAGGGTTTGGTGACCCCTCCTCAAGGGGGGGTACTGTTGTGAATGTGTTAGAAATGAGTTCTGAGCAGAAGCTCCCTCTGGTGGTTGCAGACAGTGCTGAACCATTTAGTGAAGATTGGCAATCAGGAGTGTTGTGAATGGACTTGAAATGAGTTCTGAGCAGAGGCTCCCTCTGGTGGTTACAAGCGGTACTCGACTGTCCAGTGAAGATTGTGAGGAGTGGGAATCAGGTGTTACTGACTGGTCTTATATAAGGGAGTCGCCTTCCCATCAGGGTTGCCGGTGATCAATTGTTCTGGTCTCAATCCTTGAGTCCTGTTTCCTTTGTAGCCTGCTGTGTAGTGTCTGCATCTCCTGCTAACAGATAAGACATTTTCTTCTTTTGTTTTTGTGCTTGATTTTTGCATTTTGTCCTGCACTTCTGTGGGGGCCTTCAGGGTCCCCTCCGGGGGCTTTTGCCCTCTCAGTTTAGTTCAGCCACTGATGTTTGTACTTTTGCTTTTTCCAGTTTTTTCAGTGGCTGCTAGAGTTGAGCGATACTTTCCGATATCCAAAAGTATCGGAATCGGAATGGTATCGCCGATACCCAAAAAATATCGGCGATACCCGATACCGATACCGGAAATACAATGTAAGTCTATGGGAACAAAATATCGGAATTAAAAAAAAACCATTCTTGCCTTGTTGGTTAATTGTACATGAAGGAAAACAACAAAGAGTAATGTAGAATTTATTGGGGGAGGTTGAGGAGACATTAAAGGCATAGATGTTTAACACAATGCAATGGAATAGCATTAATATTTCTTTTTTTGAAATACGTTTGGATTGACGAAGAAATTGACAATGTTGTTAACCTTTTTTCTATTTTGTCAAATATGTCTGTTTCACAACTTCCATGCTCTTCACCTTTTTAACTTTTCACACACTTTCTCCTTCATAATCTTCAGCAGCATCATCTTTCTCATCAAATTATTCTTCATCTTCACCTTCTTAATCTTCTAAAACTTCTTGCTATTCATCTTTTTGTTAACATTACTTATATTGTTCTTATTAAACAGTTATTATTCTTCATATTCTACTTCTTCATCTTCTTCCTATTCATCCTTTTCATCATATTCTTATTTGTGACAGACATTCCTGTACTTGTAATCTGTAAAACTCTGAATTTTCATCCTTCCGTTCTTGCTGTCACGAAAGATTTTAATTACAACAGTATTTGTCCGCGTTCAGTTTAGCCTGCAGCAGCATCAGGCATTTTCCAGGGGCACCACGAGGAGGAACGGACTCACCCCCATACACTGCTTAGTCTTCTTCTGCTTAGAATTTAGAGCATATATTTTGCTCTTCATTTTGGTCTTATACTTAATGTTCTTCTGCTTTTTGATCTTCTGCTTATTGTTCTTCTGTCTCTTGTTCTGTATCTTGTAGTTTGTCTTAACCTTCTTTGTCCTGTTGGTGATGGTACAAAAGCCAATGGAAGTAACGAGGACCAGCTGACTGTGCTGGAACCGGAGGGTCAGCAGAAGGAAAAGAGCCAATGGCACAACCGAGGACCAGCTGACGTTACTGGGACACGGTTACTAAGCAGGAGGTACCTGTGCTCCAAAGCACTACCAAGGACCAGCAGACGTTGCTGGAACTCGGATACCGACATGGAGGCACCTAGGCCAAAGGCACTGCGGAGAACCAGCTGACGGTACTGGAACCCGGATGGGTAGCAGAAGGTACAAGAGCCAATGAAAGTAACGAGGACCAGCTGACTGTGCTGGAACCCGGAGGGTCAGCAGAAGGAAAAGAGCCAATGGCACAACCGAGGACCAGCTGACGTTACTGGGACACGGTTACTAAGCAGGAGGTACCTGTGCTCCAAAGCACTACCAAGGACCAGCAGACGTTGCTGGAACTCGGATACCGACATGGAGGCACCTAGGCCAAAGGCACTGCGGAGAACCAGCTGACGGTACTGGAACCCGGATGGGTAGCAGAAGGTACCCATGGAAATTAAAGTTGAGGCAGCAGGACTTTTGCGTTCAACAGCAGGGGAACAGTTGACATTACTGAACCCCAGTAACACAGGAGCAAGTGTAGACTGTGCTAACAGCACTTCCGAGAAACAACTGGCGGTGTTGTAGCCCAGGGATGAGAAGAGAACATGGTGGAGGCAGCAGGACTTTTTGCCGTTCACACAGCAGGGGAACAGCTGACATTACTGAACCCCAGTAACACAGGAGCAAGTATAGACTGTGCTAACAGCACTTCCGAGAAACAACTGGCGGTGTTGTAGCCCAGGGATGAGAAGAGAACATGGTGGAGGCAGCAGGACTTTTGCCGTTCACACAGCAGGGAACAGCTGACATTACTGAACCCCAGTAACACAGGAGCAAGTGTAGACTGTGCTAACAGCACTTCGAGAAACAACTGGCGGTGTTGTAGCCCAGGGATGAGAAGAGAACATGGTGGAGGCAGCAGGACTTTTTGCCGTTCACACAGCAGGGGAACAGCTGACATTACTGAACCCCAGTAACACAGGGAGCAAGTGTTAACTGTGCTAACAGCACTTCCGAGAAACAACTGGCGGTGTTGTAACCCAGGGATGAGAAGAGAACAGGTGGAGGCAGCAGGACTGTTTGCCGTTCACACAGCAGGGGAACAGCTGACATTACTGAACCCCAGTAACACAGGAGCAAGTGTAGACTGTGCTAACAGCACTTCCGAGAAACAACTGGTGGTGTTGTAGCCCAGGGATGAGAAGAGAACATGGTGGAGGCAGCAGGACTTTTTGCCGTTCACACAGCAGGGGAACAGCTGACATTACTGAACCCCAGTAACACAGGAGCAAGTGTAGACTGTGCTAACAGCACTTCCGAGAAACAACTGGCGGTGTTGTAGCCCAGGGATGAGAAGAGAACATGGTGGAGGCAGCAGGACTTTTTGCCGTTCACACAGCAGGGGAACAGCTGACATTACTGAACCCCAGTAACACAGGAGCAAGTGTAGACTGTGCTAACAGCACTTCCGAGAAACAACTGGCGGTGTTGTAGCCCAGGGATGAGAAGAGAACATGGTGGAGGCAGCAGGACTTTTGCCGTTCACACAGCAGGGGAACAGCTGACATTACTGAACCCCAGTAACACAGGAGCAAGTGTAGACTGTGCTAACAGCACTTCCCAGAAACAACTGGCGGTGTTGTAGCCCAGGGATGAGAAGAGAACATGGTGGAGGCAGCAGGACTTTTTGCCGTTCACACAGCAGGGGAACAGCTGACATTACTGAACCCCAGTAACACAGGAGCAAGTGTAGACTGTGCTAACAGCACTTCCGAGAAACAACTGGCGGTGTTGTAGCCCAGGGATGAGAAGAAACATGGTGGAGGCAGCAGGACTTTTTGCCGTTCACACAGCAGGGGAACAGCTGACATTACTGAACCCCAGTAACACAGGAGCAAGTGTAGACTGTGCTAACAGCACTTCCGAGAAACAACTGGCGGTGTTGTAGCCCAGGGATGAGAAGAGAACATGGTGGAGGCAGCAGGACTTTTTGCCGTTCACACAGCAGGGGAACAGCTGACATTACTGAACCCCAGTAACACAGGAGCAAGTGTAGACTGTGCTAACAGCACTTCCGAGAAACAACTGGCGGTGTTGTAGCCCAGGGATGAGAAGAGAACATGGTGGAGGCAGCAGGACTTTTTGCCGTTCACACAGCAGGGTAACAGCTGACATTACTGAACCCCAGTAACACGGGAGCAAGTGTTAACTGTGCTAACAGCACTTCCGAGAAACAACTGGCGGTGTTGTAACCCAGGGATGAGAAGAGAACAGGGTGGAGGCAGCAGGACTGTTTGCCGTTCACACAGCAGGGAACAGCTGACATTACTGAACCCCAGTAACACAGGAGCAAGTGTAGACTGTGCTAACAGCACTTCCGAGAAACAACTGGCGGTGTTGTAGCCCAGGGATGAGAAGAGAACATAGTGGAGGCAGCAGGACTTTTTGCCGTTCACACAGCAGGGGAACAGCTGACATTACTGAACCCCAGTAACACGGGAGCAAGTGTTAACTGTGCTAACAGCACTTCCGAGAAACAACTGGCGGTGTTGTAGCCCAGGGTCAAGGAGGGTGTAGGCATAAAATATTGAGTTATTGCCTTGTTACGTGGCCATTGCAAATGTATGTACTTCAAACAAGAATAAATGAAGTTTTACTACGACAATAAAAATGATGAATTTCAATTACAAGAATAGAAAAATATTTATACTTGACAGTCCTCTGTGGTTGATAACGTTTAATGGCTAACTGAAAATATGGTAACAAATTCAAAGCTTTTGAGACTACTCAGGTGTCTTCATCAGGCTAAGAGTAAAGCCAAAAATGAAGAATCACATATTTCTACACACAACAGGACACAGGAATAGCTAAGACAAGTGAGGGAGGGACAAGTGAGGGGAGACCGGCAACAAAAAGGAGAACAAGGATGAATTATCAGCGCCACACAATCACAGATAAATTAATGAATTTACCTGTGGCAAAAGACTTTTGTATGCCCGGTCATAGCATGATGGATATGGAATTACTGGTATTAAAATATAACTTCAAATATGAGAAACGTACAAAGGTTTCAGAATATAAGCTCATCATGACCTTTGACACTGTTAGTGATGGAATGTATAGATCACATGGATTTATGTCATTCTATATCAATTAAGGAATCTGCGTCTATGCCCTTCCAGGGTCATGAAAACCCAAAAAAAGACGCCAATGAGAGGCAATCAAACTTTCTATCCTTATCTAGGAACTGTTCCAATATTTATGTTCATCCCTGTGAGATAATGACAGTTCTGATACACGTCACTTACTTGTCTTACCTATTGCACTATTCCTGTGTCCTGTTGTGTATAGAAATATGTGATGCTTAATTTTTTTATTTAGTCTTTGCCTGATGAAGAGACGTGAGTAGCCTTGAAAGCTTGCAATTTGTTTCCATCTTTTCAGTTATCCATTAAAAGGTATCAACCACTGCTGACTCTGAAGTCTAAATATTTTTCTATCTACTGGCTAACACGGTACAAAGATACACATGTTTTCTAATTTCAAGAAGGAAAAATAAAGAAAATACAAATATAAACGCATATATGCACATGCCAAAAATAAATGGAACAACACAACACCCAAAAAATTGGTAACAAAATATAGTGTTGTAAATTTAAGAATAAAAGTCCATTTTTTTTTTTATGAATAATGCTTAAGGAACGCTATGTTAAACCATAACATAGTGAAGACAATGGATTTTGTAATAGTCACTCATCATCATCATCGCAAATTTTATGTGACAGTCACAGACATTTCAATTATTTAAGTTCATAAAATCGTAACTTTCTATAGCATGTATGACATGTCCAGCATGGACTCATCAATGTGATGATTGATGACACAATAATGTACGATAAAAAATAACCATTTAAAAAAACATTAGGCATTGTTTGTCACAATTTAAGTGTGTGCCTGCAAGTGTAGGTGAAACAAAGGCTACGGATAGCAAAGGTATATTCTATGTCTGTATCAGACAGTGGACAGCCTCTGATGGGTAATGCCGATGTTATACTGTACGTCAATAAAGTCTGCGGCTGAAATCATGCATTTTTTGCTTGTAGAGTGTTGAAGAGGGTAAAAGAATGTCTGGTTGCGCAAAGCTTTATCCGTCAACACTACCTTCCTACTGTCACGCGTAGGGTAGGGTAGCGTGTGGCAATTAGCTGACTATAAAATGTGAGGTTAGGCTGCGTTATTGCGCACTAGGGACGCAAAAAAAAATACAGCAGTAATAATTTAATGTGTAATACTCCACCTATGACAAACAAAAAAATTACGTTCCCTCTTTAACAATGTACAAGACTAACAAGCCTAATGGTTGACGCTGACTTAATTGAGATACAGTATTACATCAACATTGTCCATGAGTAACTATGCACTGTGATACCTATATACCAGTATTAATTTATATCTCTTGTGGTTGTTTCAACAGCACTTGCAGGTATAACTACCTATTGTCAGTATGCATGATGCACTTTCTAGATGTAATAATTTATTATTGGACATTATTACCATGTTTACATGCTGGCCATTTCATATATGGTGTTTGAAGTTACAGTTGGCATCAGTATGTGTATTTTATAATGTCTGTCATAAATAAAACTCGTGATGATGATGATGAGGATTTAATGATTCGTACATCCATTGACAGCATTATCTTACAGGTACAGATAAAGTTCCTTAAAAAGCATTAATTCATAAGTATGAAATGTACTTTTATGCATTAATTTTAAAATGTGAAGAGTAGACTATGTTTTATTTTTTGTTACCATTTCTAATAGACATGTGCAGATATGCGCTGTGATGACAAATTATTATTTGTCCATATTTGTCATAAAAATTTATCATTCTAGGCCTGCAAAACTTCACAATTTCATGTTTTCAGCATAACAAGCAGGTGACGGCTCTTCCCTATTTGGAGCATGTTGGTCATGTGTTTTTCTGTCCATGTGTCGGGAACAGGAGACTTCTTGCCGTTCACACAGCAGGGGAACAGCTGGCGTTACTGAACCCCACTAACAGTAGAGCTTGTGTTTTGTTCTGTGGACACGACACTTCTGAGCAGCAACTGGCAGTGTTGGAGCCAGGGAGTAGAGTTCAGGTGGTAGAAAGATGAACATAACAGGAGACATGGATAACGTTGCGAACCACTTATTTAATCTGAAAACGGACAGACAAATTCTGGCGAGATCCATGCCTTGTTCATTTTCAGAAAAGTAAGCCGGTCTACATTATCGGAGGATAGTCGCATGCGACGGTCTGTTAGTACACCACCTGCAGCACTAAAGACGCGCTCCGATAATACACTGGCAGCGGGGCAAGCCAGCACCTCCAATGCATACTGGCTAAGCTCTGGCCATGTATCCAGCTTAGAGACCCAAAACTTGAATGGGGAAGAGCCATCTGGGAGTACACTGAGAGGCAAAGCCAAGTAGTCTGTCACCATCTGACGGATACGTTGCCTCCCGCTGACTGGAGCCCTCTCGGATGGTGTAGACATTTGTGGCGCTGCCACAAAACTTTGCCACATTTTTAACATACTGGTCTTTCCCTGTGCAGAGGCACTGCGTGTGCTCCCTCTTGTTGCAGAGCTCTCTACACTGCCTCGACGCACAGAGCTGCTTTGTAAAGCAGTAGCAGCAGCAGTGCTCTCGGCAGTAAGGTAGAACATTAGGGATTGCACCAGTGTGTCTGGTACTCCCGCATTTTACGCTCCCGGTTCAACGGTGTGATGAGGCTTTTGACGTTGTCCCGGTAGCGAGGGTCTAGGAGGGTGTACACCCAATAATCAGACGTCGTGAGAATGTGGGCGATGCGGCGGTCGTTTCTTAGGCACTGCAGCATGAAATCAACCATGTGCTGCAGACTCCCAACTGGCAAAGAAACGCTGTCCTCTGCAAGAGGCGTCATCTCTGCCTGCTCTGCATCACCCCACCCTCGCTCTACATACTGACTAGAGCGTTGTGTACCTCCCTCTGGAGCGATGTCTTCCTCCTCCATTGACTCCTCCTCCTCATCCTGCTCACAAAGTGAGCCCTGCCCAGCCCTTTGTGAGGAACCACGTTGCGCTGACTTTCCAGAAGGTGATGGAATTTGTGACTCCTCATCCTCCACCTCTTCCAAAACCTCATCCCTTATTGCTTGCAGTGTTTTTTGAAGCAGGCAGATAAGGGGGACAGTCAGGCTGACTAGTGCATCATCTGCACTCGCCATCCGCGTTGACTCATCAAACGCACGCAAAACGTGGCACATGTCTTTCATAGTGGCCCACTCATTAATGGTGAAGTGTGGACGGCGCAAATTGCGTGTTGATTGCGCCTGATGCAGCTGATACTCCATTACTGCTGGCTGCTGCTCACACAACCGCTCAAACATATGTAACGTTGAATTCCACCTGGTGGATACGTCACATATGATGCGATGTTCAGGAAGGCGCAATCTGCGTTGCAGAGCTGCAATGCGCGATCTGGCCATGCTGGAACGTCGCAAGTGAGCGCACTCTAGGCGGACCTTGTGCAGCATGCATCAAGATCCGGATAGTCCCTCAAAAAACTCTGCACGACCAAGTTGAGCACATGTGCCAGACATGGTATGTGAGTGAGTTTGCCAAGGCCCAGAGCTGCCACCAGATTTCGGCCATTGTCACACACTACCAAGCCTGGCTGGAGATTCGCTGGCAAAAACCACACGTCGCTCTCCTGCTTGATGGCATTCCAGACCTCCTGCGCTGTGTGGCTTCGATTCCCCATGGGAATTAATTTCAGAGCGGCCTGTTGCCGTTTGGCCACGGCTGTGCTCATATCGGTCGCATCAGGTAAGCGTCCACGGGTCCATGTGGAGGTAGACCGTGACGGCTCCTGCAGCGATGATTCTGAGGAACTGGAGTAGGAGGAGGAGTCAATGTGGACAGACTTGATTCCGGCAATCCTTGGAGTTGGCAGAACACGTACAGCGCCACTCGCAAGATCTGTACCCGGCTCCACAACATTCACCCAATGGGCAGTGAGTGAAAGGTATCGTCCCTGGCCATGGGTACTGGTCCACGCATCGGTGGTCAGGTGGACCTTGCTACTGACGCCGTTTAGTAGCGCATGTTTAATTTTTGCCTCAACATGCTTTTGCAGACCAGGGACGGCTTGCCTGCTGAAATAAAATCGGCTGGGCACATTGTATTGTGGGACTGCCAATGCCATTAATTCACGGAAACTGTCAGTCTCCACCAGCCTGAATGACAGCATTTCAAGGGACAGGAGTTTTGCAATGCCAGCATTCAGAGCCTGTGCTCGTGGATGGTTTGCCGAGTATGGCCGTCTTTTATCCCATGCCTGTGCTACCGATGGCTGTTTTGTGGCCTGGGTGTGTGAGGATGACAGGGAACTTGCAGCTGTGGGTGGAATAACACTGTGTCTCTGGACAACAGTGACAGAGGTTCTTCCATGGCGATCCTGTGAGGAAGCCGAACCAGCTGTGTGTGAACTGGAGGAAGAGGCTCCAACACGAGCTGAAGATGTAGGTGCTGCTGTAGGTTGGCCTACATCTCCAGTGTGTCTTTGTAACTCAACAAAGTGCTTTGACCGCACATGTTTCCACATATTTGTTGTATTAAGGTTACTGACACTTTTACCTCTTTTAAATTTTTTGATTACACAGCTTGCATTTGACATAGCAAATATCATCTGCAACTGTATCAAAAAAGGACCACGCAGAGCAAGTCCTGGGAGCGCCCGGTTTGGCTGTTGGAAGAGAACTGCTCCGAACGGGTGCCAAACTGGAGGCTACAGGCAAGCGAGTCTGCAGCCTACCTCTCCCTACTGTTTTGGACCGTTGGGGCAATCTCTTCCTCAGAGCTGCTCCCACCACCTTCCTGTTCCTCACGCCATGTTGGGTCTTGGACCTCATCATCTCCACTACTACCCTCTTCCAACACCTGCTGTTGTTGGGTGGTCTGGCCAGCACCATGCTCAACAGAAACTGGCAACTGAGTCTCATCATCATCAGATGCGTTCTGCGGTGTGCTGACCATCGCACTGGCTCACCCGCCTCTTCAGATTCAG
Organism: Oophaga sylvatica; assembly: GCA_033576555.1. NCBI lineage: Eukaryota > Metazoa > Chordata > Amphibia > Anura > Dendrobatidae > Oophaga > Oophaga sylvatica. The sequence continues at coordinate 301,079,425 of JARQOD010000001.1, read as the reverse complement.
AGAGACACAGCTGTTGCGCATCACTGCATACTGCCTCTTCTTCACATTCCAGAATGCTGCTTGGCTGGGCCCCTGTTTGCAAGCCAACAGATTCTGAGAACAGAAGCAGAGACTCAGCTGGCTCCTGTACAGAGCTCTCTGACTGCCTGGGCAATTTGGCAGGCGGTGAAGAGACTGATGGTTGTTCAACAGTGCTGTGGTCCTGAGAGGAGGTGGAAGCTATTGAAGTCGATGCATTGGCTGCCATCCAACCAACAACGGCTTCAATTGTTCTTCACGCAGCAGGGGGTACGCTGAGCTCCTACAAAAGTGCGCATAAAGGAACGCTCACGGGAAAACTGGTGGATGCTGTGTCACTGGGTGCGGCAGCAGCCACAGAATCCCCACGTCCTCTCCCTGCTGCAAATCCACGGCCACGACCACGACCACGTGCCTTACTCACTGACTTCTTCATCTTGGTAGATTGATAAAGAAAGTCAGAAAAGTTATAAGGCCTAAGTGTGGTTATTCCTCACAGACTACAGTGAACCCTGCAGACAACTGTTCAGTATCTGTGAAAGGCCCCTTTGTGTACTTCTATAGTGTTTGCAACCAATGTATTGTATACGGATGGAAGCGCGTCACACTAATAGATTAGATTTTTTTCCACTAAAATGGAGCAGCACCAATTAGAGAAAAATGTGAAGGATGAGGCAGTGACACACGCTCAGCAGACTACAACCGGCAGTGGTTGAAGAACAAACTGGAGCGTAATCTGCACTCACAAAATGAAAAGCTCACAGACTACAGTGAACACTGAAACACAACTGTTCAGTAGCTGTTAAAGGCCCCTTTGTCTACTTCTATAGTGTTTGCAACCAATGTATTGTATACGGATGGAAGCGCGTCACACTAATAGATTAGATTTTTTCCACTAAAATGGAGCAGCACCAATTAGAGAAAAATGTGAAGGATGAGGCAGTGACACACGCTCAGCAGACTACAACCGGCAGTGGTTGAAGAACAAACTGGAGCGTAATCTGCACTCACAAAATGAAAAGCTCACAGACTACAGTGAACACTGAAACACAACTGTTCAGTAGCTGTTAAAGGCCCCTTTGTCTACTTCTATAGTGTTTGCAACCAATGTATTGTATACGGATGGAAGCGCGTCACACTAATAGATTAGATTTTTTTCCACTAAAATGGAGCAGCACCAATTAGAGAAAAATGTGAAGGATGAGGCAGTGACACACGCTCAGCAGACTACAACCGCAGTGGTTGAAGAACAAACTGGAGCGTAATCTGCACTCAAAAAATGAAAAGCTCACAGACTACAGTGAACACTGAAACACAACTGTTCAGTAGCTGTTAAAGGCCCCTTTGTCTACTTCTATAGTGTTTGCAACCAATGTATTGTATACGGATGGAAGCGCGTCACACTAATAGATTAGATTTTTTTCCACTAAAATGGAGCAGCACCAATTAGAGAAAAATGTGAAGGATGAGGCAGTGACACACGCTCAGCAGACTACAACCGGCAGTGGTTGAAGAACAAACTGGAGCGTAATCTGCACTCAAAAAATGAAAAGCTCACAGACTACAGTGAACACTGAAACACAACTGTTCAGTAGCTGTTAAAGGCCCCTTTGTCTACTTCTATAGTGTTTGCAACCAATGTATTGTATACGGATGGAAGCGCGTCACACTAATAGATTAGATTTTTTTCCACTAAAATGGAGCAGCACCAATTAGAGAAAAATGTGAAGGATGAGGCAGTGACACACGCTCAGCAGACTACAACCGCAGTGGTTGAAGAACTAACTGGAGCGTAATCTGCACTCACAAAATTAAAAGCTCACAGACTACAGTAAACCCTGCAGACAACTGTTCAGTAGCTGTGAAAGGCTCCTTTCTGTACTTCTATAGTGTTTGCAACCAATTTATTGTATACGGATGGAAGCGCGTCACACTAATAGATTTGATTTTTTTCTAATATAATGGAGCTGCACCAATTCCACAAAATAAAATAAAAAAAAAAAAGTCAGTGACACGTGCAGATGCCTACAAACAGCGGTGGATGCAGAGCAAACTGCAGCGTCACCTGCACTGTCACACACACACCTTGCACAGAGCTGTTAAACAACACTGCAAAATGAAGCTTTACACAGCGGTTGGTAAACTAGCCTGCCTCAAGCACAGTAGTACACAAAATCGCAATATCTAACTGTCCCTCAGAGTGAGCAGAGTAGCGTTCTGTCCCTAACTGAGTTCACAGCACAGTGACGCTAAAATGGCTGCGGCGCCTTTTATAGCGCATTCTGACATCATTTCAGCAGCCAATCACAGCCATGCCATTAGTTAAGATGACCGCAGCATTACAGGATGTGCCCACACTTCATAAGATTCATCATTGGCTGACTAACATCACATTGCCTCTCAAAGAATTATGGGAACTTCCGATTCCGGTATACGATATTGAAAAAGTATCGGAATTAAGTATCGGAATTCCGATAACGCGAATATCGGCCGATACCCGATATTTGCGGTATCGGAATGCTCAACACTAGTGGCTGCTGTTTTGATTTTGTTACACCAGAGAACTAATTTAGGTGGTAGAGGTCGTGTGATCTCAGGTGATTTTGAAATTAGTAGAGTTGGTGCTTTTCAGGGTTTTTTGGGATTGCAGTAAGTGCCCTTCCTATCCTTTTCTATTTAGGTAGTTTGGGCCACAACGTTTGCTCATACTATTTTCTGTCTGTGTCAGTATTTCATCTTGTCTAACCGCCATTACATGTTTGGGGGCTTTCTATGTTCTTTGGGGATCTGCTCCAGGGCAGATAGCTTTCCTCTTTCTATCTTTAGGTGTAGTTATTTCTCAGGCTGTGACGAGGCGTCTAGGACCAACCTAGGAATGCTCCACGGCTGCCTCTAGTTGGGGTGGTTAATCAGGGTACTGCAATCTCATAGATTCCAACTTCTCTGGTGTATTGCCTTTTTTACCTGCACTCCTCAGCTACCGAAACATAACAGTATCACCGGCCTAAAAATTGAAAATTGTATTGTACTCACAGAAGGGAAAAAATATTGTGAAAGAAAAAAGGTTGTCAGAGTTGTCAGAGATATTTTTCTGTTTGTTGCATTTTTTTTTTTTTTCCCTCTGTATCTCTGGGTGCTGGGGAGGATCTTTTCTCTCAATGGAGTTTGCACAGTTGTCTGGCCGTGTGGATCAGCTTGCCACTGAGGTTCAGAGTATTGCTGCATATCTGCTAGGTTGCCTGTTGTGGAACCTAGGATCCCCATGCCAGATTTGTTTTTAGGGATCGAGCTAAGTTTCAGAATTTCAAAAATAATTGTAAATTGTTTTTTGCCTTAAAAAATCTAAGTCCTCAGGGAACGCAGCGCAGCAGGTTCAAATTGTCATCTCTCTCCTGCGCGGCGATCCTCAGGATTGGGCTTTTTCCCTGACACCTGGGGATCCTGTTTTGAGTGATGTTGATGCATTTTTTCAGGCTTTGGGGTTATTGTACGATGAGCCTAATGTCACTGATCAAGCTGAAAAAGCCTTGTTGGCATTAAATCAGGGGCTTGATGACGCTGAGTTATACTGTCAGAGTTTCCGTAGGTGGGCAGTCCTGACCAAGTGGAATGACGACGCTTTGGCGGCCCTTTTTCGGAAGGGTCTGTCAGATAATGTAAAGGATGTTATGGTGGGATTTTCTGTCCCCTCTGGTCTCAATGATTCTATGTCATTAGAGATTCAAATTGACAGACGTTTGCGTGAGCGGAGAAGTATGCGTGGAATGGTGTTGCCTTGTGAACCTGCTTCTGAACCATGCAGTGTGATAGAGTGGTGTCTGGGGCACAGCGTCATGAGTTTCGAAAGCGCAATGGGTTATGTTTCTACTGTGGTGATGCCTCTCATGCTATTTCAGTCTGCCCTAAGCGGGCAAGACGTTTTGCACGCTCAGTTGTCTTGGGTAGTGTTCAGACTAAGTTTTTATTAACTGTCACTCTGATATGCTCTCTGTCCTCATTTTCTGCTCAGGCTTTCGTTGATTCTGGAGCACTATTAACCTGATGGATTATGATTTTGCTAAACGTTGTGGTTTCCCTTGATACCCCTACAGAAGTCTATTCCCCTACTGGGGATCGATTCTACCCTTTGCTGAGAATAAACCTCATTCTCTACTCAGGTGATAATGAGGTTGAACCTGATCATCAGGAGTGCTGTAAATTTTTGGTTCTGTATAATCTGCATGATATTATTGTAACTGGGCTTCCCTTGGTTGCAGTCTCATAATCCTGTTTTGGATTGGAAATCTGTGTCTGTAACCAGTTGGGGCTGCCAATGTGTTAATACCAACACTCCTGTTTTTTCTGCCTCCTCCCAGGCTCAGGATGTTCTGACTTTTTGATTGATTTTTCTGATGTGTTTAGCGAAAGTAAATCTGCATCCTTGCCTCCCCATAGGAGCTATGACTGCGCTATTGAAAATAGTGCCTGGTAGTAAATTCCCTAAAGGTCGCCTTTTTAACTTGTATGTACCTGAACATGACGCTATGCGGTCTTATATCAAGGAATCATTGGAGAAGGGTCATATCAGACCATCCTCTTCACCCTTAGGTGCCGGTTTTTTTTGTGGCCAAAAAGGATGGTTCATTAAGGCCGTGTATTGATTATCGTCTTTTGAACAATATTACTGTAAAATATCAATACCCGTTACTTTTGATTTCTGACCTGTTTTCCAGGGTGAAAAACGCTACTTGGTTTACCAAGCTTGACCTCAGGGGCATATAACCTTATTCGCATTAAGCACGGGGATGAATGGAAGACGCATTCAATACCCCTGAGGGGGATTTTGAGTACCTTGTGATGCCCTTTGGGCTCACTAATCTCCTTCTGTCTTCCAGTCCTTCATGAATGACTTTTTCAGGGTTTTGTGGATAAATTCTGATTGTTTTATTTGGATGATATCTTGATTTTTTCAATGACTGGGACTCTCATTGAAACATGTTCGAAACTGTAATTCCAATTTTGAGAGAGAAGGCTCTGTATGTGAAGGATCAAAGTGTCTTTTTTGGCGTACAGAGGATCTCATTTCTGGATTCATTTGTCCCCATCTGTTTATTGAAATAGACCCGTCAAGGTCAGGCCATCTGTGATTGGTTCCAACCTACTTCATTAAAGGCTCTTCAAAGATTTTTTTGGGGTTTTTCCAATTTTTATCGTAAATTTATTGTAATTTCTCGTTATTGTTAAACCATTGACTGATTTGACCAGAAAGGGTTCTGATGTGGTGAATTGGCCTCCTGAGGCAGTCTCTGCATTTCAGGAACTTAAGCAGAGATTCACTTCTGCTCCTGTTCTAACGGCAGCCTGATGTTTCCTGGCCATTTCAGGTGGAGGTTGATGCCTCTGAAATTGGGGCAGGGCCGTTTTGTCCCAAAAAGATCCAGAGACCTCTAAAAGTAACCCTTGTGCCTTTTTCTCTCGAAAATTTTCTGCTACTGAACGTAATTATGACGTGGGTAATCGGAGTTACTGGCCATGAAGTGGGCTTTTGAAGAGTGGAGACATTGGCTGGAGGAGCCAAACATCAGGTGGTGGTCCTTACGACCATAAGAATCTGGTTTATCTGGAATCTGCCAAGCGACTCAATCCTAAACAGGCCAGGGGGCCTTGTTTTTCACACGTTTTAATTTTGTGGTTTCCTTTCTTCCTGGCACTAAGAATGTTAAGGCGGATGCCCTCTCGAGGAATTCCTTGCGGACTCTCCTGATTATCTGATCCTTCTGTTATTTTGAAAGAGGGTGTAGTTCTTTCCGCCATCTCACCCAATTTGAGACTTGCTCTGGAGGGTGTCAGGAGATAGCCCGAGCGCTGCCCTGTTGGAAAATTGTTTGTCCCGGACCAGTGAAAAAGAGTGTGATGTCTGAGATTCATTGTTCCGCGTTGGCTGGGCATCCCGGAATTTTTGGTACCAGAGACTTGGTTAGTCGGTCCTTTTGGTGGCCTACCTTGTCTCGTGATGTCAGGGAATTTGTGCAGTCCTGCGGGACTTGCTCTCTCTCCAAGCCTTGCTCTCGCTCTAGTGGTTTGTTGATGCCATTGCCTGTGCCCAAGAGACCATGGACCATATCTCTATGGATTTCATTTCCGACCTCCCTGTTTCTTAGAGAATGACCGTCATCTGGGTGATTTGTGATAGGTTTTTCCAAGATGATACATCTTGTCCATTACCTAAGTTCCTTCCTCCTCTGAATTGGTGCCTTTGTTCCTTCAGCACGTGGTTCTTTACACGGCATTCCTGAGAACATTGTGTCTGACAGAGGAGTCCAGTTTGTTTCCAGATTTTGGAGGACCTTTTGTTCCAAACTTGGTGTTCAATTGTCTTTCTCCTCGGCGTTTCATCCTCAGACCAATGGTCAAACTGAAGAAACAAACCCAGACATTGGAGACTTATCTAAGATGCTTTGTGTCTGCTGATCAGGATGACTGGGTCTCTTTTTTGCCTTTGGCTGAGTTTGCTCTTAATAATAGGGCTAGCTCTGCCACTTTGATGTCTCCATTTTTCTGTAATTCTGGGTTTCACCCTCGATTTTCTTCAGACAGACGGAGGCTTCTGTCTGTCCAGGTGTTGACTCTGTTGTGGAGCGTATGCAACAGATTTGGGACCAGGTAGTGGAGAGGTTGTCCCTCTCTCAGGAAGGGCCCAGCGGTTTGCTAACCGGCAAAAGGACTGATGGTCCTCGGTTTTAAAGTGGGGGACTTGGTCTGCTTGTCCTCAAGAAATATTCCTATGAGAGTGGCATCTCCTAAATTTAAGCCTAGGTTCATTGGACCTTATAAGATCATGGAGATTCTTAATCCTGTTTCTTTTCGTTTGCTTCTTCCAGGGACATTTAAGATCCATAACGTGTTTCCACAAGTCCTTGTTGAAGAGGTTTGTTGAGCCAGTGGTTCCTACTGCTTTGCCTCCTGACCCTGTTCTGGTTGAGGGCAATATGGAGTTTGTGGTTGAGAAAATATTGAATTCTCGTTTTTCTAGACGGAAACTCCAGTATTTGGTTAAGTAAGAGGTTATGGTCAGGAAGACAATTCTTGGGTGTTTGCTTCGGACATCCATGCTAGGAGACTCCCTCCGTGCGTATCATAGATCTCATCCTGACCGACCTGGTTGCTCAAGTGAGGGTTCGGTGACCCCTCCTCAAGGGAGGGGTACTGTTGTGAATGGACTTGAAATGAGTTCTGAGCAGAGGCTCCCTCTGGTGGTTACAAGCGGTACTGGACTGTCCAGTGAAGATTGTGAGGAGTGGGAATCAGGTGTTACTGACTGGTCTTATATAAGGGAGTCGCCTTCCCATCAGGGTTGCCGGTGATCAATTGTTCTGGTCTCAATCCTTGAGTCCTGTTTCCTTTGTAGCCTGCTGTGTCGTGTCTGCATCTCCTGCTAACAGATAAGACATTTTCTTCTTTTTGTTTTTGTGCTTGATTTTTGCATTTTGTCCTGCACTTCTGTGGGGCCTTCAGGGTCCCCTCCGGGGGCTTTTGCCCTCTCAGTTTAGTTCAGCCACTGATGTTTGTACTTTTGCTTTTTCCAGTTTTTTCAGTGGCTGCTGTTTTGATTTTGTTACACCAGAGAACTAATTTAGGTGGTAGAGGTCGTGTGATCTCAGGTGATTTTGAAATTAGTAGAGTTGGTGCTTTTCAGGGTTTTTTGGGATTGCAGTAAGTGCTCTTCCTATCCTTTTCTATTTAGGTAGTTTGGGCCCCAACGTTTGCTCATACTATTTTCTGTCTGTGTCAGTATTTCATCTTGTCTAACCGCCATTACATGTTTGGGGGCTTTCTATGTTCTTTGGGGATCTGCTCCGGGCAGATAGCTTTCCTCTTTCTATCTTTAGGTGTAGTTAGTTTCTCAGGCTGTGACGAGGTGTCTAGGACCAACGTAGGAACGCTCCACGGCTGCCTCTAGTTGTGGTGGTTTAGTCAGGGTACTGCAATCTCATAGATTCCAACTTCTCTGGTGTATTGCCTTTTTTACCTGCACTCCTCAGCTACCGAAACATAACACAGGAGTTACAGACTGGTCCTATATAAGGGAGGTTCCCTCCCATCAGGGTTGCCGGTGATCAATTGTTCTTGTCTAACTGCTTTTGTTCCTGGTTCACTTGGAAGCCTGCTGAATCTTGCCTCTTCTCCTGCTCTCAGATAAGATATTTTCTGCTTTTATTTTTGTGCTTGCTTTTTGCATTGTTTCCTGCACTCTTGTGGAGGTCAGCCAGGTCCCCTCCTGGGGCTTGTGCTCCTCTCAGTTTATCTGAGCCTCTGTTATTTGTTCATTTGCCTTTTCCAGTTTTTTCAGTGGCTGCGGCTTAGTTTTGTTACACCAGAGAACTAATTTAGGTGGTAGAGGTCGTGTGATCTCAGGTGTTTTTTGTAATTTGTAGAGTTGGTGCTTTTTAGGGTTTTTTGGGATTGCAGTAAGTGTCCTTCCTATCCTTTTCTGTCTAGGAAGTTTGGGCCCCAACGTTTGCTCATACTATTTTCTGTCTGTGTCTGTATTTCCTCTTGTCTAACCGCCATTACATTTTTGGGGGGCTTCCTATGTTCTTTGGGGATCTGCTCCGGGCAGATAGTTTTCCTCTTTCTATCTTTAGGTGTAGTTAGCTTCTCAGGCTGTGACGAGGCGTCTAGGACCAACGTAGGTACGCTCCACGGCTGCCTTTAGTTGTGGTGGTTAGTCAGGGTACTGCAATCCAGTAGATTCCAACCTCTCTGGTGTATTGCCGTTTTTGCCTGCTCTCCTCAGCTACCAAAACATAACACCCGACCTTACACTATGGTCGGGTTTCGCTCGGCGAAACCCGACTTTGGCGAAAGTCGGCGATTTTTGAATCTGACCGACCTGTTTCGCTCAACTGTACTCAGCAGTGCCACAGATTGATCGCCTCCATGCCACACCACATTGATGCAGTAACTGATGCAAAAGGAGCCCCAACCAAATATTGAGTGCATTTACAGAACACAGGTTTCAGTAAGCCAACATTTTGGATTTTAAGATCATTTTTTCAAGCTGGTGTTATAAAGTATTCTAATTTACTGAGAATGACTTTTGGGTTTTCATTGGCTGTAAGCCATATTCATCAACATTAACAGAAATAAACACTTGAAATAGATCACTCTGTTTGTAATAACTCTATATAATATATGAGTTTCAAAGAACTGAAATAAATTAACTTTTTGATGATATTCTAATTTTGTGAGAATCACCTGTAGGAGTGTGCCATTGACTACCAAGCTGTTACTTTTATCTATCAGGAAATGAAGTCTCTGAATTGTATACACAGGTGAGTGGAGCAATTTATTTTCTTCTTCAATATTATTGGACTTTCTGTATATTCATTGCTCAGCACCATCAAGTGAATGGGATAACATGTTTTGTAGAGTGATGATATTTTTTTTTATTGAACTAAAAATATAATTGTGAGGAACTAAGCCGACCGCCACATGGTAGCCTGGGTATCACAGCTTCTGATACCACCGCCGCTACCAAATGCGACGGACGATCCCCTTTCCTCCCACGTCACCAATGGGACGTAACTCCACAGGTACAGCTCTCCGGCGCCCACTTTGTCTCTCAGGTCAGTAAGGGAACTGCACCTAGAGCAAATGGCCGCCGAGGAGGGTGCCCTGTTACCCACTGGGTATTCTAAGATTCGTGATCAGAGTAAAAGCATCAGCCCAAGATTAATTTTATGGTTTAATCGCCTTAAGGGCGCACTAGATAATTACAGAAATATACAGTAAAGCTATACAATGTAATTACAATGGATTTGCAGTCAGAGAAAAAATACAACGATAATGTACAAGGCTTAAAGGTATAAGCTATAGATCAATATTACCGGGTAGTATAGTCATGGGAAGGCAGGGGCCTCCCAGGTAACAGTCTTCAGTTGCTGGATAGTCCCTTGGTCCTTCCTAGACCATCTTCTTGGCTTCTGTGTGTAAAAATGGAATCAATCCAGCCTGTCCATGCTACAGTTCTTAAGTCTGCTAGGCCCTTCCCCTTTGCTTTGAAGCACGCATATTAACTGGCCTGCAATTCATATGGAGCAGGAAATACTGGCTTAAGTTTGAGCCATTTAACATACGACTGACCATCTTATTCAGACACTGGCCTAAACTAATTAGCATGTTAAAGCCCTTTAGACTCATAGTGGACATCAAAACCAGTCGTACTGGATATGCTAATAGGCCCTGTGTAGTTAGAAGTTTGTGGCTCTGTGAACTGACAAAATGGAGGCTGGTACAGGCCCTATCTAAGATGGTGGTGGTCCCGACCTCACACCTCCCTGCTTTTGAGGGCGCTAGGGGTATCACATTCCTGTGTTCCCCCATGCGCCCTACCGCACCCTCTCTTTGGCTAGGGTGGCAGATCCAGAAGGATTTCTGACTCTCTGTACTCTGAAAGGTTGCACACTGGTTGGGCATAAGCCTCCCGCTCATGATGGGCCTTCATCATGTTCACATGGAAGGCCTTCCTCCTTCCACGGGCGTGGTCCAGGGTGACCAGGTAGGTGACGGCGTTGAGCTGCTCGTGCACGAGGTATGGACCCTCCCAGGTCGCCTGAAGCTTGTTTTGTGGTACGAGGACCAGTACCCACACCTTTTGACCCACCTGGTAGGTCCGCTCACAAGCATTCTGATCGTACCATCGCTTCTGGTCAGCCTGAGCTTGGGCCATATTGTCATGCACCAACCGCGTCAAGGCCATCATTCAGTCCCGGAAGCGCACGACATACTCAATGACCGACACTCCAGGGGTGGCTAAATCCCCTTCCCATGCTTCCTTCACCAGAGCAAGGGGCCCCAGTACACGTCGCCCGTATAGGAGCTCAAAGGGGGAGAACCCCGTTGAGGCCTGTGGGACCTCCCGGTAGGCAAACAGCAGGTGTGGGAGATACCGCTCCCAGTCTCTCCCGTGGGAGTCGACCAACATCTTCAGCATCTGCTTTAAGGTGCCATTGAACCGCTCACACAAGCCATTGGTCTGTGGGTGATACGGGCTGGCCACCAGATGTTGCACCTGTACCTGCTTACAGAGAGACTCCATCAGCTGCGACATGAACTGGGTCCCTCGGTCGGAGAGCATTTCCTTGGGAAACCCCACTCTGGAGAAAATCTCCAGTAAGGCAGTGGCCACTTTGTCGGCCCGAATGGACGACAAAGCTACCGCCTCCGGGTACCGGGTGGCATAGTCCACTACCGTTAGTATGAAGCATTTCCCGGAGCGGCTGGGAGTGGACAGAGGTCCAATGAGATCCACAGCCACCCTCGAGAAAGGCTCTTCGATGATGGGCAGAGTTACCAGTGGGGCTTTGGGGCGCGGCCCCGCCTTCCCCACCCTCTGACAGGTGTCACACGAACGGCAGTAGGCTATCACCTCAGTCCTCATTCCAGGCCAGTAGAAATGCTGAGCTAGCCTGGCCCTGGTTTTAGTGATCCCTAGGTGTCCGGCCATTGGAATCTCGTGTGCGATCCGCAACAATTCCGCCCTGAACGGATGGGGTACCACTAACTGTCGGTCCCTGGGCCACGCCTCCGGTGAACCCTGCTGGACCATTACCCGGTACAGCCGTCCCTGGTCCCAGACCACTCGCTCGCGGTTGGACTCCAGGGGAGGCTGTGCCGCCTGTTCCTTGAGAGTCTTCAGGCTAGTGTCAGCTTCCAACGCTGCCTGAAATCCCTGACGTGATGTGGCAAGAATTGATGAAACTGCCATGTCCTCTGTCAGTTCCCCGGATCTGTCTCCTGGCTACTGTCGGACTCGGCAGCCACTTGGTCGGAGAGGGGGAAACCGTCGGACCTCCGCGAGGCTCCTTGGGCTTCAGCGCTCCCACTCCTGGTAACAGCGGCCACGACCGCTGAGACCACGGGTAGCGCCTGCTTTCCCTCGTCCCCTGACCGAGTCGCCGGGTCAGGCAGACTTCCCTGACTTCCTGACATCCCAGATGTGGGGAACTCCTGCCCTGGGGTATTACCTGGTGGCTCCTCTCCCGGGACGCCCCCCTCCCCCCATGGCCTGTTCCTCTTCCTGCAGGGGCCCTAGACTCAGCAGGCTGGGTTCACTTAGGGGCCCTACACTGCCCATAGCAGCCCCTCCCTCCACCTCTGAGCTCTCCCCTACAGCCTCCTCACCTGTTCTCACTGTGAGCCCTCTGTGTGTAGTGTCAGTGCATGGCTTACCATCAGGTTTCACTCCCTCCTCCACTGTTGGAGGCACATTCAATACAGTAACATTAGCATTCACAGTAGAGTCATGACATTTTTGGGGAGCCGAACTTGGGGGTTCAGTGGCCACATACTGGGACACTAGCTGCCCCAAATCGGTCCCAAGCAACACATTTGCAGGAATATTCGGCGTTACTCCCACCTCCCGCATCCCCCTCCCGGTGCCCCAGTCCAAATACACCTTGGCAACGGGCAGTGCCAGTTCAACGCCTCCAATTCCGGAGACGGAAAGGGTTTTCCCAGGTACCAAGTCTTGAGGGGACACCACCTCAGGGCGTACCAGGGTTCGTTTAGCGCCTGTGTCCCGCAGTCCCATGACCGCTGAGCGGCCGATGGTGATGGGTTGGTAATTGTCTAGGGACCTCCCACCACCCCCTCCCACACACAAAACAGTGGTCGGTTTCTGGGACAGGGATGGGGCCTTCTGGCGCTGGGGACACGCAGCCTTAAAGTGTCCTGGCTGATTGCAATTATGACAACGTCTGGGTTCTGTTCCTGGCCTGGAGAGGGCAGCCGGGGGTACACCCCTTGCACTCTGGGGGCTGGATATGGGGCTGGGGCAGGATTGGGCTTACCCCCTCTCCAGGTGCTGCTGGCAAGCTTCTTTGGCTCCGGCGCCCTGTTGTTGGCATACTCGTCTGCCAGGGCGGCTGTAGCAGAAGCCCCCTGTGGTTTCCGGTCACAGAGGAACTGCTGGAGGTCCTCTGGGCAGTTCCACAAGAACTGCTCCGTGACGAACAGTTCCTGGACCTCCTGGCGGGTAGTGAGCTCTAGACCCGAGGTCCAGTGCTCCGCAGCTCTCAGCAGGGCCCGCATGTGGTCGGTCCAGGTGTCCTTTGAACCCCGCTGCAGGCTCCTGAACTTCCTGCGGTACGACTCCGGGGTGAGGTTGTAGTGCTGGATCAGGGCCCGCTTAATGCTGTTGTAGTCCTGCTCCTCCCCGGCAGGTAAGTCCCCCAAAACTTCCAGGGACTTACCCCTCAAACGGGGGTCAGGTACCTTGCCCACTGATCCAGGGCCAGATGATGTTGGAGGCATGTCCTCTCAAAAGCCAGCAGAAAGGAATCCAGGTCTCCATCCTTTTCAAGTAAGGGAAAGTCCTCCGCCCGGACCTTGGAAGCCCTTGTCTCCGGTGGGCCTGGTGCGTCCAGCGGGGGCCCGTGCTGAGCCATCTCCAGTCGGTGCCGGCGCTCCGCAGCTTCACGGCGTTCTGTAGCCTACAACACACGTTCTGCATGCTCACGCTCTGCTGCTCTCTCTGCCGCTGCTTGCTCACGCTCTGCTGCTTTCTCTGCCGCTGCTTGCTCACGCTCTGCTGCTGTCTCTGCCGCCACCAGGAGTCTGTCATAGGCGGCGTCATTACCAGCCTCGAGCTGTGCCATAGCCGCTTGGAAAAGGGCCTCCGATCTGGACAGGCTGGGACGGGCAGGGGGTGGACAGTCCACTGTGAGACTGAGCACGGGGGTCGGGCTCCTTGGGGAGCCCTGGCTGAGCTCCCCCTCATCGGTATCGAACCCCTCATAGACCACAGCATTGGCCTCCCCCTTTGCCCTACTCCTGGTGCCTTCCGCCATCTTGGGAACCTTTGGTTACTGACACAGCTGCAACCCTGACCTTGCACACAACTTGTTATATTTACACTCTGACCGTCTAGTGCTGGGCTGACCTTAAGACCCCAGCAGTGAAAGTACCGCTGGTAGTCTCTAGTGTCTGGGAGTAGGGGTCCCACGCACACTATTACTCTGATCCCACCGCTGCCACCAATTGTGAGGAACTAAGCCGACCGCCACATGGTAACCTGGGTATCACAGCTTCTGATACCACCGCCGCTACCAAATGCGACGGACGATCCCCTTTCCTCCCACGTCACCAATGGGACGTAACTCCACAGGTACAGCTCTCCGGCGCCCCCTTTGTCTCTCAGGTCAGTAAGGGAACTGCACCTAGAGCACATGGCCGCCGAGGAGGGTGCCCTGTTACCCACTGGGTATTCTAAGATTCGTGATCAGAGTAAAAGCATCAGCCCAAGATTAATTTTATGGTTTAATCGCCTTAAGGGCGCACTAGATAATTACAGAAATATACAGTAAAGCTATACAACGTAATTACAATGGATTTGCAGTCAGAGAAAAAATACAACGATAATGTACAAGGCTTAAAGGTATAAGCTATAGGTCAATATTACCGGGTAGTATAGTCATGGGAAGGCAGGGGCTCTCCCAGGTAACAGTCTTCAGTTGCTGGATAGTCCCTTGGTCCTTCCTAGACCATCTTCTTGGCTTCTGTGTGTAAAAATGGAATCAATCCTTCTAAACTCTATGTAGAGGTCAATTTTCTCTGCACAAGCTATAAGTTTTGTGCACCTCTGGTCAAAATTACTGTTATTGTGAACAGTTAAGCAAGTTGAAAATGAAATGATATCTAAAAGGTCTAAAGTTAAAGATGACACATTTCCTTCATATTTTAGTAAAAAAAATATTTTTTAATCTTTTTCATTTTCAAAAAAATTACGAAAAAGGAAAATGAGCCAGTGCAAAAGTTTGGGCACTCTGCATGGTTAGTACCTAGTAGCACCCACTTTTGCAAGTATCATAGCTTGTAAATGTTTTTGTAGCCAAGAGTTTTTTAATTCTTGTTTGAGGGATTTTCATTCAGACTTCCTTGGAAAATTTTTTCAGTTCTGGGAGATTCCTGTGTCGTCTCGCATGCACTACTCTTTTGAGGTCTAGCCACAAATTTTGAATGATGTTCAGATCAGGGGACTGTGAGAACCATTGTAAAACCTTCAGCTTGCACCTTTTGAGGTAGTCTATTCAGGATTTTGACATTTGTTTAGGATCATTAATCATTTTTAGAAGACATTCTCTTTTCAGCTTCAGCTTTAGAGATGGTGTTATGTTGGCATCAAGAATTTATTGAAATTTCATTGAATCCATTATTCCCTCTTCCTGTGAAATGGTCCCTGTACCATTGGCTGCAACACAAACCCAAAGCATGATTGATCCTCCCCCATGGTTGCTGAAATGTTCTTTTCCTGAAATTCTGTACCCTTTTTTTTCCACACTTACCTTTGGTCATTGGGGCCAGAGAGTTTTATTTTAACCTCATCGGCCCACACCATTTGTTTCCAAAATACACGAGGCTGGTTTAGATGTTCTTTTACATACTTCTGACACTGAATTTTCTGATGAGGACGCAGGAGAGGTTTTCATCTGATAATTCTACAATGAAGGCCAAATTTCTGCAGGTATCTCTGAAAAGTAGAACAAAGGACCACAACTCCAGAGTGCTAAATCTTTCTGAAGGTCTTTTGCAGTTAAGCAGGGTTCTGATCTGCCTCTCTAGAAATCCTACGAGCAGCTCTAACTGAAATTCTGTATGGTCTTCCAAACCTTATCTTGACCTCCACTGTTCCTGTGAACTGCCATTTCTTAATTACATTTTGAATTGTTTTTTTGGCACAAAGTTAGAGTAGGATTGGAAATTTGCATAACCTTGGTCAAAGTTATTTGAGCACACAAATCTCCAAGGATGCCCAAACATTTGCATTTTCCTTTCTATAATTTTTTAAATGTAAAAGTTGAAAATACATTTTGTTTGCCTAAAAATGCTAAGGAAATGTGTCTTTAACTTTAACTTTAGGCCTCTTAGAGATAATTTAATCTTCAACTTGCATAACTGTTCACAATAACTGTAATTTTGACCAGGGTGCCCAAACTTTTACATGCCACTTGTCACGCGGTCTTATGATATGTGTACGATGTCAGTAAACTATTCTTAAAAGAACAACACTCTATACAACATATAGATTAGCAACATCAGCATGTAAATAAAGAATAGATTTACCTGACACGATATCCGTTGAACTCAGGATAAATCTTGAGGACTTGATACACTGTCACAGGAAAGAAGAGGACCGGGGGTCTAACCTGACCCTAAGCTGGGGTCCTAACTAATCCCTCACCTTGGAGGTACTGATAATGGTTCAGAGGTCCAAGTCTCCAGCCTAACCCTGTCTCCTATCAGTCCCTGAACCCTGTAATCAGTCCTAAGAAGGATTCTGATTACCACCAAAGGGATATGGGCTGATCTCTGCTAAATACACAGATTAGAAATATAAGACAGACTGGAGAAAACACAGACTTGCATACACACTCAAACACAGAAGGAACATAAATGATCTGGGATATTAAACTCTAAGCAAGGTGAGCTTAAAACAACTAAGGAGCTCTTTAACTTAAGTCTATACAGATACAATCCTATCTGTGGTCTGCATGAAGAATTTCACTGGCAACTCCCAAACAGACAACCAGAGATTTAAAGGAAACCAATCAACAAATAATTAATTGCAGCCGGGAGAAACTGCACCCAGTCCCAGAACTGAGCACAGACAGAATTAACTCCCTAACTGCCAAACACAAAGAAACAGCAACTCAGCTGTGAGAAGTCAGAATGTGCAACCGCGACGATCTTCGTGGCGATGCACACATGACAGTACCCCCCCTTCTACGAGGGGCCTCCGGACCCTCAGGGCCAGGTTTGCCCGGGTGAGTTCTGTGGAAGGTCCGCACCAAACTATCTGCGTTAATGTCAGACGCAAGAACCCACGTCCTCTCCTCTGGACCATACCCCTTCCAATGCACCAAGTACTGAAGGGACCGGCGATTCAGACGTGAGTCAATGATCTTTGACACTTGAAACTCCAAGTTACCATTGACCACCACTGGAGGAGGAGGTAGAGGTGATGGTATGACTGGTGCCACGTACCTCTTAAGTAATGACTTGTGGAACACATTATGAATTTTAAACGTAGGAGGGAGGTCCAGACGAAATGCCACAGGATTAATTATGGAACTGATCCTGTACGGCCCGATGAATCTGGGGCCCAGCTTCCAGGAGGGAACTTTAAGTTTTATATTCCTGGTAGACAACCATACCAGATCGTTCACATTAAGATCTGGACCAGAAACTCTCCTCCTATCAGCCATACGTTTATAACGGTTCCCCATAGCACTCAGATTATTCAATACACCTCTCCACACTGAAGCAAGTGACGACGAGAAACGCTCCTCCTCAGGAACCCCAGAAGGGCCCCCCCCATTGAAAGTACAAAACTGGGGATGAAAACCATATGCCCCAAAAAACGGGGATTTACCAGTGGACTCGCTCCGCCTGTTGTTAAGAGCGAACTCTGCCAGAGGCAAGAAAGAAGACCAGTCCTCCTGGTTCTCTGAGACAAAACACCGAAGATAAGTCTCTAGGCTTTGATTCAGACACTCTGTCTGACCATTGGTCTGCGGATGAAAAGCCGAGGAAAATGACAATTGCATCCCCCGACGTAAACAAAATGCCCTCCAAAACTTGGACACAAACTGAGACCCCCTATCTGACACCACATCAGAAGGCAACCCATGAAGTCTCACAATCTCCCCAATGAACACCTGCGCCAGAGTTTTAGCATTAGGGAGGGCAGGAAGAGCAATGAAATGTGCCATCTTACTGAACCTGTCAACAACCACCAGTATGACAGTCTTCCCTGACGACTGAGGAAGGTCCGTGATGAAGTCCATAGACAAATGAGTCCATGGACGCTCCGGAAGTTTCAAGGGTAAGAGGGTCCCAGACGGACGGGTATGAGGGGTCTTAGAGCGAGCACAAACCCCACAGGACGCGACAAAAGTTAAAACATCTTTATTAACGTTAGGCCACCAAAACCGGCGAGAAAGGAGATCTAAAGTAGCCTTACTCCCTGGATGTCCTGCTAAAGCAGAATTATGATGTGCCTCAATAACCTTTTGTCTCAACTGATTTGGGACAAACAGTCTCCCTGGAGGTCCTGCAGGGGCGTCCCCCTGAACCTCTAATACCTCCTCCTCAAGCTCAGAACATACAGCCGACACTACCACCCCCTCCTGAAGGATAGGAATCGGGTCATCCATTTTCCCGGCCCCTGGGAAACTGCGAGACAAGGCATCCGCCTTAACATTCTTAGATCCAGGGCGATAAGTGACAACAAAATTAAACCTGGTAAAAAACAACGACCATCGAGCTTGTCTGGAATTCAGACGCTTAGCAGATTCCAAATACAGCAGGTTCTTGTGATCAGTAATGACGGTGACCGGGTGGACTGCCCCCTCCAAAAAGTGACGCCATTCTTCAAAAGCCAACTTAATGGCCAAAAGTTCCCTATTGCCGATATCATAATTCCTTTCGGCGGACGACAATTTCTTAGAAAAGAAAGCGCACGGATGCCATTTACCAGGGGACGGACCCTGGGACAATATTGCACCCACCCCTACGTCAGACGCGTCCACCTCCACAACGAACGGCTGTGATGCATCTGGTTGGATGAGAACGGGTGCCGAAGCAAAACATTTTTTCAAAGAGGAAAAAGCTTGGCAAGCTTTGTCCGACCATTTAGAAAAATCCGTCCCTTTTCTTGTCATGTCAGTGAGAGGTTTGACAACAGATGAGAAATTACAAATAAATTTCCGGTAGTAGTTAGCAAACCCCAGAAAACGCTGCAGAGCCTTAAGATCCTCTGGCTGATCCCATTCAAGCACTGCTCTCACCTTTTCAGGGTCCATACGGAAACCGGAGGCTGACACCAAGAAACCCAAAAACTGAAGTTCCTGTACGGCGAATACACACTTTTCCAGTTTGGCGTATAGTTTATTGTCTCGCAAGATCTGCAACACCTGTCTCACATGCTCCTGGTGAGACACAAGATCTGGCGAGTAAATTAAAATGTCATCCAAATATACGACCACAAACAGCCCCACCAGATGACGAAAAATGTCATTAACAAAATGTTGGAATACTGCTGGTGCAGTAGTCAGACCAAAAGGCATGACAAGGTTCTCATAATGTCCCTCCGGCGTGTTAAACGCCGTTTTCCACTCATCCCCCTCTTTTATCCTAATCAGATTATACGCCCCCCTGAGATCCAATTTAGAGAACCATTTGGCGCCAACAATTTGATTGAAGAGATCAGGAATCAGAGGGAGTGGATACGGATCTCGAACAGTAATCCGATTAAGTTCGCGGAAATCCAAGCAAGGGCGTAGGCCTCCATCTTTTTTCTTCACAAAGAAGAACCCCGCGGCCACTGGGGAAGATGAAGGTCTAATATGCCCTTTGGCCAGACTTTCCGAAATATAATCTTTCATAGCCTGCCTCTCAGGACCAGAAAGGTTATATAACCTAGCTTTAGGTAACTTAGCATCAGGAAGTAAATTAATAGAGCAGTCATACACGCGATGAGGAGGCAACTCCTGACACCCCTCCTCAGAGAACACATCCCCAAAGTCCTCCAAAAAAGGAGGCAAAGTACTAGGCACGACCGCACTGATGACTGTGTTCATGCAGTTACTTTTGCAAAACTCACCCCATTGGCTTATCTCTCTGGACTGCCAATTAATCACAGGGTTATGTTTAACCAACCAAGGAAGTCCCAACACAATAGGAGTAGGTAGACCCTCCAACACATAACAAGATAATAGTTCCCTATGTATTGCCCCTACCCAAAGGTCAATGTTATGAACCTCATGAACAAAGCTACCTTGGCCGAGAGGCCTGGCGTCAATGGAGAATATAGGGATCGGTTTGACCAATACACTCAGATGCATACCTTGAGCCTGAGCAAACTGAGCGTCAACCAGATTAGCCCCGGACCCACTATCAAGAAGAACAGAAAATCTCTCCACTCTCGTACCAACCACCACCTCCACTGGTACAAGGAACTGAGAAGAACTAGCGGACGAAATACATATTCCCAGATTGTCGTCCACCACACAACCTGGGATTAACAGTTTTCCGGCGACTTCTTGTTCAACAAGGCACGGGACGGACATCCCCCAACAAAATGTCCCTCTTTCCCGCAGAAGAAACACCTTCTAGTCCTGCGGCGTACCGCTAATCCCCTCCTACGAAATGATGTCCCTCCCAACTGCATAGGCTCCTCCGAACAGACAAGGGGAACCTCAACATAAGGGACTTTAGTAGTAGGTGGAGTAACAACAGGGGGCGGAGTTACCTCGCACCTCTCCCGGAGCCGTCTATCAGTACGGATAGCCAGGGCCATAGCAGCCTCCAGTGATGGAGGAGAATCATACTGAGCCAAAACGTCCTTTAATTTGTCAGAAAGCCCATGACAAAACTGGCTCCTAAGAGCTGGGTCATTCCACTGAGTATCTGTAGCCCATCTACGGAACTCAGAAGCAAATTCCTCCGCCGGACGATCTCCCTGCTGTATCTTACGTAATTTTGTCTCAGCAAGAGAGACCCGATCTGGGTCATCATATACCAAACCCAGGGCAGTAAAAAATCGATCTACTGACTGTAGAGCCGGGGATCCCGGAGGAAGGGAAAATGCCCAGGATTGAGGGTCCCCTTGTAGGAGCGAGATAACAATTCCCACTCTCTGCTCTTCACTCCCTGATGATCGAGGCCGAAGCCGAAAATACAATTTACATGCTTCCCTGAAGGTAAAAAATTTGTCTCGCCCACCAGTGAACCTGTCCGGGAGAGCTACTTTAGGTTCAAATCTGGTTTGCTCCGAGGGAGACAAAACTTTGGTCTTAATGTCCGTCAGCTCCATGGATAATCCCTGCAACTGCAGAGCCAGCTGGGCTACTGGATCCATGGCAACTGGGAATAATTTTATGGGCCAGTGAAAATGTCACGCGGTCTTATGATATGTGTACGATGTCAGTAAACTATTCTTAAAAGAACAACACTCTATACAACATATAGATTAGCAACATCAGCATGTAAATAAAGAATAGATTTACCTGACACGATATCCGTTGAACTCAGGATAAATCTTGAGGACTTGATACACTGTCACAGGAAAGAAGAGGACCGGGGTCTAACCTGACCCTAAGCTGGGGTCCTAACTAATCCCTCACCTTGGAGGTACTGATAATGGTTCAGAGGTCCAAGTCTCCAGCCTAACCCTGTCTCCTATCAGTCCCTGAACCCTGTAATCAGTCCTAAGAAGGATTCTGATTACCACCAAAGGGATATGGGCTGATCTCTGCTAAATACACAGATTAGAAATATAAGACAGACTGGAGAAAACACAGACTTGCATACACACTCAAACACAGAAGGAACATAAATGATCTGGGATATTAAACTCTAAGCAAGGTGAGCTTAAAACAACTAAGGAGCTCTTTAACTTAAGTCTATACAGATACAATCCTATCTGTGGTCTGCATGAAGAATTTCACTGGCAACTCCCAAACAGACAACCAGAGATTTAAAGGAAACCAATCAACAAATAATTAATTGCAGCCGGGAGAAACTGCACCCAGTCCCAGAACTGAGCACAGACAGAATTAACTCCCTAACTGCCAAACACAAAGAAACAGCAACTCAGCTGTGAGAAGTCAGAATGTGCAACCGCGACGATCTTCGTGGCGATGCACACATGACACCACTTTATATCTCAGGTCTGGGGTCTCTGGGGAAGTAAACTATGCCATCTGTTATACTTCTTGTTTTTCCTGTCGTAACAATCAATGCGAGAAGCCACATGCCTATTAAGGATACTAGCATACCTATACTATGATAATACTTTACTTCCTTTCCTGTGGATGCCAACATGTGCAATTAAAGAGAAAAACAGATGCTGCTAAATATGTTACGACCATGAAAAACTACAATTTACTTTACAATAACCAAGCATACAGATAACACATATCCATCCACATCAAGTTCATTGCATAGAAGGAAGCTGTTACTTTCTATCATACTTTGTACTTCAATTACTCACAGGTTTCATGATTTCTGTTTGCAGTTAGTGAAATTCTGATTTTCTGCCTCTTCAGTTAAAGTGAATATGCACATTTTTGCCATGTAATCTGATAGCAGCATGAGGTGGGGACAGAGACCCTGATTCTAGTAATGCATCACTTAGTTTATTGGGTGCAGCAGTTATAGAGTCACAGTTTTCTCTGCTACAGATCTAGTAGAGCCCATTTATTGAATAATGTATAACCTTGCCAACATCACAGCTTTCTGTATACATTGTATAATGACATGGAGCTGCTAAACTGTGGTGGGCACGGAGTTGGACTAGGAGGCAGGAGGCCAGTGTCCTGTAGTGATAATCTTGTGGTGATAAAACACTGATTGCATTGAAACAACAGCACACAGTCCAGTAAATAACACATCAGTGTATCAAGGACTCTGCTTCTACATTATGGTGCGCCCAGATTACATAGCAAACACCTTCTGACAGGCTCACTTTCAACAGCATGTTTGCATTCACTGAAAGAAAGACGAAATCTTGGAATCATAACTTCATTTTATTCACTATTAATTTGTTTATTACTAAAATTATAAATACATTTTCACATGTTTTGAAATACTAAGATCTGACGTGACTATGTGTTATGTGATACATTGTTGCATATCTGTTAATTGGTATGACTCAATCAACTCCCAGATCCAACATCTAAAGGTACTGCCACACTAAACGTTCCCACTAACGATCACGATAACGACGCATACTAATGCGATCGTTTTTGTGATCGTTTTAATGTCGCTAGTAGCTGCCAAACTGGACGATCTCGTTAACGACGCATAAGCGGTTAGCGATCTCCTTAACGACTTTGGCGGTCATTGCGATGTAAAAAACAGCGCACATCGTTCACAAAAGGTGCCAGACACAGCGATATAGGCTCACCAGCGGGACGCCAACGATCAAAATACGGTCCAGAACTCTAGTGAACGATCAGCGAGATCACAGCAGGGGCCACGTCGTTGCTACATGCCACACACAACAACGTCACTAACGAGATCGCTAAATAGTGACGTTTTTTAGCGATCTCGTTAGCGTTCTTGTTTAGTGTGGCATACCCTTAAGACCACGTTCACACATTCAGTATTTGGTCAGTATTTTACATCAGTATCTGTAAACTAAAATCAGGAGTGGAACAGAGGAAAAGTATAATAGAAACACGTCACCATTCCTGTATTTATCACCCGCTCCTGGTTTTGGCTTACACATACTGATGTAAAATACTGACCAAATACTGAAAGTGTGAACATGGCCTAATAGCTCTTTCTCTAGTATAGATAATACAGTTAGTCTTGATTTGGTCTTTTCAATCCCTCTCTGAAAATGAAAATTTTTCTTTTGTTGTTCTCCTGTTTCTCATGGAAATAGGGTTTCATACCTTTTTGAACAATTTGTATTAAGGAAATACGAATACTGCAGTAAATATGTTGTCTACCTGCTAGACATCTCAGATAATACAGTATACTGTATGAGAAGAAAACGAAGAGGATTCTAGCTTCCATAAAAAAAAGTATAAATCTTTATTTAAGCCAAGAATAAAACATTCAAAAAACAGTGTCCTCCATGTTTTAACAAGCGGGAGGTATGCACTGACAGCCAAACAGCGACGCGTTTCGACCTCAGAAGGTCTTTGTCAATGCTGCAGAGTAATCAGTAGCCTGTATATTTAAGGCTAATGTAGACCAATGGATGAGCCCTCAGATTGTCATGTGGATATTAGAATACTTCAGCTGGCTCACAAGTTTTGGTGAGAGCGTTTAATTACACCACAAGCACACAATCCATCAGAAACACCCATTGTGCTTTCAAACATGTCATATATAGCATAAAGTTGATACACCAAATAAACATAAAAATAATGAATGATATATACAAAAGCAAAAACAAAAAAATATATAAAATACAAAATTCGCCCAAATTATTGAGATCTTGAATTATTCCATAGGCTATTTGACAGTGATATTGCTAGAGGAAGATTTCCATATCGATCTCTGGACGTTGCTCTTAAATTCTCCTCACAAAGCATAAAATTAGCACACAATTAGACTCCAACTGCAAGATAAGCACTGATATTATAATGTGTGAGATTAGGGTAATTGCATAAATAATAAAAGAGAAAATATAAGTTCATGACAAATCAAGCTTTACAAATAGCTGTAATAGATCTCTAAAGTAGCGCAGAATAAATACAACTTATTTCATTAGTCGAAAAAGAACTTTGAAAGCTTTAATTTATATCTTCAGACAGCAGTGAAATACATACAAGAAGAAAAGGTAGCACACTGTAGCGCTGTAGCTTGCAAACACGAAATATTAAAAATATGAAAAATGAATTACATCATTACCTTAGAAATATGAAAAATTGAGAAGTCTTAGCGCATAAGATGGCCAAATTATGTGAGCCTGATAGCCACGTCAAGGCTCTTCTCGTATATCAGGTCCCTAACTAATGCCTATCCTAGGCATTAGTTAGGGACCTGATATACGAGAAGAGCCTTGACGTGGCTATCAGGCTCACATAATTTGGCCATCTTATGCGCTAAGACTTCTCAATTTTTCATATTTCTAAGGTAATGATGTAATTCATTTTTCATATTTTTCATATTTCGTGTTTGCAAGCTACAGCGCTACAGTGTGCTACCTTTTCTTCTTGTATGTATATGAGTTGGTGACTCTAGGTTTAGCACCTGTTCACACTGAATCTAAGTTTGGATGTGCCGGTCAGTTTTTTGATATATAAGCAGTGAAATACAGACCGCTATTTAACCCTATGCGCTAGTTCCCACAACGTTCGTTGTCTCTGAAGGATTTTTTTATATATTTTTATTGCGGTTATTCAGAGACATGCATACAATATAAATTTTATGCAAGTCATATTCTGCTACAAATTGACTGTCAGACTTTAAATTATATTTGCAGACAGCAATACAGAACAGACCATTATTTAACCCTAAGCGCTGGTTCCCATAGCGCTCGTTGTCTCTAGAGGATTCCCTTTTCGTTGCGGTTATTCAGAGATATGCCTGTAATATTAGATATATACAAATCATATTCTGCTATACACTAACTGACAATAGTCCTAACTAGTATAGCTGAAATGAATAAATTATTCAAATAGATTATAAATATTATTATAAGATAAAGACATATTAAATCAGATTTTCCACATAGATTATTAGTGATACATATTATATTACTGTGTATCAGATTAGACACAACATGGATACAGTGCTATCGTATTTTATCTCTACACCAGCAGCAGAGGAAAATAGAAATATATGACCTCTCTAACAATAGTGATGCATAATTTAGTTTCTTCTATTTAAACCCTTTGGGTATCTAGTATCTAGATTAAAAATCCAGAAAGCCTCTCGGGTAAGGAGACGTCTTTTAGAGTCACCTCCTCAAGCAGAGCTTCGAATTTGTTCTATACCTATTACTTGCATTGATTTTATATTTCTCTGATGACAATCAATGAAATGTTTAGAGGCCATAGATACACTTTTAAAATCAATACTATGGTTCTCTTTATCTCGGAGATGCTCAGTAATACGTATTTTTAATTTCCTTGTAGTGCAACCCACATAAGTTAGATTACAATCGTGGCATATAATAAGGTACACTACATTTTCAGTATTACAATTAATAAATTGTTTTATGATGTGCGTATGAATTTTATTTGAGTCAGAGAAATTTTTTTGATTTTTAACTACCCCACAGGTCTTACATTTTTGAGCTCCACATTTAAAAAAACCTATAGTTTTTAACCAGTTATGGTGGACATTTTTAGAAGAAAAATAACTTGGAGAGACTAAATCCCCTATTGTGGGTGCTCGTCTGGCTATAACATTCACTCCTGAACATAGAATCTTTTCCAGGATTGCAGATATTATAATTTATTTTGCTTTTTTTTATATTGAAGCCAAATTACTAAATTGTTCATAATCATGTCAACACAAGAACAACTGAATAAAAAAGCTGACATCACATGTGAAGCCTAAAATAATGAGCGAAATTAACCTCAAGGTTCCAAACCTGATAAACAGGAACCAGCTGGGGAAGGAAGTGGCCAGCATTATGACAAGGAGAATTTTATGTTACACATTGACCATAGTGAACACAGGAGCCTCTTACAGTCATTGTTCTATTCAGTGTTTTAATACAGGAATTACTTTGGACAGAATTGCATAGTCAAGATCGTTTGGGCTTAAAAACTAGAGGTCTAATGGCCAATCTTTATTAATACTTTAGCTGATCCTCTGATGGGCTTCTGAGCCAAAACTTGAACCTTTTTATCAAAATGCTTGATATTGGTCTTCTATCACTAATCATCCTAATCCCTAATGCCCAGGATAACATTGCGGCATATACTAAAAAGAGGAGTAGAGTGTCACCCGCTATACCCCCCTATAGCAGACACTATGGAAATGTCACTACTCTGTTGTCCACTGACCTGGGACCAGGGGCTCCTTCCATGTCCCTAACGCTAGGGGGCGCCCTAGCTTACCCTGTTCCACTTCTGAAGGTGAAGATGCCAGAGCCACGTACTTTGCCTTACCTCCTGAATCTCCATCTGTAACCGTCCCCTACCTAGGGAAAAGGGGAGTAACAGTGCACCATAGTACAGCAACCAGATGAACAAGGTAACACGAACAAGGGAAACGTAAAATACCAGGCATGCAAATGTACACTCACATATAACAAAGATATGCACTGGGGAGTGGAGGATGGGTTAAAACCAAAGTAGGAGAAGAAAGGGGATTATCACACTCACAACGCCTTCTCCAATAATCACCAATTACTATCCTCCCAGCCATGCAGCATAAGTCAGCTCTGATGATGTGTGTCAGTCAGGACACAAATTATATAGGGGATAGGAGTGGATAACAGTGCTCAGCCTAGCTCCCAGAGCTTTCAGCAGAGCAAATTACTCCTGCACTGCCAAAAGAAATTTACGCTGTTTAATAAGAAGGTGAAGTGCTTCTATTCAGCGCAGGAGTAGGAGCAATCAGACACTGCGGTCTTCTGGCTCCTCTCTGTTGCGGTAACCTCATAACACCTAAACAGTGGAGACCTCCCACAAGTGGCCCCCATTTTGGAAACTACACCCCTCAGGGAATTTATCTAGTGGTGTGGTGGGCACCTTGTACCCACAAGTGCTTCATAGAATTTTAAAACGTTGAGCCGTGAAAATAAAAAATATAATTTTTCCACAAATATGTTTAGCCCAAATTTTTCATTTTCATAAGGGTAACAAGAGAAAATGGACCATAAAATTTGTTGTTTAATTTCTCCTGAGTACAATGATACCCTATATGTGATGGAAAATTACTGTTTGGGTGCACGGCAGGGCTTGGAAGGGAAGAAGCACCATTTGACTCATTATTTGCTGGACTATATAGCTGACGACTTGTCTCTTTTGCAGAGCCCGTGATGTGCCAAAACAGTGATCACACCATTTTGGAAATTACACCTATGAAGGCACTTATCTAGAGGTGTGGTGAGCACCTTAAAACCACAGGTGATTCACAGAATTTTATGTGAAGCTGTGAAAAATAAAAAATAATTTTTGTAAGCAAAAATGTTGATTTAACCCTAATTTTTTCCTTTCCACAAGGGTAACAAGAGAAAATGGACCCCAAAATCTGTTGTGCAATTTCTCTTGAGTATTCCGATACACTATATGTGGTGAAAACCTACTGTTTAGGCTCACGGCAGAGCTCGGAAGGGAAGGAGCGCCAATTGAATTCTGGAGAGCAATTTTGGCTGGAATAAACTGCGGATGCCAAAGCATATTTGAAGAGCCTCAGACATGTCAACAGTAGAAATACCCCCAATTTACCCTATTTTGGAAACTACATTTCTTGAGGAATTCATCTAGGGGTGTAGTGAGCATTTTTATCCCTCAGGTGAATCCTAGAATTGTATAACATTGGTCTGAGTCATTAGAAAATTACTATTTTTCAGTACAAATTATCAAATAATAGTTTTCAGACTCCATATATAGAGCCCCTAAGTGCCAGGAGAGCAGAATCCCCTTTCAGGTGATCCTATTTTGAAAATTACACCCCTCTGGGAATTTATCTACAGGCCTAGTGACAATTTTGACTCTATGGGTGTTCTCCAGAAACAAGCAGCAGTGGATGTTGCTGAGTGAGACTTGCAAGCCTGCATTTTAGTCTGTCACATAAACCGAGCTCTCGGCGGCAATCATCCAGGCACCGTGCCACACACGATCGCCATGATGTACCCATACATTACCATAAAGGTCAGGATCCCATATCTAACCATGTGATATGGTAAAAAACAAAGAAGAGTCAGTTCATCCACATAGAAGTCTGAGGCTCGGAAACCGGCAGTGCCGCAGGATTATAGATCGAAGAAAAGGATCCTGCATCCGGATCGTCTTAAAATCACCAAGCTTATTGTTTATTAATATAACATAGAGATCACAACCCCGTCGGGGAGTCTGTATTCCATACAAACTCCATGATGGGGTTGTGACTCCTATGTTATATTAAGATTTTTAGAATTACCTAATAAACTTGATATAGGAAAGATGTGTATCTTCGTACCGTGTTAGCCAGTAGATAGAAAAATATTTAGACTTGAGAGTCCTCAGTGGTTGATACCTTTTAATGGCTAACTGAAAAGATGGTAACAAATTGCAAGCTTTCGACATTACTCAGGTCTCTTCATCAGGCCTCTTCATCAGGCCTGATGAAGAGACCTGAGTAGTCTTGAAAGCTTGCAATTTGTTACCATCTTTTCAGTTAGCCATTAAAAGGTATCAACCACTGAGGACTCTCAAGTCTAAATATTTTTCTAATAAACTTGATGATTTTAAGATTTCTATAATCCTTTTGTTCGATTTAGAACCATCATGTATGGGTACATCAAAGGTCGTAAAGGGGTAAGGAGACCTAATTGTTAATCATTTCTGGGCAATAATAATTTAGAAGATAGGTGGCCTAAAGAGACAAACTTTGAATGTATCCCTCAACTAGGCCTCAAAGAGACCTCATTTCCAAGGCAATGAGATGTGGCGTTCTATAGCACAAAGCACCAGAAGTCCACAACCCTACCTTTAGAGGTCTGGAACTCAGAATTAAGAAGGAGAAAACCAGTCAAGTGTGGTGCTACTGTGTCACCCGCAGGGCTATGGGGGTGCTCGGACCCGAGCCCGTTGATTCCTATGGGGGATGTCACGGCGACCACGGCTCTGCCCGTGGCCCTGGGTGCTCACCTTCCAAAAAGGGGAATATTTACAGGGGAAATTGTCAATAGATCGTGACGCCACCTGTGGTGTCTGGTGAGGATCATCAGCACTGCAGCAGTCCACTGAGGCCGGTGTTATGGCAGATAGGGTGGTATCGCTCCCCACAGGTGGAGCGGGCCGTCAGGGCAGCGTAAGTGTAGGGATGCAGGACGGAGGGAATCCGGCAGAGTAGGAATAAGAAGGTGGACACACACGCAAGTCACTTTGGTACCTTTACTGGAGATGGTGCAGGTACATCCCGGAGCACTGTAGGGTGAAGGGTGCACATCCAGATCCTCCCACTGAGTAGGTATATGGCCTCCTGTTCCTTGCCTTTCTGTAATGAGTTTCTGGCCTGCCTGTAGCTGGGCCTAACTTAGTCTCTGTCCCGCACCTGCTGACCTTGTGGTAGAACCTTCTCCTGGAGTACACTTTCCTTGCTTGTCGTATCTCTGTGCCTCCTGGCCCTGTTACATATCAGCTCTGTGGGACTCCTGGAACCTGTAGTCCTCAGAATTCCGGTTGTCTCCTACTGGGTTGTGGAGATCCCTGTAGGCTCGGACCCGGCGTCCGGTTTGTATTTGGGGTGAGCTGGTAAGGCTCCTCTGCCCCTTTTTCTACTCTCCCTTGCCTTCGGCCTACTCTGGCCCTCACTAGGCTATACACACTGGCAGTTAGCTGGCTGCCTCTTCTGCCGCTCTCCAGAGCGTCGGCACGCTCTTAGCTTTCTAGCCTGATTTGCTAGGCTCCTCAGCTAGACTGAACAGAACTGAGCTGCAGACTTCTGACCTAGACTGATTCTGCTCTGAACTGCACTGCACTCTGCCCTGCAGACAGACTGACTGACTTCCTGCCTTCACCCCCTTTTATATCCCAATCAGGGCTCCCTCTGGTGGGCTGAGGTAGGGTGAAGGTGTGTGAATGTAGTGAGACCTCTAGTGGACGAATCCTTTGTGCACCCTCCTAGGATATGTGAAACCGAGCGCAGCTGGGCTCCACACTACTCTCCTCCATATTGTCTCTTGCCAATCAATGTTGCTATCTCCCTGTACTTGTGATGATATAATCAAATTACATTTTTGCACTTTGGACAATGTCGCAATCTTCGTTTTCTGCGTAGACTTGAAGCGTGACTTGCTTAGGAGACTCATTAGAAGCTGATACTTGTGAGGACTCGTATCTCAGACAGCAGGGAGCACAGTGAAAGTGAGTGCTGCCTGGGAGTATATCCATTATTTCCCTGTACTGAGAGGGAATAGTCCAAGACATCTGGCAACAGTAAAATCAGCTCAGCATGAGTTGCTTCCATTTGTTACTGAATCCCCTACTAATCTGCTACACCTGCAAACCCGTCTTAGAATATTACTACTCCATAATACCTAACACTAGTTCAGACCTGACACGCTTTGAAGGGTTTACCAAAGGGTGAAATGTTGGACATAGCCATTGTAAGTAAATAATATAATAGATGTATTTGGCTTACTTATAAAAATGTTCATCTCGATCAGTGAGAATTGCAAGAACACTTCTTTATTACCTTTGTATGTTATTGCCACCTACTTTCAGTGCATTATGCTCTCAGATTGGTGCGTGATGGATGTTGGCCAATATTATTTGTGAAAAAATAACCAGAAATAACAATACAACGAGAAAGTCCAGATCAACACCAAAAACCAGAAGAGAATAATAGATTTTTTGACCTAACACTCATATCTTCTGTGTGTATTTTCTACTATGGTTATCATACCATATAATATACTGTATATATATTTTGTGTTCCCCTGCACCATCCCGTGATGCCTCACATATAAGGTTTTGGGAAATCATCCTATCCATCATTTTTGAGCCTTTACCTATTCTTTCCATAAACCTGTTTTCCATACCTTCACCTTCTGTGCCACCAGGGTGAATTTATCTGGAATAATATTCATGGCTATTGGTACATGATATTGTTACTTATGACTTTCACCACAGGTTTGTTCTATATATGATATTCTCCACAGTGATCTGTGATTCAGTATTTTCATCCTTTGGACCTAATTACCTATCCTGATCTCTTCATTTGGAGATTTTGTTACACGGAAAGACATTTATTGGACTATTGTGTTTTTGCCCTGAGTGCATATTTACTGATGTGTGCCAGTTTGTTAAAATTAAATTTGTGATTATTTTACCTCGCTATCAAAAGGTGGGTAGGACAATCTTAAATACCCATGGCTACCATATTACTTAAAGTCATCTCCTAAAGCAGGGGTCTCAAACTCAATTTACCCGGGGGCCGCTGGAGGTAGAATCTGGGTGAGGCTGGGCCGCATCAGGTTTTCCACAAGAAAAGCTCTTACAAAACAGGTGGAAATAGGCTATCACGACTAAATGAATTATTCTTAATATGTTACAATACCAGGATCTGAGGATTTTCTGTTTCGAGGTCAAGAGCTCTCTGATGCGATGTTGCTGCCTGTCTCGCTTCCTTCCTCTTTTGACACTGCAGTGTGGTGGACAAGAAAACATTAACTGGTTAACAGCAAGAAGTCATTCCCCCCAGCGCTCATTCTCCCCCATTGCTTTTTCCCCATCACCCTATCGTTGCTTTTCCCCATTACTCCCTCATTGCTTTTTCCCCAGCATTGCTTTTTCCCCCATCACACCCATCATTGCTTTTTCCGCATCATTGCTTTTCCCATCACTCCCATCATTGCTTTTCCCCATCACTCCCATCATTGCTTTTCCCCATCACTGCTTTTCCCCATCATTGTTTTTCCCCCATCACTCCCATCATTGCTTTTCCCCATCACTGTTTTTCCACATTGCTTTTCCCCATTACTCCCATCATTGCTTTTCCCCATTACTCCCACATTGCTTTTCTCCATTACTCCCACATTGCTTTTCCCCATCATTGCTTTTCCGCATTACTCCCACATTGCTTTTCCCCATTACTCCCACATTGCTTTTCCCATCACTGTTTTTCCACATTACTCCCACATTGTTTTTCCCCATTACTCCCACATTGCTTTTCCCCATCACTGTTTTTCCCCATTACTCCCACATTGCTTTTCCCCATTACTCTCACATTGCTTTTCCCCATTATTCCCACATTGTTTTTCCCCATTACTCCCACATTGCTTTTCCCCATCACTGTTTTTCCCCATTACTCCCACATTGCTTTTCCCCATTACTCTCACATTGCTTTTCCCCATTATTCCCACATTGTTTTTCCCCATTACTCCCACATTGCTTTTCCCCATTACTCTCACATTGCTTTTCCCCATTATTCCCACATTGCTTTTTCCCATTACTCCCACATTGCTTTTCCCCATCATTGCTTTTCCCATTACTCCACATTGCTTTTCTCCATTACTCCCACATTGCTTTTCCCCATCATTTCTTTTCCCCATTACTCCACATTGCTTTTCCCCATCACTGTTTTTCCACATTACTCCCACATTGCTTTTCCCCATTACTCCCACATTGCTTTTCCCCATCATTGCTTTTCCCCATTACTCCCACATTGCTTTTCTCCATTACTCCCACATTGCTTTTCCCCATCATTTCTTTTCCCATTACTCCACATTGCTTTTCCCCATCACTGTTTTTCC
>JARQOD010000001.1:300988917-301046387 GCA_033576555.1 Oophaga sylvatica | reverse complement strand
TTTTCCCCATCATTTCTTTTCCCCATTACTCCCACATTGCTTTTCCCCATCACTGTTTTTCCACATTACTCCCACATTGCTTTTCCCCATTACTCCCACATTGCTTTTCCCCATCATTGCTTTTCCCCATTACTCCCACATTGCTTTTCTCCATTACTCCCACATTGCTTTTCCCCATCATTTCTTTTCCCCATTACTCCCACATTGCTTTTCCCCATCACTGTTTTTCCACATTACTCCCACATTGCTTTTCCACATTACTCCCACATTGCTTTTCCCCATTACTCCCACATTGCTTTTCCCCATCAGTTTTTCCCCATTGCTTTTCCCCATCACTGCTTTTTCCCCATCACTCTCCTTCACACACACACACCACCTCTCACCTGTACATACACATGCACACACACACACACCACCTCTCACCTGTACACACACACACACCTCTCACCTGTACATACACACACCTCTCACCTGTACATACACACACACCACATCTCACCTGTCCACAGCATCACCGGCGCCCGGGCTTCCTCACTCTGACAGAGCAGGCCGCTGAATGATGACGTCATTCAGCGGCGCTGCTCTCTGTGTCAGAGACAGGAAGCGCGGGCAGCAGCAGGAGATGAGGTGAGTATGCCCGGCGACATCTTTCTGTGGTATCGCTCATTAAGCTTATGAATATGGGCGCCACGCCTATGAGAGGAGTGGCGACCATATTCATGACCTTAATGACCGGTACTACCAGTGACTGGGATTTCACATGCGGTGTTTCTCGCATGTGAGATCCTAGCCGAGGGCCGCAAAATACCGTACCAAGGGCCCATGAGGTGGGGGCCGCAAACTTGTGTCCCGAGGGCCGCAGTTGGCCCGCGGGCCACGAGTTTGAGACCCCTGATTTAGGTCATTCTAGTCCACATTATCTGTAATTCTGTAATATTTCCTTTCCCTAACTAATACCTCTATCTTATATATTAAGTGTTTACAAGTTTGTTATTGTTGAAACATGGATTATTGTAACTACTAGTTTTTAAACACTAATTGTGCCAAATTCTTGCATTGTAAAGCATCATTTTGAGAACATGACACATTTTAAAAAAAATGCCTTATATCTTGAGATTTCTAAGGAAACAGGCATGAAGTAGCCAGCAAAAGTGCCACAACATCAATATAGATATGCAAACTGCTTGACACCAACGCTTGGTGAATTAGATCTACAATACATATATCAGAATTCTTCTAAATGGCCCCTGGGGAGATTTATGAGAAGGAATTTCATTTACTAAGTGTAACAATACAGAAATCTGAGGACAGGTGTAAGAAACCCAATACCAATCTGACAGATAATACATCACAAGGAGACCCTAGGCTATGCTTTCTTGTGCCATTTTCATGTTCTTTGCTTATGTGGAAATTTTAATTTAGACTTTGTTCATATGGTACAGATATCTGTTAAAAAAAATCTTCCAGAAATTATGAATCATTTTTGCACGGAGATGAATATAAAGACGATTCAGATATTAATTTCTGCAGTGTGTTGGATAAGTATGCTGCTGGGTTGTTCCTCAGTTCCTATCCTGATCAGTTTCCTATCAATTTTAATAAAGCAGAAGCTGTTATTTATTTAACTCATTTATATAGCCATCATATTTCACAACGCTTCACAGACATCATCAATGTCGCCATTGGGCTCGCAATCTAAGTTCCCTATCATTATGTCTTTGGAGTGTGCCAGGAAACCCATGGAGAGAACATACAAACTCCTCGCAGATGTTGTCCTTGTACAGATTTGAGCCCAGGACCCCAGCGCTGCAAAACAAGCCACCAATGTCTGATAACCAAAATGAAGATAGATAGACCACAGTGGTCAGTTCTTTCCAACACAGCACCACTCCGACCATGTGAGAACTCCAAAAAGGCTGTAAGGTAGCAAATGATGGTTCCCCCTTAAAGACAAAGTCGCAAGTTATATTGGTTAAGCAGAATATTTGAATTCCTTTTCTTCCAAGAATAAATAATTTAGCAACTTTTTAAAAAGGCGCATTTGATGAATCAGGTTTAAAACATTTGAAATTGCTAGACTACACCCACAAACTGGAAAAAAAATCAAAACAAGTGAGAACATAAAAAGGAAACTTAAAGAGGTTGTCCACTACTTTATCATTGATTACCTATCCATAGGAGACGTCATCAATGTCTGATCAGTCAGTGTCTGACTCCTGGCACCCCTGTCGATCAGCCATTGACGATGCTGGTGGCAACGGCTGGCAGCAGGAAAATGCTCAATTGCGTAGTTGCTTCGTCTTATGATAGTGACCGTGGCAGGGTACTGCACATCTGCCTCCTATTCAAATCAATAGGCACAAATAAAATAATGACTTGGGTGCAAATAAAAAAAGGCACAAAACGAGACAAAACACCGATGCAAAGTTAATGGGGAATTGGAGCCACACTCTTTTTACCTAAAAAGATTAACTTAATGGATCCAATTCATCAACAGTTTGAATTTGATGAGCAGTGGTCGTTATGCCAATATCCCTCCCAAATCTGCTCACTTTGTTAGTGAAACATAGCATGAGAACTCCAAAAGTAGCATATTTCTAGCGCAGCCACCAGATACACAGAAAGGCCGGCGTCACACACAACTACAAAAAATCGGTCCGTTTTAGTCGGTCGATTGTCGGATCAAAATACAAACATCACACATCCTTCTGGCATCCGATTTTCCTTCAAAGATGCGATTTAGTCGCATGTGTGTGTATCTTGTAACATCTGATTTTCATCCGACTTGAGACAATTTCTCGCAGGCTTGCAAAACTGACATATAATGGATCCAAAAGAATAGTATTTCAATCACAAAAGAAAGAATAGATATATACACATAGAACACATATATATATATATTATATACATGTCATTGTGACATGTATATATATATATATATATATATATTTATAGTTCTTACACTTCTACATACTGTAATAGCCGCTAATTCAATTGCCGGCTTTTGTGAAATCACAGAAGCCGACATGAAATGATACATTGTTTCCACACAGTTAACCATGTCATTTCTTGTATTTTGATATTTGTTTAGAACTTACAATTACATGAGTGTATTTGTGCAAAATTTCAGACATGTAGGGGTTAATTAAAGGTGTAAAATCGTTGAAAAAAATGCGTGGGCTCCCGCTGTATTTTCTCCACCAGACAGACAAAGCAAGCGAGTGGGGGCAGATAATAACAGCCTAGGGAGGGTACATTTTTTTGTGCCCCCCTGGCTACTAACATCTGCCCCCAGACACCCCAGAAAGGGCAAATCTATAATTAGATTCGCCCTTTCTGGCACTTTGCCCGTCTATTCCCATTGCCCTGTAGCGGTGGCGAATGGGTTAATAATGTCACCTTAATGTCACCTTAGTATTGAAAGGTGACCTTAAGGCAGGTTAATAATTGAGAGCTGTCAATTAGACAACTATCAATTATTAATCCTATTGTATGATAGAAAAATCAAACACACACAGTTTAATAAAAAAGAAGTTTAATGAAATAATCACACAGTTTTTGACCATATTTTATTTTCCTGCTAAAACCATTTCCTGTAATAAAAATAAAATAAAAAAGCAAAATTATTCTTACCAATCCGATGTACAGTCAGGTCCCACGGTGTAATCCATCAGAAAGGGTTAACAGGTTACAGGTCACAGAGAGCTAATAATGCTGTCTCAGACCTGCATTCCCCTGAATGAATAAGTTACTCTCCCAGCGAAAGGAGAGGAATAGATTAATGAATGGAGCTTAATTGATTTATTGGCACTTTCACTTTAGTGACCTGACCTAAGGTGAAAGTGGGATATAATCAATTAAGCTTCATTCATTAATCACATCCTCTCCTGTCGGCAGGAGATAAGCTCATTCATTCAGGAGCTATCAGATGAGCACGCAGGATTACTTGCGCTGCTTATCTGATTGCTAGTTAACCCTTTGTGAAGGATTACATCGTGGGACATGACAGATTGCCAGATAGGTAAGAATAATGTTGTTTTATTATTTTATATTTATTTTAGAAGAACAAGGGCTTTGCACGGATTAAGAGTGAAATAAAAGATGGTCAAAATATGTGTTTTTATTTCATTAAAATTATTTATTCTTAAAGTGTGTGTGTTTTTTTATTTACTTCAATAGGATTAATAATTGATAGTTGTCTAATTGACAGCTCTCAATTATTAACCTGCCTTAAGGTCACCTTTCAATACTAAGGTGACATTAACCCCTTATTAACCCATTCGCCACCGCTACAGGGCAATGGGAATAGACGGGCAAAGTGCCAGAAAGGGCGAATCTAATTATAGATTTGCCCTTTCTGGGGTGTCTGGGGGCAGATGTTAGTAGCCAGGGGGGGCACAAAAAAATGTACCCTCCCTAGGCTGTTATTATCTGCCCCCACTCGCTTGCCTTGTCTGTCTGGTGGAGAAAATACAGCGGGAGCCCACGCATTTTTTTTCAACGAATTTACACCTTTAATTAACCCCTACATGTCTGAAATTTTGCACAAATACACTCATGTAATTGTAAGTTCTAAAAAAATATCAAAATACAGGAAATGACATGGTTAACTGTGTGGAAACAATGTATCATTTCATGTCGGCTTCTGTGATTTCACAAAAGCCGGCAATTGAATTAGCGGCTATTACAGTATGTAGAAGTCTAGGAACTATTAATATATATATATATATACATGTCACAATGACATGTATATATATATATATATATGTATTCTATGTGTGTATATCTATTCTTTCTATTCTTTATTAAAGCTGTCAGTGTGATTTTACAGTATAGCCGGGGATGAATTGCCGGCTTTTCTAAAGGACACCGATGCGATTTAATCGCAAGTCACACATGCGGTCCGTTTGTAATCAGATTTTTCATCGCTCCCATAGACTTGCATTGGCGATAGTCAACCCACAATCGGTGACAATCGCAGCATGCTGCGATTGCACACGGACGTTTAAAACGGACCACAAAAAATCTGATACTGGGAGCTGCTCCATAGACTAACATAGGGCAGACTGCAATACGATTTTTCATCGTATTGCAGTCGTCCGATTCTGTCGCCAGTGTGACGCCGGCCAAAGTATGCAACTTTTTAATGCTTTTTGCCACAATACTGATGGAAAAAATGCATGAGAACAAAACTTGTGAACAAGCACTATCTCAGCAAAATCCTTTTTCACCATCACCCAAGGCATTTTAAGGCTTACTCAAACAACTATGTTCCTTCTTTCTATTCAGTTAGTTTTGCTTTCTGTTCCATGTCGACTTTTGGAGTTTGGCTCCACATCCATTGCTCTCAGCTGGTTAATCATCGTTGCACAAACTCCTGCTCCTATATTAACCATCAGCATTTACTTCCTGTCTCAGACATGCAGCGATTCCCTCATTAGCTGTAAGCATAACAAACTATTCTCTGATACACTAGTGTTGTTTACACTATTACACTGGTGCAACAGTGTGTAATATTTCCAGGGGCGGACACTGACAGCTTGGGGCCTCTGTTCAAGAAATGTGTTGGGCCTGTAAACAGGTTACTAGGATGCAGCACACAGACAAGAACAAAGTGGAAGTAACCATTAGCAACTAAACTATTTGTTATAATTTGGCAAGCAATCAATCTTTCAAGTACAGGATGTTATGTAATACAATATTAGCAAAAATTACAATAAACACACTTTAACAGTTGCAGTACGGATTCTCTATCCTATTTCCCAATAGGAGCGACACACTAATGTCCTTTGCGTGATAACGCTCAAGGTCGGTGCTCACAACTATAGGGTCACAAGAGAATGTCTCTTCAGGACGTTTCCACTTAGGTTATAGGCATTAACGGTATTTCCCGCTAGGCTGTAAGTCCTCCTTACAAAGTCAAGTAATGATCTATGGGCTCTCCTCACACCGGCCGGTCCCTGTCCCGTCTGCCGCATAGCTCCGGAAAAACTCTGTGGTGTACATCAGCATTGGAAGTAGCGACCTGGTTCTCTTGCGCCTCCTGATCACCACAGGGGTCATCCACTTCTGAAGGTTATTTATCGGGCCGTGACGGATAAGGGCTGGGCCTCTAGTCTTGCCTGGCGTAGTCTGGATCCCAAGCCTTAATTGGCATTGTTCGGATCTCTTTCATTGGCTCATGAGGTGATTGCCTGTCTCGTTCTCCAAGTGTATCCCAGTGACTCTGCCACAGCGTCCCTTTCCGCAGATTCCACTGGTTTCACTTGCTGGCGCCAACTGACTTCCTGCCTTGTCACGCCAGCTTTTTATATCGGGTAAGTATGCCACAGATGTCACCTGACCCGGTGCTCTCTTTTGATACTTACTTCCTGAAACCCTTCACCCATCCTTTGGTTCCACTGGGTTCAGTTTGGACAGTAGATGGCGATCCCCAGTCACAAATGCTGCACAACGCTGAGGAAACTCATTTTCCACAGTGCAACCCCTTACAGACCCGCATACTTCTATGGCAACCAAGTTATAGATTATGAATATATGTACATTTTTTATACATATACAGTATATATTGTATATATATATTGTGATGTTCCACACTGCCTGTGGATGGGGATCACTCGCTTTGCTTGTCTTAGAGGCAAACACTGGCACGCTCAGGGTTAAAACAACAGTCCATTTGGTTTATTCTTCACCAGAATGCAGCAGTCATTACACAAAATACAGTCTTCCTGACCCTGGTCAGTACCACACGGACCCCTGTCCGTTACCTGTTGGTGTCGCAGGTTCTCGGACACCTCTTCACCTCAGAGGCGTCCAATGTACATCTCTCATGGAGCCCGATCCGTATCTCTCCGTCTTTTCCTCTCTGGCTCAGACTCGCCAGGATTGGATCCCCAGTCTGTGTAACATCCAGCCTGGAAAATATGGGAGCTTTGTCCAGCCTGACAGACTCCCAACACTCCACACAGACTAAAGGGTATGCCACACTAAACAATATCGCTAACGGGATCGCTAAAAAACGTCACTATTTAGCGATCCCGTTAGCGATGTTGTTCAGTGCGGCAGCTGCCAGCGACGAGCTTCCTGCTGTGATCTCGCTCGTCGCTGGAATCGTTCCGGACCCTATTTTCTCGTCGGCGCTCCCGCTGGGTAAGTATCTTATCGCTGTGTGGCACCTTTTCTTAGCGATTTAGCGGTACTTATGTACCGCTAAAGTCGTTAAGAAGATCGCTAACGGCGATAGCGTCGTTAACTATATCGCTAAATGTGGCAGCATTTAGCGATATAGAAACAATCCCGCTAGCGATCGCATTAGTATGCGTCGTTATTGTGATCGCTAACGGGATTGTTTAGTGTGGCAGTACCTTAAGTCTCAACACCCTCTCAGAGACTCCCCCACACCATGTGCCAAACACTTCCTTACATACCTGTAGCCACTCCCACAGCTGGGGTATGGAGCACATGGTCTGGTCACATGCTCATGACCTCATCACAGGTCCTCCAAACTTACAACCATCAGTGGGTGGTGTATGTGTGGTGAGCCAGTCCCACCCAGCTCTCTGGCTAACCCTGTAAGCCACCCTAGAAAATAAACAGAACTCTTGAAGAACTACAAGTCCCAGAACAACATTACCTTGGCTTACAGCGCAGAGGAGCTCTGTGACACATACCTGCCATTCACAACAATGCTGGGGACTGTCTTTCCATCCAAATCACGCCTCCATGCATATCTTGAGGAGCATATACAGCGCCCCCTAGCTGCAGCATGTGTCACTACACCACAATATATATACATACATATATATATATATATATATATATATATATATACATACTGTATATATACATAGTCATGCCCGAAAGTGTTGGCATCCTTGAAATTGTTCCAGAAAATGTAGTATTTCTCCCAGAAAATGCTTGCAATTACATGTTTTTCATACATAGTGTATTTCATTTGTGTGCGTTGTAACAAGGAAATAATTATTTGATCCCTTACTGATTTTGTACGTTTGCCCAATGACAAGGACATAAACAGTCTATAATTTTATGGGTAGGTTAATTTTAATATTGAGAGATAGAATATCAAAAATAAAATCCAAAAAATAACATTGTATAAATTATATAAATTTATTTGCATTTTGCAGTGAGAAATAAGTATTTGATCCCTCTGGCAAACAAGACTTAATACTTGGTGGCAAAACCCTTGTTGGCAAGCACAGCAGTCAGTCAGGAGGAATTTTGGTCCACTCCTCTTTTCAGATCATCTCAAAGTCATTAAGATTTAGAGGCTGTCCCTTGGCAACTCGGAGCTCCAACTCCCTCCATATGTTTTCTATGGGATTAGGGTCTGAAGACTGGCTAGTAGTGTTGAGCATTCCAATACTGCAATATCGGGTATTGGCCGATATTCGCGGTATCGGAGTTCCGATACTGAGATCCAATACTTTTAGGATATCGAATACCGGAATTGGAAGTACCCATAATGCAATGAGCAAGTTTGATTTTATTCAGCCAATGAGGAATCCTAAGAAGTGTGGGCACATCCTGTTATGCATGTTAGGCTGCGGGCATTGTTGTGAATGGGCTTGAGATGAGTTCTGAGCAGAGGCTCCCTCTGGTGGTTACAAGCGGTGCTGGTCTGTCCAGTGAAGATTGTGAGGATTGGGAATCAGGTGTTACTGACTGGTCTTATATAAGGGAGTCACCTTCCCATCAGGGTTGCCGGTGATCAATTGTTCTGGTCTCAATCCTTGAATCCTGTTTCCCTTGTAGCCTGCTGTGTCGTGTCTGCATCTCCTGCTATCAGATAAGACATTTTCTTCTTTTTGTTTTTGTGCTAGATTTTTGCATTTTGTCCTGCACTTCTGTGGGGGCCTTCAGGGTCCCCTTTCGGGGGCTTTTGCCCTCTCAGTTAGTTCAGCCACTGATGTTTGTACTTTTGCTTTTTGCAGTTTTTTCAGTGGCTGCTGTTTTGATTTTGTTACACCAGAGAGCTAATTTAGGTGGTAGAGGTCGTGTGATCATAGGTGTTTTTGAAATTAGTAGAGTTGGTGCTTTTCAGGGTTTTCTGGGATTGCAGTAAGTACCCTTCCTATCCTTTTCTATTTAGTTAGTTTGGGCCCCAGCGTTTGCTCATGCTATTTTCTTTCTGTGTCAGTGTTTCTTCTTGTCTAACCGCCATTACATGTTTGGGGGCTTTCTATTATCTTTGGGGTTCTGCTCCGGGGCAGATAGCTTTCCTATTTCTATCTTTAGGTGTAATTAGTTTCTCAGGCTGTGACGAGGCGTCTAGGACCAACGTAGGAACGCTCCACGGCTGCCTCTAGTTGTGGTGGTTAGTCAGGGTACTGCAATCTCATAGATTCCAACTGCTCTGGTGTATTGCCTTTTTACCTGCACTCCTCAGCTACCAAATCATAACAGTATCACCGGCCAAAAATTTAATATTGTATGGTACTCACAGAAGGGAAAAATATTGTGAAAGAAAAAAAAAAAAAAAAAAGGTTGTCAGAGTTGTCAGAGATATTTTTCTGTTTGTTGCATTTTTTTTTTTTTTTCCCTCTGTATCTCTGGGTGCTGGGGAGGATCTTTTCTCTCAATGGAGTTTGCACAGTTGTCTGGCCGTGTGGATCAGCTTGCCACTGAGGTTCAGAGTATTGCTGCATATCTTGCTAGGTTGCCTGTTGTGGAACCTAGGATCCCCATGCCAGATTTGTTTTTAGGGGATCGAGCTAAGTTTCAGAATTTCAAAAATAATTGTAAATTGTTTTTTGCGTTAAAATCTAAGTCCTCAGGGAACGCAGCGCAGCAGGTTCAAATTGTCATCTCTCTCCTGCGCGGCGATCCTCAGGATTGGGCTTTTTCCCTGACACCTGGGGATCCTGTTTTGAGTGATGTTGATGCATTTTTTCAGGCTTTGGGGTTATTGTACGATGAGCCTAATGTCACTGATCAAGCTGAAAAAGCCTTGTTGGTATTAAATCAGGGGCTTGATGACGCTGAGTTATACTGTCAGAGATTCCGTAGGTGGGCAGTCCTGACCAAGTGGAATGACGACGCTTTGGCGGCCCTTTTCCGGAAGGGTCTGTCAGATAATGTAAAGGATGTTATGGTGGGATTCCCTGTCCCCTCTGGTCTCAATGATTCTATGTCATTAGCGATTCAAATTGACAGACGTTTGCGTGAGCGGAGAAGTATGCGTGGAATAGTGTTGCCTTGTGAACCTGCTTCTGAATCCATGCAGTGTGATAGAGTGGTGTCTGGGGCACAGCGTCATGAGTTTCGAAAGCGCAATGGGTTATGTTTCTACTGTGGTGATGCCTCTCATGCTATTTCAGTACTGCCCTAAGCGGGGAAGACGTTTTGCACGCTCAGTTGTCTTGGGTAATGTTCAGACTAAGTTTTTATTAACTGTCACTCTGATATGCTCTCTGTCCTCATTTTCTGCTCAGGCTTTCGTTGATTCTGGAGCAGCTATTAACCTGATGGATTATGATTTTGCTAAACGTTGTGGGTTTCCCTTGATACCCCTACAGAAGTCTATTCCCCTACTGGGGATCGATTCTACCCCTTTGGCTGAGAATAAACCTCAGTTCTCTACTCAGGTGATAATGAGGGTTGAACCTGATCACCAGGAGTGCTGCAAATTTTTGGTTCTCTATAATCTGCATGATATTATCGTACTGGGTTTCCCTTGGTTACAGTCTCATAATCCTGTTTTGGATTGGAAATATGTGTCTGTAACCAGTTGGGGCTGCCAATGTGTTAATACCAACACTCCTGTTTTTTCTGCCTCCCCCCAGGCTCAGGATGTTCCTGACTTTTTGATTGATTTTTCTGATGTGTTTAGCGAAAGTAAATCTGCATCCTTGCCTCCCCATAGGAGCTATGACTGCGCTATTGAATTAGTGCCTGGTAGTAAATTCCCTAAAGGTCGCCTTTTTAACTTGTCTGTACCTGAACATGACGCTATGCGGTCTTATATCAAGGAATCATTTGAGAAGGGTCATATCAGACCATCCTCTTCACCCTTAGGTGACGGTTTTTTCTTTGTGGCCAAAAAGGATGGTTCATTAAGGCCGTGTATTGATTATCGTCTTTTGAACAATATTACTGTGAAATATCAATATCCATTACCCTTGATTTCTGACCTGTTTTCCAGGGTGAAAAACGCTACTTGGTTTACCAAGCTTGACCTCAGGGGGGCGTATAACCTTATTCGCATTAAGCACGGGGATGAATGGAAGACGGCATTCAATACCCCTGAAGGGCATTTTGAGTACCTAGTGATGCCCTTTGGGCTCACTAATGCTCCTTCCGTCTTCCAGTCCTTCATGAATGACATTTTCAGGGATTTTGTGGACAAATTTCTGATTGTTTATTTGGATGATATCTTGATTTTTTCTAATGACTGGGACTCTCATGTGAAACATGTTCGAACTGTATTCCAGATTTTGAGAGAGAATGCTCTGTATGT
Organism: Oophaga sylvatica; assembly: GCA_033576555.1. Lineage (NCBI taxonomy): Eukaryota > Metazoa > Chordata > Amphibia > Anura > Dendrobatidae > Oophaga > Oophaga sylvatica. Next base: position 301,034,911 of record JARQOD010000001.1, on the reverse strand, counting down.
GAAGGGATCAAAGTGTCTTTTTGGCGTACAGAGGATCTCTTTTCTGGGATTCATTTTGTCCCCATCTGTTATTGAAATGGACCCGGTCAAGGTTCAGGCCATCTGTGATTGGGTCCAACCTACTTCATTAAAGGCTCTTCAAAGATTTTTGGGTTTTGCCAATTTTTATCGTAAATTTATTGGTAATTTCTCGGTTATTGTTAAACCATTAACTGATTTGACCAAAAAGGGTTCTGATGTGGTGAATTGGCCTCCTGAGGCAGTCTCTGCATTTCAGGAACTTAAGCAAAGATTCACTTCTGCTCCTGTTCTACGGCAGCCTGATGTTTCTCTGCCATTTCAGGTGGAGGTTGATGCCTCTGAAATTGGGGCAGGTGCCGTTTTGTCCCAAAAAGATCCAGAGACCTCTAAAAGTAACCCTTGTGCCTTTTTCTCTCGAAAATTTTCTCCTACTGAACGTAATTATGACGTGGGTAATCGGGAGTTATTGGCCATGAAGTGGGCTTTTGAAGAGTGGAGACATTGGCTGGAGGGAGCCAAAGATCAGGTGGTGGTCCTTACGGACCATAAGAATCTGGTCTATCTGGAATCTGCCAAGCGACTCAATCCTAGACAGGCCAGGTGGGCCTTGTTTTTCACACGTTTTAATTTTGTGGTTTCCTTTCTTCCTGGCACTAAGAATGTTAAGGCGGATGCCCTCTCGAGGAGTTTCCTTGCGGACTCTCCTGAGTTATCTGATCCTTCTATTATTTTGAAAGAGGGTGTAATTCTTTCCGCCATCTCGCCCAATTTGAGACTTGCTCTGGAGGGGTGTCAGGAGGATAGGCCGAGCGCTGCCCTGTTGGAAAATTGTTTGTCCCGGACCAGTGGAAAAAGAGTGTGATGTCTGAGATTCATTGTTCCGCATTGGCTGGGCATCCCGGAATTTTTGGTACCAGAGACTTGGTTAGTCGGTCCTTTTGGTGGCCTACCTTGTCTCGTGATGTCAGGGAATTTGTGCAGTCCTGCGGGACTTGCTCTCGCTCCAAGCCTTGCTCTCGCTCTAGTGGTTTGTTGATGCCATTGCCTGTGCCCAAGAGACCAATGACCCATATCTCTATGGATTTCATTTCCGACCTTCCTGTTTCTCAGAGAATGACCGCCATCTGGGTAATTTGTGATAGGTTTTCCAAAATGATACATCTTGTGCCATTATCTAAGTTGCCTTCCTCCTCTGAATTGGTGCCGTTGTTCCTTCAGCACGTGGTTCGTTTACACGGCATTCCTGAGAACATTGTGTCTGACAGAGGAGTCCAGTTTGTTTCCAGATTTTGGAGGACTTTTTGTTCTAAACTGGGTGTTCAATTGTCTTTCTCCTCGGCATTTCATCCTCAGACCAATGGTCAAACTGAGAGAACAAACCAGACATTGGAGACTTATCTAAGATGCTTTGTGTCTGCTGATCAGGATGACTGGGTCTCTTTTTTTGCCTTTGGCTGAGTTTGCTCTTAATAATAGGGCTAGCTCTGCCACTTTGATGTCTCCGTTTTTCTGTAATTCTGGGTTTCACCCTCGATTTTCTTCAGGACAGACGGAGGCTTCTGTCTGTCCAGGTGTTGACTCTGTTGTGGAGCGTATGCAACAGATTTGGGACCAGGTAGTGGAGAGGTTGTCCCTCTCTCAGGAGAAGGCCCAGCGGTTTGCTAACCGGCATAGGACTGATGGTCCTCGGTTTAAAGTAGGGGACTTGGTCTGGTTGTCCTCAAAAAATATTCCTATGAGAGTAGCATCTCCTAAATTTAAGCCTAGGTTCATTGGACCTTATAAGATCATGGAGATTATTAATCCTGTTTCTTTTCGTTTGCTTCTTCCAGGGACATTTAAGATCCATAACGTGTTCCACAAGTCCTTGTTGAAGAGGTTTGTTGAGCCAGTGGTTCCTGCTGCTGTGCCTCCTGACCCTGTTTTGGTTGAGGGCAATCTGGAGTATGTGGTTGAGAAAATATTAGATTCTCGTTTTTCTAGACGGAAACTCCAGTATTTGGTTAAATGGAGAGGTTATGGTCAGGAAGACAATTCTTGGGTGTTTGCTTCGGACATCCATGCTAGGAGACTTATCCGTGCGTATCATAGAACTCATCCTGACTGACCTGGTTGCTCAAATGAGGGTTCGGTGACCCCTCCTCAAGGGGGGGTACTGTTGTGAATGGGCTTGAGATGAGTTCTGAGCAGAGGCTCCCTCTGGTGGTTACAAGCGGTGCTGGTCTGTCCAGTGAAGATTGTGAGGATTGGGAATCAGGTGTTACTGACTGGTCTTATATAAGGGAGTCACCTTCCCATCAGGGTTGCCGGTGATCAATTGTTCTGGTCTCAATCCTTGAATCCTGTTTCCCTTGTAGCCTGCTGTGTCGTGTCTGCATCTCCTGCTATCAGATAAGACATTTTCTTCTTTTTGTTTTTGTGCTATATTTTTGCAATTTGTCCTGCACTTCTGTGGGGGCCTTCAGGGTCCCCTCCGGGGGCTTTTGCCCTCTCAGTTAGTTCAGCCACTGATGTTTGTACTTTTGCTTTTTGCAGTTTTTTCAGTGGCTGCTGTTTTGATTTTGTTACACCAGAGAACTAATTTAGGTGGTAGAGGTCGTGTGATCTCAGGTGTTTTTGAAATTAGTAGAGTTGGTGCTTTTCAGGGTTTTCTGGGATTGCAGTAAGTACCCTTCCTATCCTTTTCTATTTAGTTAGTTTGGGCCCCAGCGTTTGCTCATGCTATTTTCTTTCTGTGTCAGTGTTTCTTCTTGTCTAACCGCCATTACATGTTTGGGGGCTTTCTATTATCTTTGGGGTTCTGCTCCGGGGCAGATAGCTTTCCTATTTCTATCTTTAGGTGTAATTAGTTTCTCAGGCTGTGACGAGGCGTCTAGGACCAACGTAGGAACGCTCCACGGCTGCCTCTAGTTGTGGTGGTTAGTCAGGGTACTGCAATCTCATAGATTCCAACTGCTCTGGTGTATTGCCTTTTTACCTGCACTCCTCAGCTACCAAATCATAACAGGGCATGTTAACTAATGGCATGGCTGTAATTGACTGCTGAAATGATGTCATGATGCACTATAAAAGCCGCCGACGCCATTTTGGGTTCACTCTGCTGTCAATTTACTTAGGAACAGGATGCTGCTGTTCTGACTCTGAGTGACAGTTTGAGCTAGCGATTTGCTTTATGTGCTTTACCCAGGCTACTTTAGCAACCACTGTGTGAGAAGCTTTCTTTTGCCTTGCAGCGCTGTTCACGGCTGTCTGCGAGGTTTCTGTGTGTGAGTGCAGCTCATGCTGTAGTGTGTTCTGCAGCCACCTCCGTTTGTAATACGCTCAGCGTGCGTCACTGCCTCATACATTGTCCTTTTTTGCATAAGTGCACTGCTGCTCATTTTTCCACATTTCTCCTATTAGTGTGGTTCCATCCGTATCCATCTAGATAGTTTGAAAACACTATATATGAGTAGATAGAGGAGCTTTTCTGCAGCCTTGCAGCGCTGTTCACGGCTGTCTGCGAGGTCTCTGTTTGTGCGTGTAGCTCACGCTGTAGTGTGTTCTGCATCACACTCCAGTTGTAGTACGCTCAGCGTGTGTCACTGCCTCATACATTGTCCTTTTTTGCATTAGTGCTGCTCATTTTTCCACATTTCTCCTATTAGTGTGGTTCCATCCGTATCCAGCTAGATAGTTTGAAAACACTATATAGGAGTAGATAGAGGAGCTTTTCTGCAGCCTTGCAGCGCTGTTCACGGCTGTCTGCGAGGTCTCTGTGTGTGACTGCAGCTCACGCTGTAGTGTGTTCTGCAGCCACCTCCGTTTGTAGTACGCTCAGCGTGCGTCACTGCCTCATACATTGTCCTTTTTTGCATTAGTGCTGCTCATTTTTCCACATTTCTCCTATTAGTGTGGTTCCATCTGTATCCAGCTAGATAGTTTGAAAACACTATATAGGAGTAGATAGAGGAGCTTTTCTGCAGCCTTGCAGCGCTGCTCACGGCTGTCTGCGAGGTCTCTGTGTGTGACTGCAGCTCACGCTGTAGTGTGTTCTGCAGCCACCTCCGTTTGTAGTATGCTCAGCATGCGTCACTGCCTCACATTGTCCTTTTTTGCATTCGTGCTGCTCATTTTTCCAGATTTCTCCTATTAGTGTGGTTCCATCCGTATCCTGCTAGAATATTTGCAAACACAATATAGGAGTAGATAGAGGAGCCTTTCTGCTGGCTTGTGCCCTTCAGCCCCAGCCAGATTAGTATTAGCCTATTTTTTGGAGCCTCACCTATTGCATTGGAGGTTACCTTCCTGCATTGTAATAGCTACAAAAAGTTTGTGAAATTGTGATACTATCGGTTTTACATCTTTGGGCACATCCAGTGTCTTTTTGTGAAAAAAAAAAGTTAATAAAGTTGAATCACCAAACACTCCACTTTACAGTTGTGTAGGCCACATTAGCTCATATTAAAGTCTAGTCCACACGTTATAAAATTATTGTTTCTTATAACTGTTAGCAGCTGTTCAGGAATAAGCACACTAAGCCCTTAGTACTTTTCTGCCTATCTTTATCAGTCTAGCAAGATGAAGAAGGCAAGGAGTAAGGCACGTGGTCGTGGGTGTGGAGTTTCTGCAGGGAGAGGACGTGGGGATTCTGTGCCTCTTGCGGGCACCAGTGACTCAGCATCCCCCAATTTTACCAGGGAACAGTCATTTATGCACAGCTTTGTAGGAGCTCGCCGTACCCCACTGCTGCGTGACCACCAAATTGAAGCCATTGTCGGATAGATGGCAGCTAACGCATCGACTTCAATTAGTTCCAGATCCTCTCAGGTCCAGAGCACTGAAGAGCACCCATCTGTCTCTTCATCACCACCTGCCAAATTGCCCAGACAGTCAGAGAGCCCTGGACAGGAGCCATTTCTACTTCAGTTCTCTGAATCTGTTGGCTTGGAAAGAGGGGGCCAGCCAAACAGCATTCGAGAATTGTAAGAAGAGGTAGTATGCAGTGATGCACAACAGCTTTGTCTCTCTGAATCTGAAGAGGCAGGTGGGCCAGTGCCTATGGTCAGCACACCTCAGTACGCATCTGATGATGAGACTCAGGTGCCACTTTCTGGTGTGTACAGTGCTGTCGAGACTACCAAGGAGAAGCAGGCGTTTGAAGAGGGTAGTATAGATGATGAGGTCCTTGACCCATCATGGCGTGAGGTACAGGAAGGTAGTGGGAGCAGCTCTGAGGAAGAGATTCCCCGAATGACCAAAAAAGGAGGAGAGGGAGGGGGCAGACTTGGTTGCCTGTAGCCTCCACTTCAGCACCCATTAGGAGCATGCCTCTTCCAAAACCCCAAATGGGCGCTCCCAAGACTTGCAGTGCCTGGTCCTTTTTTGACACAGTTGCAGATGACATTTGCTTTGCCAAATGCAAGCTGTGTAATCAGAAAGTGAAAAGAGGGAAAAGGGTCAGCAACCTCAATAGCACAAATATGTGGAAACATGTGCGGACCAAGCACGTGGTGGAGTTACAAAGACACACTGAAGACATAGGCCAACCTACAGCGCCACCTACCACCTCTTCAGCTCGTGTTGTAGCCTCTTCCTCCAGCTCACACACAGCTGGTTCGGCTTCCTCACATGATCGCCATGGAAGAACCTCTGGCACTGTTGTACAGAGACACAGTGTCATTCCACCCACAGCACCACGTTCCCTGTCATCCTCACACTCCCAGGCCATTCTACAGCCATCGTTAGCACAGGCATGGGAGAAAAGGCGCCCATACTCAGCAAACCACCCCCGAGCACAGGCTCTGAATGCTTGCATTGCAAAACTACTGTCCCTTGAAATACTCTCATTCAGGCTGGTGGAGACTGACACCTTCCGTAACTTCATGGCATTGGCAGTCCCAAAATACAACGTGCCCAGCCGCTTTTATTTCAACAGGCAAGTGGTCCCTGCCCTGAAAAAACATGTCGAGGGAAAAACTAAACATGCGCTACTAAATGCCATCAGTAGCAAGGTCCACCTGACCACCGATGCGTGGAACAGTAACCATGGACAGGGACGATATCTTTCCCTCACTGCCCATTGGGTAAATGTTGTGGAGTCGGGTACAGATCTTGAGAGTAGCGCTGTACGTGTTCTGCCAACTCCAAGGATTGCAGGAATCCAGTCTGTACAGATTGACTCCTCCTCATGCTCCAGTTCCTCTGAATCAGCGCTGCAGGAGCCGTCACTGTCTACCTCCACATGGACCCGTGAACGCTTACCTGTTACGACCGATATGAGCACAGCCATGGCCAAACGTCAACAGGCCGTATTGAAATTAATTTCAATGGGGAATTGAAGCCACACAGCTCAGGAGCTCTGGAATGCCATCAAGCAGGAGAGCGACGTGTGGTTTGTGCCAGCGAATCTCCAGCCAGCCATGGTAGTGTGTGACAATGGCCGAAATCTCGTGGCAGCTCTGGGCCTAGGCAACCTCACTTACAGTTAGGTCCATAAATATTTGGACAGAGACAACATTTATCTAATTTTGGTTCTAGACATTACAACAATGAATTTGAAACAAAACAAATCAGATGCAGTTGAAGTTCAGACTTTCAGCTTTCATTTGAGGGTATCCACATTAAAATTGGATGAAGGGTTTAGGAGTTTCAGCTCCTTAACATGTGCCACCCTGTTTTTAAAGGGACCAAAAGTAATTGGACAGATTAAATAATTGTAAATAAAATGTTCATTTCTAGTACTTGGTTGAAAACCCTTTGTTAGCAATGACTGCCTGAAGTCTTGAACTCATGGACATCACCAGACACTGTGTTTCCTTCTTTTTGATGCTCTGCCAGGCCTTCATCGCGGTGGTTTTCAGTTGTTGTTTGTTTGTGGGCCTTTCTGTCTGAAGTTTAGTCTTTAACAAGTGAAATGCATGTTCAATTGGGTTGAGATCAGGTGACTGACTTGGCCATTCAAGAATATTCCACTTCTTTGCTTTAATAAACTCCTGGGTTGCTTTGGCTTTATGTTTTGGGTCATTGTCCATCTGTAGTATGAAACGACGACCAATCAGTTTGGCTGCATTTGGCTGGATCAGAGCACACAGTATGGCTCTGAATACCTCAGAATTCATTTGGCTGTTTCTGTCCTGTGTCACATCATCAATAAACACTAGTGACCCAGTGCCACTGGCAGCCATGCATGCCCAAGCCATCACACTGCTTCCGCCATGTTTTACAGATGATGTGGTATGCTTTGGATCATGAGCTGTACCACGCCTTCGCCATACTTTTCTCTTTCCATCATTCTAGTAGAGGTTGATCTTGGTTTCATCTGTCCAAAGAATGTTCTTCCAGAACTGTGCTGGCTTTTTTAGATGTTTTTTAGCAAAGTCCAGCCTAGCCTTTTTATTCTTGATTCTTATGAGTGGCTTGCACCGTGCAGTGAACCCTCTGTATTTAATTTCATGCAGTCTTCTCTTTATGGTAGATTTGGATATTGATACGCCTACCTCCTGGAGAGTGTTGTTCACTTGGTTGGCTGTTGTGAAGGGGTTTCTCTTCACCATGGAGAGTATTCTGCAATCATCCACCACTGTTGTCTTCCGTGGGCGCCCAGGTCTTTTTGCATTGATGAGTTCACCAGTGCTTTCTTTCTTTCTCAGAATGTACCAAACTGTAGATTTTACCACTCCTAAAGTTGTAGCAATTTCTCGGATGGGTTTTTTCTGTTTTTTGCAGCTTAAGGATAGCTTGTTTCACCTGCATGGAGAGCTCCTTTGACCGCATGTTTCCTTCACAGCTAAACCTTCCAAATGCAAACACCACACCTCAAATCAACACCAGCCCTTTTATCTGCTTAATTGAGAATGATATAATGAAGGGATTGTCCACACCTGTCCATGAAATAGCCTTGGAGTCAATTGTCCAATTACTTTTGGTCCCTTTAAAAACAGGGTGGCACATGTTAAGGAGCTGAAACTCCTAAACCCTTCATCCAATTTTAATGTGGATACCCTCAAATGAAAGCTGAAAGTCTGAACTTCAACTGCATCTGATTTGTTTTGTTTCAAATTCATTGTGGTAATGTCTAGAACCAAAATTAGATAAATGTTGTCTCTGTCCAAATATTTATGGACCTAACTGTACATCTCATGTCTGGCATATGTGCTCAACTTGGTCGTGCAGTCTTTTTTGAGGGACTATCCAGATCTTGATGCACTGCTGCACAAGGTCCGCATAGAGTGCGCTCACTTGTGGCGTTCCAGCATGGCAAAATCACGCATTGCAGCTCTGCAGCGCCGATTCCGCCTTCCGGAACATCACATCATATGTGACCTACCCACCAGGTGGAATTCAATGTTACATATGTTGGAGAGGTTGTGTGAGCAGCAGGCAGCAGTAATGGAGTACCAGCTGCATGAGGCGCAAATTAGTCGCACTGCGCGCCGTTCACACTTCACCACCACTGAGTGTGCCTCTATGAAGGACATCTGCCACGTTTTGCGTGCCTTCGACGATTCCACGCGGATGGCGAGTGCAGATGATGCACTAGTCAGCATGACTATCCCCCTTATCTGCTGGCTTGAAAAAACACATGCAAGCACTAAGGGAGGAGGTTGTGGAAGAGGTGGAGGATGAGGAGTCACAAATGCCATCTGCTTCTGGACAGTCTGCACAATGTGGTTCCTCACAAAGGCCTAGGCAGGGGACACTTTGTGAGGAGGATGAGGAGGAGTCAATGGAGGAGGAAGACATCTGTCCAGAGGAGGGAGGTACACAATTCTGTAGTAGTCAGTATGTACAGCGAGGGTGGGGTGATGCAGAGCAGGCAGAGATGACGCCTCAAGCAGGGGACAGCGTTTCTTGGCCAGTTGGCAGTCTGCAGCACATGGTTGATTTCATGCTTCAATGCCTGAGAAACGACCGCCGCATTGCCCACATTCTCAACACGGCTGATTATTGGGTGTACACTAGTGTTGAGCGATAATGCTCGATATCTAAAAATATCGTATCGAAATTGTATCGCCGATAGCACTAAATATCGTCAATATCCGATTTCGATACCGGAAGTCCCATGTAAGTCTATGGGAACAAAATATCGCAACAAAAAAAAACCCTTTCTTTCGTTGTAAACACAAAATATACACACATAGAATACATATATATATATATATATATATATACATGTCATTGTGACATATATATATACATATATTTATAGTTTATACACTTCTACATAGTAAAATAGACTCTGATTCAATTGCCGGGTAAAGCCGTGACATACCCCATAGAAGTCGACGGGCTCGGTGCCGAGTACCCCCAAAACCTCTGGCTCTGTGCGACTCAACTTGGGCGTCACGAACAGGATTCTGTAGCTCGCTATAAGCGAGTCCTGTGTGCCTGAATTGAACTGGTTTTGTGCTTGAGAATTGCTAAAATCATCAGAGAATGTATTTGCCATTTTTCAGCCATATCTGCGTCACGACGAGGCACTGGTGAAGAAGAAGGGCGTGCTCTTCATGGGTGTACACTCACTCAGTGACGCGAAAATGATGGCTCTAAATGGTACTGCAATGTAAGATCGTGGCCCACAGCTCTTCAGTTCCGCCTCCTCATCCTCCTCAGTGGGCGGAAACTAACACGAAGGTCCCGCCTCCCTACAAAAGAGGGGCCCTCTCCAGATGCTAATGACACATGTGACTTGGCAGAGATGGCTAATGGACACGAGCAGAAGTGTGAAGTGATGGAGCAGTCAGAGCTCTCCCCCCACGGAAGCGACCCGATCGCCACGGAACCACCGTTGGGCACCCGGCCTGGAAACCCTCCTACGCTGCAAGAAGCGGAGGATACCCTAAGAGGCCTGGCCCGGCACCGGGAGGAGGTCGCCAGGATGGAAGCCAGCTGGCGTGCCCTAAAACTAAACTTGGAGCGGCGCCAATCCCTCTTACCTGAAGTGTCTGTACCGGAAGGTGAGGCACCCGTTCTAGTAGAGGAGTCCTTGCAATGTGATCCGGTTGACGTTGTCGCAGTGGAGGCACCCGTTCGTGCAAAAAACGCTGCACCGGCAGCACCCCAGATTCCGCTGTCTGCCCCCGTCGCTGAGACAGAAGAAGCGACACCCGTCCTCATGGAGGAGGCCACGCAGGCACCAGAGCACTACCTGCCTGTACCGGAGCCCGACTGTCATCTGTTCCAGAGCCGGCTGCTTCCTCCGCAGGTGAGCGCCGCCAGGACTGGGGGGCGCCAGGAGAGCTGCCGCAAACCGGACACTGTAAGCTGGCATTTGATGGTGGAGACATGGAGCAGCTGGTGGAGGAGAATTACAACCGGCGTCAGGAGGAAGAGTGGAGACGTTGGGAGCGGGAAGTAGAGCGACAAAGGGAGCAGCGAGAATCCCAAAAACTTTGCCAACGTCAGCTGGAGAAGGACCGGGCAGATAAGGACCGGATGAGAAAGGATAAAGGAACCCTGTGGGAGCCGCGGCGTAAGGGTGCAGTACGGAGCTTTAAATTGAAAGGTGGTTGGGGCTTCATCCAGGAGCCTGGACTTTATTTAGAAGTTTTTGTGAACCGGCGGGACGTGGAGGCTCACCTCCCAGAAGGACACCCGGGGAGGGACCTGTTGCCAGGAGACTTGGTGACTTACACCCGACACTGGGGTTACAATGGATGGTACGCCCTAAATGTTACCAGGTGCGACCCCTACTCCCCAGAGTGTCAGGAACCTGTGAGACCCTCGGAGCCTTCAGCCTCCCACATCCAGGCCTCTGCAAAAGTGCCCACCCCACGCCGTAAATCTCCCAAGCCTCCCTCAGTGGTCTCCTCAGCAGCCCCAGCTATAGACATGATAAGTATAGCTGGCCCGTACCCGGCGCCTGTTAGGCCCCCTGGGGTTCGTTCAGTCCGGGACATAGGGTTCCAGACCCGGAGGGAGATGAAAGAGGTGGCCACACAGACCCAGATAGCGGGTCACGACTTGACTGTACAGGCCACACGACGTCATCAGGTCCTGGTGGTCCTTGGTGCCTCGGATGTTTGGCAAGCATCAGAAGAGTACCAGGTGGTACCTGGAACACCCCTGACAAAGAATTATAAATAACCCGGACAGGGTCCCTGTATGTAAATAGTTAAATTGTTTATGTACCCGGACGGGTGAATGTTCATAAAAAAGTTTTTTAATTTAATTAAAAAAAAAAAAACACAGTTTTCATTACTTTTATTACAGTCTCATCCTGCGACGCCATCGATCTCCTGTAAAAAAATGAAAAAAAAAAAAAAAAAAGTATACCACCTGACCGACGCAGTCCATAGTAACGAGTGTCCCACGACGATCCAGCTCTGCTACATCAGAATGACAGGCAGAGCCTGTCATCCCGGCGCAGCACAGCTGATTACCTGCTTCCCCGGCGGTGACATCATCGGACTGGTTTACGGCCGGGATTACCCTGCAGTCACTGCAGTTATCGCGAAAAACTGCATGTGACCGCCAGGGAGAAGATAATGGCGGCCATCAAGCAGTCCAGGACGTGACCGCCGGAGATCTTCTGCCAGGTAAGTGCCGCTGACTCCTGACAGACCCGACCGACGGACACTCACAGTGACAGTGACAAATCCGATTCCGGTATTCGATGAGACGAAAATATCGAAACGAATTATCGAAAGGCCGATAGAGCTAATATCGGCCGATAGCCGATATTTGCAGTATCGTATCGCTCAACACTAGTGTACACCCTTCTAGATCCTCGCTACCGGGACAACTTACAAAGCCTCTTAACACCGTTGAACCGGTAGCGTAAAATGCGGGAGTACCAAGACACACTGGTGCATTCCATCATGTTCTCCATTCCACCCAAGAGCAGTGCTGCTAGTGCTTTACAAAGCAGCTCAGTGCGTCTAAGCAGTGGAGGAAGCTCTGCACAAAGAGGGAGCAGAAGCAAGACCAGTATGGCCCAAATGTGGCAAAGTTTTGAGTCCCCGCCACAAATGTCTACACCATCACAGACGACTCCAGTAAGCAGGAGGCAACGTTTCCGTCAGATGGTGACAGACTATATGTCTTGCCCTCTCAGTGTTCTCCCACACGGCTCTTCCCCCTTCAAATTTTGGGTCTCTAAGCTGGATACATGGCCAAAGCTTAGCCAGTATGCATTGGGGGTGCTGGCTTGCCCTGCTGCTAGTGTATTATCGGAACGCGTCTTTAGTGCCGCAGGTGGCGTACTAACAGACCGTCGCATGCGACTATCCTCCAATAACGTTGACCGTCTTACTTTTCTGAAAATGAACAAGGCCTGGATCTCGCAGGAATTTGCCAGTCCTCTTCCAGATTAAATAATTGGTTGGCAACAGTATCCAGGTCTCCTGTTGCGTTCATGTTTCTACCACCTGAACTGTAATCCCTGGGCTCCAACACCGCCAGTTGCTGCTCAGAAGTGCCGTCTGCACAGTCAACACTTGCTCCTGTGTTATTGTGGTTCTGTAACGTCAGCTGATCCCCTGCTGTGTGTCCGGCAGTTTTGCCTGCTCTGTCCACATTCACACTGTCTACTACAGATATTTAACTTGCTCCAATTAGGCCTCTGGCTACACTCTGTTTCTACTGTAATCCCGGGGCTCCAACACCACCAGTTGCTGCTCACAAGTGCCGTCTGCACAGTCAACACTTGCTCCTGTGTTATTGTGGTTCTGTAATGGCAGCTGATCCCCTGCTGTGTGTCCAGCAATTTCGCCTGCTCTGTCCACATTCACACTGTCTACTACAGATATTAAACTTGCTTCAATAAGGCCTCTGGCTACACTCTGTTTCTACTATAATCCCTGGGCTCCAACACCGCCAGTTGCTGCTCACAAGTGCCGACTACACAGTCAACACTTGCTCATGTGTTATTGTGGTTCTGTAACGTCAGCTGATCCCCTGCTGTGTGTCCGGCAATTTCGCCTGCTGTGTCCACATTCACACTGTCTACTACAGATATTAAACTTGCTCCAATTAGGCCTCTGGCTACACTCTGTTTCTACTATAATCCCTGGGCTCCAACACCGCCAGTTGCTGCTCACAGGTGCCGTCTGCACAGTCAACACTTGCTCCTGTGTTATTGTGGTTCTGTAACGTCAGCTGATCCCCGCTGTGTGTCCGGCAATTTCGCCTGCTCTGTCCACATTGACACTGTCTACTACAGATATTAAACTTGATCCAATTAGGCCTCTGGCTACACTCTGCTTCTACTGTAATCCCTGGGCTCCAACACCACCAGTTGCTGCTCAGAAGTGTCTTTGGCACGGGTTCTCCCTCCTGCCCAGCCTGGTTCCAGCACACCAGCTGTTTCCGGGTAGTGTTAACGTCACTTTGCCTCCAATACGTTGTCCTGTCGTGTTGCGGTCGGGTTAGCCGACTCTATGGTGCCTGCAGTTTAGGTGCTTCCTATGTGGGCTGCGGGATCTGGCAATGAAGGCTGGTTCTGTAGTGCCAATAATAGGACAAGCTCCCCCTGTAGGACTGTGGGTTTCGGTAGCTCCGGGCGGCTCGCGGCCTTGCAACTTTTTGTTTTCATGTGTACCTTCTGCTACCTGTCTGAGTTCCAGTACCATTAGCTGGTTCTTTGGAAGTCAATCTTGAATATGTCCCCCTGGGTTACAGTAACGTCAGCTGGTTCCAGGCAGAGCCTTTGGCTTAGGTGCCTCCTTCTCGGTATACAAGTTCCACCAACGTCTGCTGGTCCTTGGTAGTCCTTGGTAATTCCTGCTATTCCATTTGATTGGGCTAAACCTCTATGCCTTTAATGTCTCCTCCACCTCCCCCAAGACATTCTACATTATTCTTAGTTGTTTTCTTTCATGTAGAATTAACCTACAAGGAAAGTAAGGGTTTATTTTCATTCCGATACTTGTGTCCCATTGACTTGCATTGGTTTCTGGTATCGGAATCGGCGATATCCGATCTTTTTTGAGGTATCGGTCTGATCCAATCCGATCCGATATTTTCCGATATCGAAAGGTATCACACAACACTACTGGCTAGGCCACTCCATGACTTTAACCCCTTTACCCCCGAGGGTGGTTTGCATGTTAATGACAGGCCAATTTTTACAATTCTGACCACTGTCCATTATGAGGTGATAACTCTAGAACTCTTTCATGGATCCCATTGATTCTTACACTGTTTTCTCATGACATATTGTACTTCATGATACTGGTAAAATTTCTTTAATATTACTTATTTGTCAAAAAAAATGGAAATTTGGTGAAAATTTTGAAAATTTTGCAATTTTCCAACTTTGAATTTTCATGCCCTTAAATCACAGAGATATGTCACAGAAAATACTTAATAACTAACATTTCCCACATTTTTACATTTTTTACGTTATATCAGCACAATTTTGGAACTAAAATTTTTTTTTGTTAGGAAGTTATAAGGGTTAAAATTTGACCAGCGATTTCTCATTTTTACAACACCTTATTTTTTTTCGGGACCACATCACATTTTAATTCATTTTGAGGGGTCTATATGATAGAAAATACCCAAAAGTGACACCATTCTAAAAACTGCACCTCTGAAGGGGCTCAAAACCACATTCAAGAAGTTTATTAACCCTTCAGGTGCTTCACAGGAATTTTTGGAATGTTTAAAAAAAATGAACATTTACCTTTTTTTCACAAAAAATTTAATTCAGATCCAATTTGTTTTATTTTCCCAAGGGTAACATGAGAAATTGAACCCCAAAAGTTGTGCAATTTATCCTGAACATGCTGATACCCCATATGTAAACCACTGTTGGGGCACATGGCAGAGCTCGGAAAGAAAGGAGCACCGTTTGACGTTTTCAACGCAGAATTCGCTGGAATTGAGATCAGACAACATGTCGGAAAATGGAAATAAATACATTTTATTATTTTTCCCTAACTAAGGGGTTGATAAGTTGGGTTTGATTTAGAGTTATATGAAAAAGTTTGGGCACCCCTATTAATCTTAAGCTTAATGTTTTATAAAAATTGGTGTTTTTGCAACAGCTATTTCAGTTTGATATATCTAATAACTATTGGACACAGTAATGTTTCTGCCTTGAAATGAGGTTTATTGTACTAACAGAAAATGTGCAATCTGCATCCAAACAAAATTTGACAGGTGCATAAGTATGGGCACCTCACCAGAAAAGTGACATTAATATTTAGTAGATCCTCCTTTTGCAAAAATAACAGCCTCTTGTCGCTTCCTGTAGCTTTTAATGAGTTCCTGGATCCTGGATGAAGGTATTTTTGACCATTCCTCTTTACAAAACAATTCCAGTTCAGTTAAGTTTGATGGTCGCCGAGCATGGACAGCCCTCTTCAAATGATCCCACAGATGTTCAATGATATTCAGGTCTGGGGACTGGGATGGCCATTCCAGAACATTGTAATTGTTCCTGTGCATGAATGCCTGAGTAGATTTGGAGCGGTGTTTTGGATCATTGTCTTGCTGAAAGATCCATCCCCTGCGTAACTTCAACTTTGTCACTGATTCTTGAACATTTTTGTCAAGAATCTGCTGATACTGAGTGGAATCCATGCGTCCCTCAACTTTAACAAGATTCCCGGTGCCGGCATTGGCCACACAGCCCCAAAGCATGATGGAACCTCCACCAAATTTTACTGTGGGTAGCAAGTGTTTTTCTTGGATTGCTGTGTTTTTTTGACGCCATGCATAACGCCTTTTTGTATGACCAAACAACTCAATCTTGGTTTCATCAGTCCACAGGACCTTCTTCCAAAAAGAAATTGGCTTCTCCAAATGTGCTTTTGCATACCTCAGCCGACTCTGTTTGTGGCGTGCTTGCAGAAACGGCTTCTTTCGCATCACTCTCCCATACAGCTTCTCCTTGTGCAAAGTGCGTTGTATAGTTGACCGATGCACAGTGACACCATCTGCAGCAAGTTGATGCTGCATCTCTCTGGAGGTGGTCTGAGGATTGTCCTTGACTGATCTCACCATTCTTCTCTGCCTTTCTGATGTTTTTCTTGGCCTGCCACTTCTGGCCTTAAAAAGAACTGTCCCTGTGTTTTTCCATTTCCTTACTATGTTCCTCACAGTGGAAACTGACAGGTTAAATCTCTGAGACAGCTTTTTGTATCCTTCCCCTGAACAACTATGTTGAATAATCTTTGTTTTCAGATCATTTGACAGTTGTTTTGAGGAGCCCATGATGCCACTCTTCAGAGGAGATTCAAACAGGAGAACAACTTGCAAGTGGCCACTTTAAGTAGCTTTTCTCATGATTGCATACACCTGGCTATGAAGTTCAAAGCTCAATGAGGTTACAAAACCAAAAAAAAGTGCTTTAGTAAGTCAGTAAAAAGTAGGTAGGAGTATTTAAAACAAGAAAATGATAAGGGTGGCCATACTTATGCAACTGTCAAATTTTGTTTGGATGCAGATTGCACATTTTCTGCTACTACAATAAACCTCATTTCAAGGCAGAAACATTACTGTGTCCAATAGTTATTAGATATATGAAACTGAAATAGCTGTTGCAAAAACACCAATTTTTATAAAACATTAAGCTTAAGATTAATAGGGGTGCCCAAACTTTTTCATATAACTGTACTATTTATAGTGGGTTTTTACAGCGAGTTTTTATGTTTGGCAGCTCTCACACACTAAAAGACGCATTTTATTGCAAAAAAATAGTTTTTGCATCACCACATTTTGAGAGCTATAATTTTTTCCATATTTTGGCCCACAGAGTCAAGTGAGGTCTAGTTTTTTACGGGATGAGTTGACGTTTTTATTGGTACCATTTTCGGGCACATGACATTTTTTGATCACTTTCTATTCCGATTTTTGGGAGACAGAATGAGCAAAAACCAGCAGCTCATGAATTTCTTTTGTGGGGGGGCGTTTACACCGTTCCGCATGTGATAAAATTGATAAGGCAGTTTTATTCTTCAGGTCAGTGCGATTACAGAGATACCTCATTTATATCATTTTTTTATGTTTTGGCGCTTTTATACAATAAAACACACAGTAATCTCCAGTGATCTCAGGCAGGAAGGTAGTTATAAAAAATATTCATTTATTTCTTTTCGTTAAAAGAGCATGTTACAGGTAGTGGATACCCCATTGAAAAAATAATTGCTTTTGCATCACTTTATTCTGACAGCTATAACTTTTTTATTTTTTCGCTGATGACACTGTATGGCAGCTTGTTTTTTTGTGGGACAAGATGACGTTTTCAGCTGTACCATGTTTATTTATAACGGTCTTTTTGATCGCGTGTTATTCCACTTTTTGTTTGGCGGTATGATGATAAAGCATTGTTTTTTGCATTGTTTTTCTATGGTGTCCACTAAAGGGGTTAACTAGTGGGACAGTTTTATAAGTTGGGTCGTTACGGATGCGGCGATACCAAATATGTGTACTGTACTTCTATTGTTTAGATTTTTTTATTCAAATATTTATTTAGTGATAGAATAAATATTTACATTTTTTTTACTTCATTCTATGTTTTACACTTTGTCCCACTATGGTGCAATCAATCACTGAACCGAGAGACTTCCTGACATGCACTGCACATGACAGGAAGTTTCTCAGCTCTGGAGACCCGCGGGCTTCATGATGACATCGGGTCTCCATGGCAGCGATTGGGACTCTGTGGCGTGCCGCGGGTTCTCCGATCCAAAGGCAAAGGGGCTGTTAGCCCCTGTGCCGGTTCTGGAACGCTGGGATCTTGTTTGATCGCAGTGGTATAGGGTTAAAGTGCTGGGAGTGGTCTGTGACCGCTACGGCACTTAGTGTCGGGTGTCAGCTGTGAGAATCAGCTGACACCCAGCCGCGATCTGCCACGCTCCCCCCGTGAATGCGGCTGATCGCCCATGACATACTATCCCATCCATGGGCAGACAGACCCATGGCACATGGATGGGATAGTACTTCAGATGGCTTGTCTTGGTTGTATGTTTTGGGTCATTGTCTTGCTGGAAGACCCAGCCACGACCCATTTTTAAAGTCCTGGCTGAGGGAAGGAGGTTGTAACTCAGGATTTTTACGGTACATGGCTTCATCCATTCTCTCATTAATGCAGTAAAGTAGTCTTGTGCCCTTAGCAGAGAAAAACCCGCAAAACAAAATGTTTCCACCTCCATGCTTGACCGTGAGGATGGTGTTCTTTGGGTCATAGGCAGCATTTCTCTTCCTCCAAACATGGTGAGTTGACTTAATGCCAGAGAGCTCAATTTTTATATCATCTGACCACCGCACCTTCTCCCAATCACTCACAGAAACATCCCGGTTTTCATTGGCAAACTGTAGATGGGCCTGTACATGTGCCTTCTTGAGCAGGGGGACTGTGGTCCCAGCTGCCTTGAAATCATTAACAAGTTTCCCCTGTGTAGTTTTTGGGCTGATCTCTCACCTTCCTCATGATCAAGGTTAGCCCACGAGGTGAGATTTTGCATGGAGCCCCAGATCGTTGTTGATTGACAGTCATTTTGTTTTTCTTCCATTTTCTTACTATTGCACCAACAGTTGTCTCCTTCTCACCCAGCGTCTTACTTATGGTTTTGTTGCCCATTCCAGCTTTGTGCAGGTCTATGATCTTGTCCCTGACATCCTTATAAAGCTCTTTGGTTTTGCCCCATGTTGTAGAGGTTAGAGTCTGACTGATTAATTGAGTCTGTGGACAGGAATCTTTTATAAAGGTGACTATGTAAGACAGCTGTCTTTAATGCAGGTAACAAGTTGATTAGGAGCATCTAACTGGTCTGTAGGAGCCAGAACTCTTAGGCTAAGTTCACACGTTGCGGAATTGCCGCGGAAATTTCCGCGGCAATCCCGCACTTCTCCCGCAGGAAATACGCACGTTTTTTTATGCTGATTCCCGCCAGAATAATAGCGTTTTGCAAGCGTAATTAGCTTGCAGAATGCTAGCGTTTTCCTAGCGATCTGTAGCATCGCTTGGAAAACTGATTGACAGGTTGGTCACACGAGTCACACATAGTGTTTGACAAGTGTGACCAACTTTTTACTATTGATGCCGCCTATGTCGCATCAATAGTAAAAAGATCTAATGTAAAAATAATAAAAAAAATAATAAATAATGATATTCTCACCTTCCGGCGGCCCCCGCAGCCTTCCCGCCTTCAGCGACGCTCCCGGCAACTCGCGGTCCCAGGAGTGCTTTGCGACAAATCACACCGATGACGTAGCATCTCGCGAGACCGCTACGCCATCTGGGTGATCTCGCAAAGGACTCTTGGGACCGGAAGTTGCCGGGAGCGTCGCTGAAGGCGGGAAGGCTGCGGGGGCCGCGGGAAGGCTGCGGGGGCCGCCGGAAGGTGAGAATATCATTATTTTTTATTTTAATTATTGTTTTACCAGGGATATGGTACCCAGGGCCTGGAGGAGAGTCTCCTCTGCTCCAGACCCTGGGTACCATCCGCACATGAACCGCTTACATTGCGCATAGTGGGCATAGCCACATGCGGAAAGTAAGCGGTTCAATGCATTCCTATGGCGGCGGAATCACCGCGATTACGCTAAATTAATGAACATGTTGCTATTTTTTCCGCAAAGCGTTTTTTTCGCAGAAAAAAACGCAACATGTGGCCAAAACATGCGGAATCAATTAACATGTATAGGATGCTTAATGCTTGCGTTTTTATCGCGTTTTTACCGCGGAAAACCGCGGAAAAACCGCGAAAAAAACGCAATTATTCCTGATCGTGTGCACTTAGCCTTAATGGTTGGTAGGGAATCAAATACTTATTTCTCACTGCAAAATGCAAATAAATTTATATAATTTATACAATGTGATTTTCTGGGTTTTATTTTTGATATTCTATCTCTCAATGTTAAAATTAATCTACTCTTAAAATTATAGACTGTTCATGTCTTTGTCAGAGGGCAAACTTACAAAATCAGCAAGGAATCAAGTAATTATTTCCTTCACTGTAATTTCACACAAAACCCCAAAAATGGTCTTAACACAATTGTTGGCTCCTTCAACTTAATAGTTGGTTGCACACCCTTTGGAATAAATAATTGCTTCCTATATCCATCAACAAGCTTCTTACACCTCTTAACTAGAATTCTGAACCACTCTTCTTTTGAAAACGGCTCCATTTCTCTCACATTTGAAGATTCCCTTCTCCCAATGACACATTTAAAATCTCTCCACAGATGTTCATCAATGGGATTTAGATCCAGACTCATTGCTGGCCACTTCAGAACTCCCCATCACTTTCTATCCATTTGTGGGTGCTTCTTGAAGTATGTTTGTTGTCATTGTTCTGCTGGAAGTTCCATTACCTAGGACACAAATCCTGCTTTCCGACACTAAGCACTACATTGCGACCCAAAATCCACTGGTAATCTTCAGATTTTATGATGCCTTGCACACAGTCAAAGAACCCAGTGGCATAGTCAGTAGAACAACACCAAAACATCGTTGAACCTCCACCATATTTGATTGTAAGTACTGTGTTCTATTTTTGTAGGCCTCATTCCATTTTCAGTAAGCAGTAGAATAATCTGCATTACCAAAAAGACTATCTGTGCACAAGACGCTTTCCTAGAATGATTGTAGCTTATTCACATACAGTTTGACAAACTGAAGTCTAGCTTTTTTATGTCTCTGTATCAGTAGTGGGGTCCTCCTGGGTCTCCTGCCACAGTGTTTCATTTCATTCAAATGTTGATTGATAGTTCGCAATGATACTGATGCACTCTAATCCTGCAGGAAAGCTTGAATTTCTTTGGAACTTGATTAGGGCTGCTTTTCCACCTACCCAGACTATCCTGTGTTGCAACCTTTCATAATTTTTTTCCTCCCGTCCGCTTCCAGGGAGGTTAGAAACAATGCCATGTGTTGTAAACTTCTTGATTATGTTGTGCACCATGGACAAAGGAACATCAAGATCTCTGGAGAGGGACTTATAATGTGGAGATTGTTGATATTCTTTAACATTTTGGGTTTTCAAGTCCTCAGACAGTTCTTACCTCCTCTTTCTGTTGTGGATTCTTAGTGTGGCACATGCAGACACACAATACAAAGATTAAGTCAACTTCTTACCTTTTTATCTGGTTTCAGGTATGATTTTCATATATCTCACACCTGTTACTTGCCACAGGTAAGTTTGAATGAGCATCACATGCTTGAAACAAAGTTGTTTAGCCATAATTTTGCAAAGGTGCCAACAATTTTGTGTGAAATTAAGTCCATTTTGCCTTTTATTCTCTGTTTTTTAGTTGTTCCAATATACACAAAGTAAATAAACATGTATAACAAAACATGTGTAATTGCAAAAATTTTCTGAAATATTTCATTTTCTGGAACAATTTGAAGGGTACCAATCACATTCTGCCGTGACTGTATATATTAATCCTCTCATTATGTACATTACTGTCTCTTATTACCTTGTGTCCAATCCTGATCCCCTTCCTGGGATAATATCCCAATCCTTGTCCCATTGCTGGCATAATTTGCCCCATCCTGGCATAAAGTGTCACTTCCTCTAATAAAGCTCCCCATCCTGGTTCCCTTCCTTTTATAATGTGCACCATCCTGGTATAATGTGCCCCGTCTTGGTCCCCTTCCTTTGATAATGTACACCATCCTGGGATAATGTACTACATCCTGTTTATCTTCCTGCAATAATGTGCCCATCCTGGTTCCTTTCCTGGTGTAAAGTGCCTCAGCCTCGTATAATGTGTCCCATCCTGGTCACCTTCCTTTGATAAAAAGCCCCATACTGGTCCACTTCCTGTGATAATGTGCTCTGTTCTGTTCTCCAATACATTTAAAAAAAATGATAGTACTCACCTTCTTCTGTGCAATGTCCACTTCTGCAGCCTCTTAATCACTTTTGGTCAGCATTAACCATTTATTTGCTGATTGCCTACATCTGTGTCACTGACCTTCTGTTTCCCATCAGCATACACCTGCCATTAGCCACTGGTTTGCTGCAAGTTCTAGACTGACTATAAATCAATGGTTCCTGTGTATATCCACACCCCTGGCTCTGTGTCTTCTGGTATATTGTGATCCGCTTATCTGCCTTCTACATTGCATACCCTTGTGACCATGCTGACCCATGTGTTGTCCAGCAAGTCCTACCTGCTGTGCCTTCACCTTCGGTGTGTGCTGCTTACCCTGACCTGCAACTCACTGGTTGAGCCTATAACAATATACCTGTTAGCTACAACAATATGCACTTTCTTGTCTAATATCATATTTCTTGACATGATTTCTTTAAATTTTGATTCCATAAACTTTTCTGTTATTTCATGGCTCATCACTTATTATTTATTTGCCATGCTTCTTTCATCCACCGTAAGAATAAGTCCTGCATGGAATGAGAGATAAACTCTTGACTTACTGGGAATAGTCTTCTGTACCGATTCTCAGCAATTTGTGGCAGTTCAGCATTCTTCAAGACTACTTTTATCAACAATGTCTTAACACGCCCATAACTGGCAGACAACCGAAACGTTCACTGTCACAAGAAGGCCACTGTCCTGCCCAGTACACAAACCTGAACAAGACATCATCCCACAAGCTTTAGAAAGGAGGAAAACATGACAATTTATTACACAGTGAAGATGAGCTGTGTGACTGAGAACAATGTAAAGATTATTTTTCATGAGAACACAGGCAGTATACAATTATAGAGCGGGGGTGTGGGAAAATCAGGCACTGACTCCTGTAGGTTTGTATGTGTTGATCATAAGATAATACACAGCTTTAACCTCTAGTCATCCCAACATAATTACTATACATTAGGGAATTACTAAAATGTCAGTGCCCTAATATGTCCCCAAATGCCATAGGGCCAATCTGCAGGTTAATAGTGTTAAAATGCTGTCCAGCTACCTTAGGCCTCTTTCACACATCCGTCTTTTTGAATCAGGCATGATCCGGCGTGTTGGTAAAAAAACGGATCCGGTACCGGATGTGTTTTTTTTACCATTGACTTTCATTAGCGCCGGATCGCGCCTGATGTCATTGCGTTGTCTCCGTTTTTGTCCGGATCCGGCGGAAATGTACATTCCGGCGGCCGGACAAAACTGGGCATGTAACGTTTTTTTTTTTTGCCGGAGCCGCTTGATGTGCCTGAAGCGGCGCATCAGGCGGCCGCAAACAATAGAATTCAATGGAACCGGATCAGACTTTTGTGCAATCCGTCAAAAGTCTGATCCGGAGTCTGGAAATCAAGGTCTACTACTACTACTACTACTATTACTACTACTACTACATTTTCCAGTGTCTCCGGGCATCAGAAACCCTCTTTTTCTGGGTTCAAAAGTTAAGGTCGGATCCAGCAAAAAACCGCATCCATGCATCAGTTTTTTTGTTTCAGCGCCGGATCCGTCCCTTCAGGTGTTCGACGAATCATAATCCCAAAACAATTTGATACTCATAAAAAATTCTTATTTTAAAAATTATTAAAATTAATACCAGTATTTTATTATAAAAAATGGATGAACACAACCAAATTTAATAAAATATAAAGCTTTATTGAAGACAAAAAATAAAAATTAAACATATACAATATATATAAAATTATTGTTACAATTAGTGTGTGTGGGGCTTCATGTGTCCAAAATGATTGGTATTTGATAAATTAATTTGAATAATAACCTCCTCAAGTGCTAAAGAATTGTGCATATATACCAAAAATTGGTGAAAATAAAAAAAAAATATATATATATATATATTGTATGATAACTATTAAATAATAATTTTAGTGCAACTAAAAAAATACATACATATATATATATACACCCTTCAAACATGGGTTGGACAGGCAGCCCCTACTGATGGTCTCCAAATGGTAGACCTCATTGAAAGATATGGGGCTACCAAGGAGATACAGGGAGAGACTACCCGGAAGGTAATGAGTAAATTCCCCAAACCTTCACCCGCCATTCGGCGAGCAGTGCGGAAGGCCGCCCAGGACACGTCTGGGGACGAAAGTGGCCCCATAATCTGTTGGCGGTGCCAAGAACCAGGACATGTGAGAGCTGATTGCCCCCACCTGACTGAGCCCATGGACACAAACTATGGGTACTATCAGTCTCACTATGCCGAACACATGTGTGCAGTGGGTAAACCAGAGGGACCCAATATGAATCATTTGTGTAAAGTGGAGGTGGAGGGTAACCCTGCTGTGGCTCTACTGGACTCAGGGAGTCTCGTGACCCTAATACGAGCCAGCCATGTCCATATCAGCGAGTATACTGGTCGAAAGATGGGTGTGTTGTGTATACATGGGGACCTAAAACATTATCCTACCACCCTGGTGATGATAAACACGCCAGCGGGGAGGAGGTGCCACGAGGTGGGGGTGGTGGTGAATTTGCATTATGATGTAATAATGGGGAGAGATTTTCCGTTATTTTCTGTGCTTTGGCCTGTAATTACCCCTCCCACGGAACAGTCATCGGCACCAGTGGCAACCAGGTTGCATTCTCCAGAAATTGGGCATGAACCTGGTGGCCCAGAGGAAGATGTGCTGGCGGTAGGAGTACCTTTGCCTTCGGTGAAGGAGGAAAACCCCTCTCCTATAGAAGTGTTAGCTGGGGAGAAGGAGGATTTGCCACCGGGACCAGAATTGTCAGACTTAAATGTGGCAGGTGACAATTTTGGTACGGCGCAACTCCAGGACCCTACGTTGACTCGAGCCCGGGAAAATGTACTGGTTGTCAATAGGGAACCCCAACACCCCGGGGCAGCTACAGTATTTCCCCGATTCGAGCTGAACCAAGATTTACTGTATCGGGTTGACAAAATACATGGGGAAATTGTCGAGCAATTGCTGGTACCGCAGTCATATCGGAGGTTGGTAATGGACTTAGCGCATGCGCATGTACTAGGGGTACATTTGGGCCAAAAGAAAACCCTAGACAGAATTCTACAGCGGTTTTACTGGCTAGGGGTCTATGAAGAAGTTAAACGGTATTGTAACTCTTGTCCCGTGTGCCAGGTAACCAGTCCGCAGCCTCATTTTCGGAGTCCCTTGGTGCCATTACCAATTATAGAGGTCCCGTTTGAGAGAATAGCCATGGATCTTGTGGGGCCGGTTAATAAATCAGCAAGGGGTCACCAACACATCCTCGTAGTTCTAGATTACGCTACCAGGTATCCTGAGGCTATTCCCCTGCGACACACCTCGGCCAAACTGATCGCAAAAGAACTCATGGGTATGTTCTCTCGGGTGGGAATCCCTCAAGAAATCTTAACAGATCAGGGGACCCCCTTTATGTCAAAAATCATGAAGGAACTCTGCCACTTGTTAAGTGTTAAACAGTTGCGCACATCGGTCTATCATCCCCAAACAGACGGTTTAGTAGAAAGGTTCAATAAAACCCTGAAGAATATGTTGAAAAAAGCAGTCTCTAAAGATGGTAAGGACTGGGATCTCTTGTTGCCATACCTGATGTTTGCAGTGCGGGAGGTGCCCCAGGCATCTACGGAGTTCTCGCCCTTTGAACTATTATATGGCAGACATCCCCGTGGCTTACTCGATATAGCTAAAGAGGCCTGGGAAAACCAACCAACTCCCCACAAAAGTGTGATAGAACATGTGGCCAAAATGCAAGAGAGAATGGAGACAGTCCTACCATTAGTCCGAGAACACATGGAAGCAGCACAAAGGTCACAGAGGCAGGTCTATAACCGGGAGGCACGGGTAAGGTCCTTTAACCCTGGGGATCGGGTGTTGGTACTTGTGCCTACAGTGGATAGTAAGTTCCTTGCAAGGTTGCAGGGACCCTACGAGATTATAGAGAAGGTGGGTCCAGTAAACTATAAAGTACACCAACCAGGGCGGAGAAAGCCAGAACAAGTATACCATGTGAATCTGCTCAAACCATGGAAAGACAGAGACCCGCTTGGTGAGGATTGTCCACGGCCTGCATTTCCAGTAGAGATGGCTTCCTTGCCTCAGGAGAAGGCAAGAGAAGTCCTCTCCGCCGTCAAAATAGCAGACACTTTGTCGCCCAGACAAGTTCAGGAAGTCCGAGAGTTTGTTAGGCGAAATACCGATGTTTTTTCGGAACTTCCTGGTCGTACCTCCCTAATCCAACATGACATTGTCATGGAGCCGCAGGCCAAAGGCCGATTAAAGCCATATCGGGTGCCTGAGGCCCGGCGACAAGCCATCTCGAAAGAGGTCAAGAAGATGCTGCAGTTAGGGGTCATTGAAGAGACCCAGAGTGAGTGGGCCAGCCCAATAGTCCTAATACCAAAGCCAGATGGGACACTAAGGTTCTGTAATGACTTCAGAAAACTGAATGAAATTTCTAAGTTTGACGCCTACCCCATGCCCCGGGTCGATGAGTTAATAGAGCGGTTTGGGCAGGCCCGGTATTTTTCAGTCATTGACCTCACAAAAGGGTATTGGCAGGTGCCCCTAACAAAAGCAGCGAGAGAGAAAACGGCTTTTGTAACACCTGAGGGACTGTTCCAGTATATAGTCCTACCCTTCGGGTTGCATGGCGCTCCAGCGACATTCCAGAGGTTAATGGACGTTGTTCTTCGTCCTTATCGCCGATATGCCGCGGCCTATCTGGACGATATTGTGGTGTACAGTACAGACTGGGAAAGTCACTTAGCCAAGGTACAGGCGGTGATAGATTCTCTGAGACAAGCAGGGCTAACTGCCAACCCAAAGAAGTGTTCCATAGGGTTGGAGGAAGCTCGGTACCTGGGGTATGTGATTGGGAGAGGAGTTATCAAACCCCAAATAAACAAAGTGGAGGCAATCCAAAACTGGCCCCGTCCCCTCACCACAAAGCAAGTGAAAGGGTTTTTGGGGTTAGTGGGATACTACCGGCGGTTTATTCCCAATTTTGCAACCCTGTCGGCGCCGTTAACTGACTGCCTAAAAGGGAGGAAGTCAGTAATGGTGCGATGGAATGATCAGCTTGAAGAAGCGTTTGTAAAACTAAAAGGGGCACTGTGTGGGTCACCAGTTCTGATCACACCCGACTTCAAAAGAGAATTCGTTGTCCAGACTGATGCGTCAGAGGTAGGTCTGGGTGCCGTGTTGTCTCAGGAGGTTAACGGGGAGGAGCATCCCATTAGTTTCCTGAGTCGAAAGCTTACTCCAGCTGAAACCAGATACAGCATTGTAGAGAGAGAGTGCCTGGCCATCAAGTGGGCACTGGAGTCATTGCGCTACTATCTGTTGGGGAGAATGTTTCGGTTGGTAACTGATCATTTCCCTCTGACTTGGATGAGTCAAGCCAAAGAGAGAAATGCACGAGTCACCAGGTGGTTTCTGTCTCTGCAAAATTTCAAATTTTCAGTAGAACATCGGGCAGGCAAATTACAGGGGAACGCAGATGCACTGTCCAGAGTTCACTGTATGTCATGTGTCCACCCTCCTAAGGTTGAACAAAGGGGGGAGGTATGTGGTACACCAAAGGGGGTCTTGATGGATGGGAGATATATTTATCCTAGCAGACTGGAGTTTGGTCAAGATTTTCCCTGATCTCAAGGACCTGTGATGAGGTCATAGTCACGTGATCAGGTCAGCTGATGTATACCTCACCTGAGGGTGTGGACTAGGCCTATAAAACAAGGAGCTGTTGTAGTTGGTGGGTGTGGAAGGAAAGAGTTTGGCTGGAGTCAGCCTGGAAGCTTGTTTTGTTACAGTGTATCAGTGTGCACCAGGAAGCGAGTACCAGACCACCCGGAATGGCACCTGGCGGTCTCTGCTGTCTTGCAGCCACTTAGTTAAGCCCGTCCCAAGCAAGGGTGAGTCTGGGACCAGTGGTTCTCCAAACTGGAGTGATTTATGTTCTGCTTTGATTTTGTTATCTGGACTTTTTGTTGAACCCGTTATTAAAACCACTGAACTTTGAACTAAAAGCCTGTGTGTATGCCTCATTACTGCGGCCCGGCCCCTGCCTACCAGAGCGGATCCCTACACCTTGTACATAGTCACTATGTGCCTCCTGTTTCTAAATTCATTTTTGGCTCTAAGGGCCCTAAATGGGTTTCTGTCTGTTGTGGGACATGCAAAGCTTGCCAATATATGGTAAAAACAGATATCTTTTATGATTCCAGTAATACTAAGGAATTCAAGATATTACATTTTATCAACTGTCGTACAAGTATGGTTATATATTTAGCCACTTGTCCATGTAATTCCATTTATGTTGGAATGACGACACGTGAATTACGTGTCAGAGTTTTAGAACATATTAAGGATATTAAGGCAGCCGACAAAATCAAGGCTACAGAGGGTGGAGATTTTTCTAAGTTAAAACCCTTAGCAAGGCATTTTTGTGAATTTCACCCACATCAGTCACATTTGTTGAAAGTAAGAGGTATTGATAGAATTCATATGGGAAACAGGAGAGGGGATCTCACGAAATTACTGGCACAAAAGAATGTAAATGGATCACTATGTTAGAGAGCATGATTCCTAGGGGTCTTAATGAACAGTGGGGTTTTTCAAGTTTTCTTTAATTACATAGTGGCTGGGTTTTTCTTTTTCTCTTTCTTTCTCTTACTTTTTCTTTTTTCTGATTCCATATTAATGTATTTTTGTTATGGGATATATTTATTTTGGCACATTTTTCATCAGTAATTTTCTTTACATATTATTATTAATATTATTATAATCATTATTGTATATTTTTTTTATATATGTTTATTATTTATTTTTACACATTTATACATATGTTTCTTTACACATTTATATATATTGTAATTAAATATGAGGATTAATTGGAGTATGATTATGGTTACTATTATATATATGTGTGGTTTATATTAATTTTCATTGTATTATTTGATTTATACACTGTGTATATATTATGAAAATATTGGTAATAGATGAATGAATTATGTGCATATATTATTCCTCTTTTTACAGATTAATAATGGATCAGCTTAATCTAAAATAAATTTGACTTTTATATCTTGTTTAGAACGTATTGCAGCGATTTCCCATTACCAAAATGGATGCAGGAGCGCTGTGCGCCATTCTGCGCATGCGCCCGCTCTGCCGTGGTTCCTGTGTCCGGATTGGTGCGCCACAGACGGTGTCATATGACGCCCTCTGTGACGCACTTCCGGTCCCTGGACATCGCGGTGGTGGGGGTAGTATGTTCAGCAAATGGCGCCACATAATTATAGCACTCCTGATTGATTGATTTTTTGATTAAACAGCTGAGGTTCTCCTATAAAAAGACACCTGTGCCCAGACACACCACTCCCTGACGAAGCAACTGCGAAACGTGCGTTGGAGTGGTGTGTGCTGGGGCAGTAGTGTGTCTTAACTGGTTGGTATCTCCTGCTTTTATTTATTTTGTGCACTATTGTTTTTTCTCCAAAGTTCACTGCTATTATAGCACATATTGTTGTGTGATTAATTAAGCGTTATTCAGCGTTACTTTTATCAAAAACAACACACCTTATGTGCATTGATATTTCCATCTGATGGTTTAGGCACCAGTGTGTTTTTTTTTTTTTCTTTGGAGTTCACTGATAATTTAACACATGTTGTTGTGTGATTAATTCAGCGTTATATATATCTTTTTTCATTAATAATACACTTTATGTGCACTGATATTTTCATTTGATGGTTTGTGCACCAGATGTGTTTTTTTGATTTTCACTGATATATTTTTCATCACATTCTGTGATTTATGTATATGCTTTTTATTGTTATACTTATAATTTTTTGTATATCAATTTGGTGCACATATATATATATATATATATATATATATATATATATATATATGTATATATATGTATGTATTTTTTTAGTTGCACTAAAATTATTATTTAATAGTTATCATACATTATATATATATATTTTTTTATTTTCACCAATTTTTGGTATATATGCACAATTCTTTAGCACTTGAGGAGGTTATTATTCGAATTAATTTATCAAATACCAATCATTTTGGACACATGAAGCCCCACACACACTAATTGTAACAATAATTTTATATATATTGTATATGTTTAATTTTTATTTTTTGTCTTCAATAAAGCTTTATATTTTATTAAATTTGGTTGTGTTCATTCATTTTTTATAATAAAATACTGGTATTAATTTTAATAATTTTTAAAATAAGAATTTTTTATGAGTATCAAATTGTTTTGGGATTATACATTTGTTTATTGATATTCATTAAAATATTGAATAGTGTCATTTCTGGTATTTCTTTTCTATATAGGATTTTGCTTTGTTCGACGGATCATGCCTGATACAAAAAGACGGATGTGTGAAAGAGGCCTTACTGAAAGCACGGCTACCGAGAGAATCTGAACTCTGTTCCTCCAGGGAGGAGAAATTTCTCAATCATAAAGTGGGTTTCATTGCAGCCATATTTCAGTTTTTCTTTTTTAATGAAATTACCAAAATTGCTACATTTCTGGGGTTTTTTTTCAGTCAAGATGGGGTGCAGAGTGTACATTAATGAGAAAAAATGAACTTTTTTGAATTTACCAAATGGCTGCAATGAAACAGAGTGAAAAATTTAAAGGGGTCTGAATACTTTCTGTACCCACTGTAGTATTATGAGCAGTGGCATACGTGCTGCAGAGCAAGCTGTTAAAGTGCCAGGGCGTGCTTACAGCCACTATACCTCAAAGTTAGCACTTCCGATATTTATTGCCGATTACCACTATGGCTACAAGAAAATACTGTTTTGTTTTGTTTTCTTTCCCTTTAATATATACCGAAATTAGGATTTAATTAACACTGACGTATTCCTCTATGAAAGAAACACCGTATTCTGACTATTATGGAAGCAAATAGTCTGGAGTTTGCTGGGATTGAAAGGAAAGGTCAGAAGAATGTAAAGAGCATACACTTTTACAAACTTTTTACTAAGCCAGTGCATCTAAAATAAAAAATAAGCAACTTTGATACAAATATCTGAATATATAAAAGGTGTTGTAATGTTGAGCTCTGTATATCGCCACCCACAACACTAATTTGCATCTTTCTGTGTACAATGTGCATAGGCAGAAATCTACCAATCTGTGGTGGGGTGGGGTTATATGGAGGTCATGAATATGGAGGACTACATGGCAGTAGGTTCACTAGTCCTTTAGTGATAAATCATTTCCCGCTGATAAAACAGTTATATTATCAAAATTACAGATTAGGAAGTGACATATCTCAGGAATCAGCATCATACTGCTCTCACTATGTGGCAGAAACATGGAGACAAATTCCCATTATAACCTCAATAGTTTCCTTGTCTTGACATACACGTGCTGGGATGTAATATTATATGGTAATGCATTATTAAAAGAAAAAAGATAAAGTAACTAAAAACACGATAAAGATTGAGTTATCAGTGTTAATATATTATAGTAGCTTATTTTTATTTTTTATTGCTTAGAAAAACATTTCAACCCTCACTTTAAGATAGCCAACCAAGCAGCTAAGGGCTGAACCAGTAGGGAATAAACTTTAATCTTAACTCAATATTATCACAATTACACTCTGTCTATATATATTCTCTCTAAATCCGTATATACTCTGTATAAGGATTTGGTTACTGTATGTGTACAATATACAAGAAAGGAAAGTTTAGATCGCTTTTCTGTGCATAGGATAGTAAAAAAGAGGACCCCATAAGCCTGTGAAGCATACCTTTTAACGATCAAATCCCAATAGAGCGATACATAAATAGATGAATAAATATTTTAACTCCTAACAAAACAGAGTAATGATGTTATCTGACATCACGCTACGATGCATTGTGATACTTTATTCAATGCAGTATGCAAACATCTACCCACTGAATACATAAACCAAACAGCCAGAGAATATCCTGTTGATGTCAAGACCCAAAAGAACAGGATGTAGATTGCGGATTGTTCAAGGAGACATTGTTGTAATAGGTAAATTGGATAGGAAGTACCTAAAATAATGGTCAGGAGAAAGACAGGTGCAGGGAGCTGGAATAATTGAAAACACTGATCCGACATTGTGGATATAGAACGGGTGCTCATAGTTAGAACCATTATACAGCTCTGGCAAAAATTAAGAGACCACTGCACAATTCTATAAAAATCAGCTTCTCTACATGTCTGACAGCCATTCCATTCAGTGTCAGTTGAATTCCAACCAGAATACACCTCATTCTACTTAATGTGCTTCTGATTAGTGATCACCCGAACCAAATCTTATTTAACGAAGGAAAGTATAAAAAACACTGCTATGGTGTTCACAATCATCTTACAATAGGACAGGCTGGATGGCAAAACAAGTGCTAGTAATATCCCAAAAGTAATAGGAATGAAAAAATAAAAAAAATAACTTAACCATGCCAAAGGAGTTGAAAAGAAAAGTCTTGAGGAATAGAAGGGCTCAATTCTAGCTTTACTAGCAGAGGGATACAATAAGCGGGTGCATTTTGTACCGTTGGCAGGACTGCCTAATGCTGAGACACTATCTAAGTTGTTTGTGGAGCACGTTGTGCAGTTACATGGCATGCCTCTGAGTGTGGTTTCTGATAGAGGGGTACAATTTGTGTCCAGATTTTGGAGGGCTTTTTGTAAAAGGTTGGGAAATTGCCTGACCTTCTCCTCGGCCTACCATACTGAGACCAACGGTCAGATGAAGAGGACCAATCAGTCATTGGAACAAATTTTTCGGTATCTTGCCATGTCTCAGCAGGATGATTGGTGCTTTTCATTGCCCGTGGCTGAGTTTGCGTTTAATAATCTAATCAGTCCACTGGCACTTCTCCATTCTTTTGTAACCACGGTTTTCAACCACATTTTGGCGAATTTTCCAGGTTGGATTCAGGATGTCCAGGGGCGGATTCGGCAGTTCAACGATTGGGGAGGTTTAGAGGGAACTCCAGAAGAACATTGGGGAAGCCCAGGGCAAACATAAATATTTTGCTGATAAGCAACGATCTATAGGACCTGTATTTCTGGTGGGAGATAAAGTGTGGTTGTCTATCAAGAACATACGGTTGATTGTTCCTTCTGCTAAGCTGGGTCCCAAGTTTATAGGTCCTTATGAAATCATTAAGGTTGTAAATCCAGTTGCGTTTCGTTTACGCTTACCTTCGTCGCTTTGGATTCCCAATGTGTTCCATAAGTCCCTCCTGAAGTCATTTGTACCTTCCACTGTTGAATCTCCATCCCTCCCGTCGCTTGTCTCTGTGAATGGTCAGACTGAGTATGAAGTTGAACGGATTGTGGATTTTCGTATGGCCCACCGTTCATTTCAGTATTTGGTTCATTCAAAGGGTTACGGTCCTGAGGACCGATCGTGGATCCCGGCGTGATCTGTCCATTCTAATCGCCTGGTTCAAGCCTTTCATATTCGTTATCCTTGGAAGCCTCTGGTTCGGTGGCCCCCCCTTGAGAGAGGGGTACTATCATGATCCAAACCGGGTTTTGTATCCTGTCTCTCTTTCCCGGTCCGGTCTGACCATGTCAAGGGTTAACTTTTCTTTGCCTCATTCTGATGTTAGGTCAACTATTTCTCTCCACTGCAGCCTGCAGGCCGTGTCAATTATAGTTTCTGCCTAAGGCGTGTGTAGCTGACTCTGCGTACCCTGATTCGTCCTTCTGCTTTTGCTGACTAGTCCCGTGTCTGTTTATTCCCTTCTTCCCATCCCGACTCTGTGTTCCCCTTTCATGTTTGGACTCCCTGGTACTTCACTTGACCTGGACTCTGACCTGCTATTTCGTCTCTTGTCTTTGGCATATCTGCTCCTGTCTGGTACTGACCCTTTTGACTTGTTTCTAACTCTGTGTTTGCTTATTCCTTTGGTACTGCGCTATAGACTAATATCGACCCGGCTAGTTTGACAATTTTGGTGGTGGCCTCGCTGCTGCGCTGCAGGTCTGCTCTTGCTTTATGCAGTCCTCCCTCTACTCTATTGCCATCTAGTGGAGCTTGCTTCTACCAGCATTGCAGTAGCAGCATGACAACATCCATGTGTGTTATTCCTATGCACGTGTGCTGGCTGTTTTGTGGCCCATGCTGACATTAAAAAACGGACATGTCAGCGTGTTTTGTCTACGGACACACGATCCGTGGAAACACACTGACATGTGCACAGACCCATTCACTTGAATAGGCAAATAGCTCTCCGCTCCTCCCGAGTCAATCCGCATGGCTGCCCAATGGTATAAAATTTTGTGACACACCCATAGTGTCAATGTGGCGCCCTGAGGGTCCAGTCGCCACGGAGATGTTACATCTCACCTGAGGTGTGACACCTGACTCTCAGGTAAGGAGGAAGCACCCCATTGGCTCCCACCACCTGCACCCAACATACACTATGCTGGCTGAGCACAGGCGGACGCTTCGGGAGGATGGTCTGACTCAGGCTGGTTAGAACAGGGTGTAGTTAGTTGGTGGGTGGAGCTTAGGCAGCACTTAGGCTGCGTGTTAGTTTAGAGATGAGTGTAGTGTCAGGCAGTCAGTGAGTGGGTACTGGACTGTCCTGCTGCTCCTTTGAGTTCATCTCAGGGAGCCGTGCTGTGAGAGCGAAAGAGTCCAGGGCAAGACAGCAATTGGAGCTGTGCCCCCATCCTGAAGAAGGAAGGACCAGGCGAACATTGGGGAACGGTCCCTAGATTAGTGGGAAGGCTAAGGCTCCGCTAGTAACACCGACAACAGTGGTCACTTCACGGGGCCACTAGCCACCATAATCTCAACGGAAGGCAGCTTAGGGGTCAAGTACGTGCAGAACATAGGGCCGTGATCTGTGAACTGAAAGGACCCAATACTCCCTTGTCCGAGGGCTCTGTGGTGGCGTGGTGCATGGTAGCAAGGAGAGTTAGCACCGAGAGAGAAGAAGCCGGAAAGGAACATACTGAAAGGGGAGTCTTTGGAAGTGCGACTAACTTACCTGAGGGTTGCTGGACCACTCTCTTGGAGGACACAGTGCCTGGCTGGTATCTGTATGTGCACAACAGACTGTGAGTAAAACCTTGAAACTGCAACAGAACTGTTTCCCTGATTATTCCAGCGATGCACACTCCCCTCTGCTACATCCTCAAGCAACATCCCTGCACTACAACATTATCTTGCCCTGGAAGGACACAGCCTCACCTGTAGGAGGCCTATCATCTAGCTGCCCATCACCATCCCTTCCAGAGGACCTGCACAGCAGCACTGGTCACCCTGACCAGGTACTACAGGTGGCGTCACGAATCATCATACGAACACTTTCCCCTGTAAATATCCCCCATTTATGGTGAGCGCCCAGGGCCACGGACCGAGCCGTGGCTGCCCGTGACATCCCCCATAGAAGTCGACGGGCTCGGTGCCGAGTACCCCCACTGCCCTGGGAGGGCGGCTCATCAATATGATCACTGCACCCCTAGATGAATTCATTGAGAGGTGTAGTTCGTAAAAATGAGGTCACTTATTGGGATACTGCTGTTTAGGCACCTCAAGGGCTCTCCCAGTGGGTCATGGCACCTGCAAACCATAACAGTAAAATCTGGCACTCTTTCCCTTCTGAGCTCTGCCATGTGCCTAAACAGTGGTTTACCCCACATATGGGGTATCAGCGTACTCAGGACAAACTGCACAATAACTCTTGAGGTCCAATTTCTTCTGTTACCCTTGGTAAAATAAAAAATTGGGGGCGAAAAGATCATTTTTGTGGAAAAAAATATGATTTTTATTTTTATGCCTCTACGTTATAAACTTCTGTGAAGCATTTTGGGGGTTCAAAGTACTCACCAAAGATAAGTTCCTTTGGGGGTCCAGTTTCCAAAATGGTGTCACTTGTGGGGGTTTCCACTGCTTAGGCACATCAAGGGTTCTCCGACATGGCATCCGATCTTAATTCCAGCCAATTTTGCGTTGAAAAAGTAAAACAGCACTCCTTCCCTTTTGAGCTCTGCCGTGCGCTCAAACAGTGGTTTACCCCGACATATTGTGCTGATGTAAATTAGACATGTGGGAAATGTTACTTATTAAGTATTTTCTTTGACATATTTCTATGATTTAAGGGCATGAAAATTCAAAGTTAGAAAATTGTGAAATTTTCAAAATTTTTGCCAAATTTTTGTTTTTTTCACAAATAAACGCAAGTAATATCAAAGAAATTTTACCACTATCATGAAGTACAATATGTCATGAGAAAACAATGTCAGATCACCGGAATCCATGGAAGCATTCCAGAGTTTTTACCTCATAAAGGGACAGCGGTCAGAAATGTAAAATTTGGCCTGGTCATTAACATGCAAACCAACCTTGGAAGTAAAGGGGTTAAAGCTACAGTGAATTATAGGAAGCTGCACAAGACCACACAAAAAAAAATTAACCCACTCTCTGATCCTTCAGCAGTGTAGGAAATTGTGGCAAGACAGGTTTTCTTTGTCAATCACAAATCGAATCTCCAAGTATTCGAATTTATGTGAAACTGCATATTTCAGAAATTTCAAGTCGAACTTAATCTTTCACGGATTGATGCACTCATCTCTACTCTTTACTATTTAAAGAGGTTTTCCAGCCTTGTAAGAAAAGTCTGTAGCTACTCTATGTGATTGCAGACTTCCAAATTTTAACCCCTTTCTGACATCAGACGTAATATTCTTTCCATGTGCCCTGCGCCTATTTGACCAGGAATGGAATATTACGTCCATGCGATCGCCCGCTTACACGTGGGGTGTGTGGGCGATCGGCGCGCAGGGTGTCAGCTGACACCAGGCACTTTAACCCTCAAAATGCTGCTATCAAACACGATTGCAGCATTCCACAAGCGGGCAGAGTGCTGACAACCCCTCTGTCTTTTGATCGGAGACCCAGCGGCATGACGAACCTGGTTATGGTAAAAAAAATTTGAATGGGCCACACAGGGATAGTTAATAATAATAATCTTTAATCATATAGTGCCAACATATTCCACAGCGCTTTACAGTTTAACAGTTTCAAAACACAAGTCATAAGTAACAACATTAACAATATAGTAATTAAAGCAAAATAAGATGACCCTGCTCGTGAGAGCTTACAATCTACAATGAGGTGGGGAGATACAAAGTACAGGTGTGTATATACAATGGTGTATTTACAATGATGGTCCAGCCATCTTCAGGGAGTGAGGGATGGATGGAGATAGTGAATGGGCTACACACGCACACTTACACATAGAATGACTTTGATTAGTGAACGTGATAGGCCGCTCTGAACAAATGTGTTTTGAGGGAGTGCCTGAAATTATGCAAAGTTAGCTTTTATCAGTCAAGATGGGGTGCAGAGTGTACATTAATGAGAAAAAATATGAACTTTTTTGCATTTACAAAATGGCTGAAATGAAACAAAGAGTGAAAAATTTAAAGAGGTCTGAATACTTTCCGAACCCACTGTATATATACATATATATATATATATATATATATATATATATAATATATATACATAATACCGTATATATATGTATATACATATATATATAGTGCCGGAAAAAGATATGTTTACAATTGAGTGTAAAAAAAAAACTTTAAAATGTAAAATCCCTGTCATGATTTCACTTCTTAAAAGTGTACACAATGAGCGAGATTATCAAAAACTGATAGTAAAACTGGCTTGCGACTACAGATGCCAATAATGTCTGTAAAGCGCTGTGGAATTATTGGCGCTATATAAATGAGTAAAATAAATAAATAAAATGTATGGGTGGCATGACTAAATACTAGTTGTAGCGAAATATCCACAATAAAATACTTGAATATTAAGATTTTTGGGTTTTGTTGAATTTGCAAAGATCTTTTTTGCCGGCTATGTATATATATATATATATATATATATATATATATATATATATATATATAATGAATGAGTATACCCACGTCATGTGGTCCATTTTATGTGCCATCCTTTGATAAAAGCAAGCGAATGTGAAGTTCATTATTTGGCTTGCTTACTAAGTTTCCTGAACATCTTCATTTCTTATGACCTTTGACTTGTATTCTGACTTTGAACCATCAGTTCCCAAATCTGTTTAGTTGGTTAGTCATGTGTCAGCAGCTGCCTAGAGGGGTAATGTAGGGTCATGACTTGTGGGTGACCCGCAGTGAAGAAATGCATCTTTTTAAGCCCAGATTAGACTGGAGTTCCCATTTAGAAACTTCATGTATAGGCCATAGAAAATAGTCTATTTAGTGTCCAGCTAGGTTGACATGCCGAGCATTCATGGCACCTTACATACTAAGGTACTGTATACCTATGCTCAGTTTCTATATACGATGCAACATGTTGTGTTGCCCCAAGTAGAACTTGGAGGAAAAGGGTGTTCAAATAGATGCAGAAACCCCGTAATGACCTGTTTCTTTTAGAGATTTCCTCATGTAATCGTTTGACATTCCTTGTGATCCAGACACCAAAGTGAGAACAGATTTTCCAAACTTGATGTGCAACAAACAAGTCTTAAAAGGGTCAACTCTGCTGACAGACTACCTTTTACAGTGATTAGAGCTAACAGAACATACAGGTGCTTCTCACAAAATTAGAATTTTTTTTACCACACCTTTTCCTCCCACTCAACTTTCCATTAATATGCTTGGATACAGCACTCTGTGAACATCCAGCTACTTTAGCAATAACCATTTGTGGCTTACCCTCCATGTGGAGTGTGTCACTGACTGCTTTCTGGACATCTGTCAAGTCAGCAGTCTTCCCCATGATTGTGGAGCCTACTGAAATAGACTAAGGGGCCTTTTTAAACGCTTAGGAAGCCTTTGCAGATGTTTTTTGTTAATTATTCTAATTTACTGAGATAATGACTATTATTATTATTATTATTATTATTTATTTCTATAGCACCATTGATTCCATGGTGCTGTACATGAGAAGGGGTTACATACAAATTACAGGTATCACTTACAGTAAACAAACTAACAATGACAGACTGATACAGAGGGGAGAGGACCCTGCCCTTTCGGGCTTACATTCTACAGGATTGTGAGGCAGGAGACAGTAGGTCGGGGGGTTGCAGCAGTTCCGGTGTTGGTTGAGGCAATATCTCCGGTAGTGGTGAGGAGGACTATTCGGTTTTCATTGGCTGTAAGCCATAATCATCAACAATAACAGAAATAAACACTTGAAATAGATCACTCTGTTTGTAATGACTCTATATAATATATGAGTTTCACTTTTTGTATTGAAGAACTGAAATAAATGAACTTTTTGATGATATTCTAATTTTGTGAAAAGCACCTGCATCATACAGATTATCCCAATTTAGCACTGACACCAACTTAAATGGAAAATTCTATGCTGACAAAATGTCTGTCATGGAAGTAACTTGCATGCCTACACAGTGCTCCTCTACTCATTGTGTACAGTCATGGCCAAAAGTTTTGAGAATGACACAAATATTAATTTTTACAAAGTCTACTGCTTCACTTTTTCTAATGGCAATTTGCATATACTCCAGAATGTTATAAAGAGTGATCAGCTTAACAGCAATTACTTGCAAAGTCAATATTTGGCTAGAAAATGAACTTTATCCCCCAAAACACATTTCAACATCATTGCAGCCCTGCCTTAAAAGGACCAGCTAACCTCTTTTCAGTGATTGCTCCATTAACACAGGTGTGGGTGTTGATGAGGACATGGCTGGAGATCAATCTGTCATGATTAAGTAAAAATGAGACCACTGGACACTTTAAAGGAGGCTGGTGCTTGGCATCATTGTTTCTCTTCTGTTAACCATGGTTATCTCTAAAGAAACACGTGCAGTCATCATTGCAATGCACAAAAATGGCCTAACAGGGAAGAGTATCGCAGCTAGAAAGATTGCACCTCAGTCAACAATCTATCGCATCATCAAGAACTTCAAGGAGAGAGGTTCCATTGTTGCCAAAAAGGCTCCAGGGCGCCCAAGAAAGACCAGCAAGCGCCAGGACCGTCTCTTAAAAGTGTTTCAGCTGTGGGATCGGGCTACCAGCAGTGCAGAGCTTGCTCAGGAATGGCAGCAGGCAGGTGTGAGTGCATCTGCACGCACTGTGAGGCGGAGACTCTTGGAGCAAGGCCTGGTCTCAAGGAGGGCAGCAAAGAAGCCACTTCTCTCCAGAAAAAACATCATGGACAGACTGATATTCTGCAAAAGGTACAAGCAGTGGACTGCTGAGGACTGGGGTAAAGTTATTTTCTCTGATGAATCCCCTTTTCGCTTGTTTGGGACATCAGGAAAACGCCTCATTCGGAGAAGACAAGGTGAGCGGTACCACCAGTCTTGTCTCATGCCAACTGTTAAGCATCCTGAAACCATTCATGTGTGGGGTTGCTTCTCAGCCAAGGGAATCAGCTCTCTCACAGTCTTGCCTAAAAACACAGTCATGAATAAAGAATGGTACCAGAATGTCCTCCAAGAGCAACTTCTCCCAACCCTCCAAGAGCAGTTTGGCGATCAACAATGCCTTTTCCAGCATGATGGAGCACCTTGCCATAAAGCAAAGGTGATAACTAAATGGCTCAGGGAACAAAACATAGAGATTTTGGGTCCATGGCCTGGAAACTCTCCAGATCTTAATCCCATTGAGAACTTGTGGTCAATCATCAAGAGACGGGTGGACAAACAAAAACCTAAAAATTCTGACAAAATGAAAGCATTGATTGTGCAAGAATGGACTGCTATCAGTCAGGATTTGGTCCAGAAGTTGATTGAGAGCATGCCAGGGAGAATTGCAGAGGTCCTGAAGAAGAAGGGTCAACACTGCAAATATTGACTTGCTGCATTAACTCATTCTAACTGTCAATATAAGCTTTTGTTACTCATATGTTTGCAATTATTATATTTCCGTCTGTGATAAAAACATCTGTCAAACACACATAAAAATCAGAGGGCAGCAGATCATGTGAAAATATAATATTTGTGTCATTCTCAAAACTTTTGGCTATGACTGTAGTTTCTCCCGTGTCAGGTCGTCCCACTGGGTCTGCTTCTTTGCAGCACTGCTGCTTTCGCACATGGCAATCATTTGGTCTTGGGGGCATGGCTGGTCTCTGTAGGATTTTTATTCTGCAATATCCTGCAGAGATTAGGTTCCCCAGCCTATCCCATGCTAGTAGGGTCTTTATTAGGTGCCTCCTCCTACCACTCCACGCACAAACGTTGGTTGTTATCTCGATGGTACCCACTTATGCATTCCTCTATATTTCACTTCCCAGTAATGACCCAGCTTGTTTGTTTACCTGTTCTATCTGACTTATCTGTTGCTGACCTCGGCTATGTTTACTGATGCTGTGCTGCTTGCCCTGACCTCAGAACATCCGATAACGCCTTGTTTTGCCCCTCTGTACATCGAACCGGGCCTCTGAAACTCGGTCAGCTGCAAACCCGAGGAATGCCCTGGAGTGTTACCTGGTGACTAACGATGGCAAAGCCTATCCTCACCATCAGAGGCTCTAGAGAATACCCATTAGTCACTTAGCTATGCCTCTCCAAGGTAAGCCCAGCCTGTGGCACAGTGGGTTATAATGACACAGCATTAAAGATAACAGATGGAATAAAACTAAATGATGACCATATTCACAGTGAAAGCACAGTTACTGCCTTTTAGTTATTGAACTAAATATGTTTCTGGCTAGTCTTTGAGCACCATAATGATCAACAGACAAAATAAGGCATTCATTTATGCACTGCTCCTAGATAACCTCAGTACATGAATCCAGCACCAGAACCAATGTCACAACATGAATGCATCATCAGAACTATTGTTAGTACATGAATGCATCACCAGAACTACCTTCAGTATACAGTACAGACCAAAAGTTTGGACACACCTTCTCATTTAAAGATTTTTCTGTATTTTCATGACTATGAAAATTGTGAATTCACACTGAAGGCATAAAAACTATGAATTAAACACATGTGGAATTATATACTTAACAAAAAAGTGTGTAACAACTGAAATTATGTCTTATATTCTAGGTTTTTCAAAGTAGCCACCTTTTTGCTTTGATGACTGCTTTGCACACTCTTGGCATTCTCTTGATGAGCTTCAGAGGTAGTCATCGGAAATGGTGTTCACTACACAGATGTGCCCTGTCAGGTTTAATAAGTGGGATTTCTGGCCTTATAAATGGGGATGGGACCATCAGTTGTGTTGGGCAGAAGTCTGGTGGATACACAGCTGATAGTCCTACTGAATAGACTGTTAGAATTTGTATTATGGCAAGAAAAAAGAGTTAAGTACAGAAAAACGAGTGGCACTCATTACTTTAAGAAATGAAGGTCAGTCAGTTCGAAACAATTGGGAAAACTTTGAAAGCGTCCCAAGTGCAGTTGCAAAAACCATCAAGCGCTACAAAGAAACTGGCTCACATGAGGACCGCCCCAGGAACGGAAGACCAAAAGTCACCTCTGTTTCTGAGGATAAGTTTATCCGAGTCACCAGCCTCAGAAATCGAAGGTTTACAGCAGCTGGGGTTAGAGACCAGGTCAATGCCACACAGGGTTCTAGCCAGAACATTTACAAAAATTTTTTTAAAAAGGGGGACTTTGGCAGAAGGCCTTAGGTAAAATAGCTGTAGGAAACCATGAAGGACAGGCAAAAGCAGAAAGACTTGTTTGGGCAAAAAAACACAAGGAATGGATTTTGACAGTGGAAATTGTGCGGGGGTTGATGATCCAAATTTGAGATTTTGGTTCCCCAACCCCGTTTCTTTGGTGACCGAAAAGGTGAACGGAATGGATTACATGGGTTTCCCCCACCGAAAATCATGGAGGAGGAGGGTTTTGGCGGGGGGGTTTTTTGCGGTGACACTATTGGAGTTTATTCAAAATTAATACTAACCCCAATGGTACCACGCATCTTGCGGGGGCATCTTTCCTCTGGTTTGCTTTGGTTGTACCTTTTTTATTTTTCCACAGTACAATGCCACAAAACCCTCCGGTTGAAGGGCTATTTGACAAAGGAGAGTGGGGGGGGGTCTCCCAGACCCCTGGCCCCAGTCCCGACTAACCCAATCGTGAGGGTTTTGGGGGAAAGCTGGCCCCGAGTGAAGGCAAAAGGGCCAAAACAAGTGTAAGCTTTTGGGAACCCTTCAAGATTTTGGAAGCCCTTTCCCCCGGTGTCCCTTTGAAGCTCAAAAAGAGAACCCCAAGGGGGAAAAGCCTCATCAAAGAAAAGGTAGCTATTTGAAAACCCCTAGAAATAAGACATAATTTCGTTGATACACTTTTTTTTGTTAATAATAATTCATATGGTTTTTCATATTTTGATGCCTTCGTGTTAAAAATTTCAATTTTATAGTATGAAAAACAGAAAAAAATTTAAATGAGAAGGTTGGGCCAATTTTTTGGTCTGTACTGTATAAAATATCAGGACCCCATTAATAAATAAATAGGGAACCAAAACCCCATAAGTCATGAATGCACACCGAACGAATGTACTGAATACAGCAACAGGCCACCTCAGTATATAATAGAGCCCAAAAACCTCATGGTTCCTGTATGAGGGCCCTTGACAGGGCAATTTGCAATGTCGATCAGCCCCCCAAACCCTTTTTATCGATGAATCTGCAATCTCAGGTGCCCCTTAAAAAGGTTGGGATGCGGGAGTCGTTCTTCCAGCCATTTCAGACTGGGACATACATTTTGTGACCCCAAAATGGGGCCCCGCCCCAATAATGTAGAAATTTGGGGGGAATTAATGGGTATATAAAGAGTAAATAAATATACGTAACCACAGTAGATTAGCCCCCAGTCATAACTAATAAATTTTTACCTCTAAACCCCTTACAGCAGGGGTGGGCCCCTCGGCCCCCGGTCATTTCGACCCTCAATTTTTTTTTATCCGGCCCGGGCAGATTCCTGGGATCTGCAGTACTTTTGGGGCGGCAGCTTTTTTGAGGGCCGCCGCCCTTTTAATTTTAAAATTTTGCTCTGTGGATGTGCAGCAGGTTCACTACTGAGCGCAAAGAGAGCAAAAAAGATTTCCCCTAAAGGGGTTGGCGAAAATTTCGATACAAGAAGTACGGCCCCGAAGGGGTATCCCCGATACCCAAAATTTCGGCGACCCCCGATTCCGTCCGGGGAACCAAAAGCAATCTAGGCACAGAATTGTAACAAAAAAAACCCTTTTTTTCCCTTTTGTAAACACTAAATATACCAAAAAAAAAATTTTAAATTATATATAAAATATAAATTTACATGTCATTGTGACATAAATATAAATATATTTAAGTTCATCCCCTTTTACATAGAAAAAAAGCCCTGATTCAATTCCCCGGGAATCGGTTTTGTGAAAAAACAGAACACCCACATAAAATAAAATTGGTTTAAAGTTTTAACCTGTCTTTTTTTGTTTTAAATCTGATTTGCACAAACAATTCTGGTGTTTGTGCAAAATTTCCCCTGTAGGGGTTAATTAAAGGGTAAATTCGTTGTAAAAAAAAGGATTTTTTTCACAAAATTTCACCCCTTTAATTAACCCCACAGGTGTGAAATTTGACAATAACCAGTAATTGTTATGAAAACAATAGATCAAAAACTTGAAAGAAGGTTAATCTAGTAAACCATGTGTCATTTCTGTCGGGTTCTGCCCTTTTCACAAAAAGCCGGCAATTGAATTAGGGCTATTATGTATGGAAGTGTATGAAATATAAATATATATATATATATTATATTTAAGTGTCACAAATTCAATGACTTTTTTATATAATTTTTATATAAAAATTTTTTGGGGTGTAAAATTGTTGAAAAAAAAAAGCGTGGGCC
This sequence comes from Oophaga sylvatica, assembly GCA_033576555.1. Classification (NCBI taxonomy): domain Eukaryota; kingdom Metazoa; phylum Chordata; class Amphibia; order Anura; family Dendrobatidae; genus Oophaga; species Oophaga sylvatica. The sequence continues at coordinate 300,990,259 of JARQOD010000001.1, read as the reverse complement.
CCCCTTTTCCACCAGACAGACAAAGCCGCGAGTGGGGGAAAATAATAGCCCAGAGGGGCCTTATTTTTGGCCCCCCCGGCTACTAACACTGCCCCCCAAAACCCCAAAAGACAAATCTTAATTAGATTCGCCCTTTCTGGCACTTTGCCCCCTATTCCCCCGCCCGTAGCGGGGGGGAAAGGGAATAAGGGGTTAAAGCCCCCCCTTGCTTTGAAAAAGGGGACCTTAAGCCAGGTTTTAAAAATTGAGAGGTCAATTGACAACTTCAATTTTTAAAAATTGTTGTAAAAAATCAAACACAACTTTTTAAAAAAAAGAATTTAATTAAAAATCACACAGTTTTTGACCTATTTTATTTCCTGCTAAAACCATTTCCTGAAAAAAAAAAAAAATAAAAAGCAAAATTTTTTTTCCAACCCATGCACAGCAGGTCCCACGCGTAATCCATCAAAAGGGTTAACAGGTTCAGCTACAGCCCGGGAAGATGCCCGTGAGCTTTAACACCCTGAATGAATAACTTTTCCCTCCCGCGAAAGGAGAGGAAGGATTAATGAATGGGCTTTTTTTGATTTTTGCCACTTTCACTTCAGTGACCTGACCAAAGTAAAAGTGGGACACAATCAATTAAGTTCATTCATTAATCACATCCTTTTTGTTGGCAGGAGATAACTCATTCATTCAGGAGCTTTCAGCTAGCAGCGGATTACTTGCGCTGTTAGGATTCAGTAACCTTTGTGAAGGATTTTATGGGGGCGTGACAGATGCAGTAGGGGAAAATAAAATTGTTTTAAAATTTTTTCTTTATTATAGAAAAACAAGGGCTTGCGGGAAAGAGTTTAAAAAAGATGGTAAAAAAAAAAAATGTTTTTATTTATTAAAAAATTTTTGATTCTTAAAGGGTGTGTGTTTTTTTTTTTTCCTTCTGGTTAATAATTATAGTTTGTCTAATTGACAGCTCTCAATTTTTAACCGGCTTAAAGTGCCTTTCAATAGCAAAAAGGGGTTTAAAAACCCCTTTTAACCCCCGCCCCCGCTACGGGCAATGGGAATAACGGGAAAAAAGCCGAAAGGGCGAATCTAATTAGAGATTTGCCCTTTCGGGGTGTTGGGGGAGAGTTAGTGCCGGGGGGGAAAAAAAAAAGTACCCCCCCTAGGTTTATTATATGCCCCCCCCGCTTGCTTTTCTGCCCGGGGGGGAAAATCACCGGAAACCCCCCCTTTTTTTTTTAAAGAATTTACCTTTAATTAACCCCCCATGTCTGAAATTTTCACCATTAGTATTTTGTAGTTAAAAAAACCATATTCAAAAGACATGAATGACATTTTTTTTGTGTCTAAACAA
>JARQOD010000001.1:300956982-300988817 GCA_033576555.1 Oophaga sylvatica | reverse complement strand
AATTACACTCTGTCTATATATATTCTCTCTAAATCCGTATATACTCTGTATAAGGATTTGGTTACTGTATGTGTACAATATACAAGAAAGGAAAGTTTAGATCGCTTTTCTGTGCATAGGATAGTAAAAAAGAGGACCCCATAAGCCTGTGAAGCATACCTTTTAACGATCAAATCCCAATAGAGCGATACATAAATAGATGAATAAATATTTTAACTCCTAACAAAACAGAGTAATGATGTTATCTGACATCACGCTACGATGCATTGTGATACTTTATTCAATGCAGTATGCAAACATCTACCCACTGAATACATAAACCAAACAGCCAGAGAATATCCTGTTGATGTCAAGACCCAAAAGAACAGGATGTAGATTGCGGATTGTTCAAGGAGACATTGTTGTAATAGGTAAATTGGATAGGAAGTACCTAAAATAATGGTCAGGAGAAAGACAGGTGCAGGGAGCTGGAATAATTGAAAACACTGATCCGACATTGTGGATATAGAACGGGTGCTCATAGTTAGAACCATTATACAGCTCTGGCAAAAATTAAGAGACCACTGCACAATTCTATAAAAATCAGCTTCTCTACATGTCTGACAGCCATTCCATTCAGTGTCAGTTGAATTCCAACCAGAATACACCTCATTCTACTTAATGTGCTTCTGATTAGTGATCACCCGAACCAAATCTTATTTAACGAAGGAAAGTATAAAAAACACTGCTATGGTGTTCACAATCATCTTACAATAGGACAGGCTGGATGGCAAAACAAGTGCTAGTAATATCCCAAAAGTAATAGGAATGAAAAAATAAAAAAAATAACTTAACCATGCCAAAGGAGTTGAAAAGAAAAGTCTTGAGGAATAGAAGGGCTCAATTCTAGCTTTACTAGCAGAGGGATACAATAAGCGGGTGCATTTTGTACCGTTGGCAGGACTGCCTAATGCTGAGACACTATCTAAGTTGTTTGTGGAGCACGTTGTGCAGTTACATGGCATGCCTCTGAGTGTGGTTTCTGATAGAGGGGTACAATTTGTGTCCAGATTTTGGAGGGCTTTTTGTAAAAGGTTGGGAAATTGCCTGACCTTCTCCTCGGCCTACCATACTGAGACCAACGGTCAGATGAAGAGGACCAATCAGTCATTGGAACAAATTTTTCGGTATCTTGCCATGTCTCAGCAGGATGATTGGTGCTTTTCATTGCCCGTGGCTGAGTTTGCGTTTAATAATCTAATCAGTCCACTGGCACTTCTCCATTCTTTTGTAACCACGGTTTTCAACCACATTTTGGCGAATTTTCCAGGTTGGATTCAGGATGTCCAGGGGCGGATTCGGCAGTTCAACGATTGGGGGAGGTTTAGAGGGAACTCCAGAAGAACATTGGGGAAGCCCAGGGCAAACATAAATATTTTGCTGATAAGCAACGATCTATAGGACCTGTATTTCTGGTGGAGATAAAGTGTGGTTGTCTATCAAGAACATACGGTTGATTGTTCCTTCTGCTAAGCTGGGTCCCAAGTTTATAGGTCCTTATGAAATCATTAAGGTTGTAAATCCAGTTGCGTTTCGTTTACGCTTACCTTCGTCGCTTTGGATTCCCAATGTGTTCCATAAGTCCCTCCTGAAGTCATTTGTACCTTCCACTGTTGAATCTCCATCCCTCCCGTCGCTTGTCTCTGTGAATGGTCAGACTGAGTATGAAGTTGAACGGATTGTGGATTTTCGTATGGCCCACCGTTCATTTCAGTATTTGGTTCATTCAAAGGGTTACGGTCCTGAGGACCGATCGTGGATCCCGGCGTGATCTGTCCATTCTAATCGCCTGGTTCAAGCCTTTCATATTCGTTATCCTTGGAAGCCTCTGGTTCGGTGGCCCCCCCTTGAGAGAGGGGTACTATCATGATCCAAACCGGGTTTTGTATCCTGTCTCTCTTTCCCGGTCCGGTCTGACCATGTCAAGGGTTAACTTTTCTTTGCCTCATTCTGATGTTAGGTCAACTATTTCTCTCCACTGCAGCCTGCAGGCCGTGTCAATTATAGTTTCTGCCTAAGGCGTGTGTAGCTGACTCTGCGTACCCTGATTCGTCCTTCTGCTTTTGCTGACTAGTCCCGTGTCTGTTTATTCCCTTCTTCCCATCCCGACTCTGTGTTCCCCTTTCATGTTTGGACTCCCTGGTACTTCACTTGACCTGGACTCTGACCTGCTATTTCGTCTCTTGTCTTTGGCATATCTGCTCCTGTCTGGTACTGACCCTTTTGACTTGTTTCTAACTCTGTGTTTGCTTATTCCTTTGGTACTGCGCTATAGACTAATATCGACCCGGCTAGTTTGACAATTTTGGTGGTGGCCTCGCTGCTGCGCTGCAGGTCTGCTCTTGCTTTATGCAGTCCTCCCTCTACTCTATTGCCATCTAGTGGAGCTTGCTTCTACCAGCATTGCAGTAGCAGCATGACAACATCCATGTGTGTTATTCCTATGCACGTGTGCTGGCTGTTTTGTGGCCCATGCTGACATTAAAAAACGGACATGTCAGCGTGTTTTGTCTACGGACACACACGATCCGTGGAAACACACTGACATGTGCACAGACCCATTCACTTGAATAGGCAAATAGCTCTCCGCTCCTCCCGAGTCAATCCGCATGGCTGCCCAATGGTATAAAATTTTGTGACACACCCATAGTGTCAATGTGGCGCCCTGAGGGTCCAGTCGCCACGGAGATGTTACATCTCACCTGAGGTGTGACACCTGACTCTCAGGTAAGGAGGAAGCACCCCATTGGCTCCCACCACCTGCACCCAACATACACTATGCTGGCTGAGCACAGGCGGACGCTTCGGGAGGATGGTCTGACTCAGGCTGGTTAGAACAGGGTGTAGTTAGTTGGTGGGTGGAGCTTAGGCAGCACTTAGGCTGCGTGTTAGTTTAGAGATGAGTGTAGTGTCAGGCAGTCAGTGAGTGGGTACTGGACTGTCCTGCTGCTCCTTTGAGTTCATCTCAGGGAGCCGTGCTGTGAGAGCGAAAGAGTCCAGGGCAAGACAGCAATTGGAGCTGTGCCCCCATCCTGAAGAAGGAAGGACCAGGCGAACATTGGGGAACGGTCCCTAGATTAGTGGGAAGGCTAAGGCTCCGCTAGTAACACCGACAACAGTGGTCACTTCACGGGGCCACTAGCCACCATAATCTCAACGGAAGGCAGCTTAGGGGTCAAGTACGTGCAGAACATAGGGCCGTGATCTGTGAACTGAAAGGACCCAATACTCCCTTGTCCGAGGGCTCTGTGGTGGCGTGGTGCATGGTAGCAAGGAGAGTTAGCACCGAGAGAGAAGAAGCCGGAAAGGAACATACTGAAAGGGGAGTCTTTGGAAGTGCGACTAACTTACCTGAGGGTTGCTGGACCACTCTCTTGGAGGACACAGTGCCTGGCTGGTATCTGTATGTGCACAACAGACTGTGAGTAAAACCTTGAAACTGCAACAGAACTGTTTCCCTGATTATTCCAGCGATGCACACTCCCCTCTGCTACATCCTCAAGCAACATCCCTGCACTACAACATTATCTTGCCCTGGAAGGACACAGCCTCACCTGTAGGAGGCCTATCATCTAGCTGCCCATCACCATCCCTTCCAGAGGACCTGCACAGCAGCACTGGTCACCCTGACCAGGTACTACAGGTGGCGTCACGAATCATCATACGAACACTTTCCCCTGTAAATATCCCCCATTTATGGTGAGCGCCCAGGGCCACGGACCGAGCCGTGGCTGCCCGTGACATCCCCCATAGAAGTCGACGGGCTCGGTGCCGAGTACCCCCACTGCCCTGGGAGGGCGGCTCATCAATATGATCACTGCACCCCTAGATGAATTCATTGAGAGGTGTAGTTCGTAAAAATGAGGTCACTTATTGGGATACTGCTGTTTAGGCACCTCAAGGGCTCTCCCAGTGGGTCATGGCACCTGCAAACCATAACAGTAAAATCTGGCACTCTTTCCCTTCTGAGCTCTGCCATGTGCCTAAACAGTGGTTTACCCCACATATGGGGTATCAGCGTACTCAGGACAAACTGCACAATAACTCTTGAGGTCCAATTTCTTCTGTTACCCTTGGTAAAATAAAAAATTGGGGGCGAAAAGATCATTTTTGTGGAAAAAAATATGATTTTTATTTTTATGCCTCTACGTTATAAACTTCTGTGAAGCATTTTGGGGGTTCAAAGTACTCACCAAAGATAAGTTCCTTTGGGGTCCAGTTTCCAAAATGGTGTCACTTGTGGGGGTTTCCACTGCTTAGGCACATCAAGGGTTCTCCGACATGGCATCCGATCTTAATTCCAGCCAATTTTGCGTTGAAAAAGTAAAACAGCACTCCTTCCCTTTTGAGCTCTGCCGTGCGCTCAAACAGTGGTTTACCCCGACATATTGTGCTGATGTAAATTAGACATGTGGGAAATGTTACTTATTAAGTATTTTCTTTGACATATTTCTATGATTTAAGGGCATGAAAATTCAAAGTTAGAAAATTGTGAAATTTTCAAAATTTTTGCCAAATTTTTGTTTTTTTCACAAATAAACGCAAGTAATATCAAAGAAATTTTACCACTATCATGAAGTACAATATGTCATGAGAAAACAATGTCAGATCACCGGAATCCATGGAAGCATTCCAGAGTTTTTACCTCATAAAGGGACAGCGGTCAGAAATGTAAAATTTGGCCTGGTCATTAACATGCAAACCAACCTTGGAAGTAAAGGGGTTAAAGCTACAGTGAATTATAGGAAGCTGCACAAGACCACACAAAAAAAAATTAACCCACTCTCTGATCCTTCAGCAGTGTAGGAAATTGTGGCAAGACAGGTTTTCTTTGTCAATCACAAATCGAATCTCCAAGTATTCGAATTTATGTGAAACTGCATATTTCAGAAATTTCAAGTCGAACTTAATCTTTCACGGATTGATGCACTCATCTCTACTCTTTACTATTTAAAGAGGTTTTCCAGCCTTGTAAGAAAAGTCTGTAGCTACTCTATGTGATTGCAGACTTCCAAATTTAACCCCTTTCTGACATCAGACGTAATATTCTTCCATGTGCCCTGCGCCTATTTGACCAGGAATGGAATATTACGTCCATGCGATCGCCCGCTTACACGTGGGGTGTGTGGGCGATCGGCGCGCAGGGTGTCAGCTGACACCAGCACTTTAACCCTCAAAATGCTGCTATCAAACACGATTGCAGCATTCCACAAGCGGGCAGAGTGCTGACAACCCCTCTGTCTTTTGATCGGAGACCCAGCGGCATGACGAACCTGGTTATGGTAAAAAAAATTTGAATGGGCCACACAGGGATAGTTAATAATAATAATCTTTAATCATATAGTGCCAACATATTCCACAGCGCTTTACAGTTTAACAGTTTCAAAACACAAGTCATAAGTAACAACATTAACAATATAGTAATTAAAGCAAAATAAGATGACCCTGCTCGTGAGAGCTTACAATCTACAATGAGGTGGGGGAGATACAAAGTACAGGTGTGTATATACAATGGTGTATTTACAATGATGGTCCAGCCATCTTCAGGGAGTGAGGGATGGATGGAGATAGTGAATGGGCTACACACGCACACTTACACATAGAATGACTTTGATTAGTGAACGTGATAGGCCGCTCTGAACAAATGTGTTTTGAGGGAGTGCCTGAAATTATGCAAAGTTAGCTTTTATCAGTCAAGATGGGGTGCAGAGTGTACATTAATGAGAAAAAATATGAACTTTTTTGCATTTACAAAATGGCTGAAATGAAACAAAGAGTGAAAAATTTAAAGAGGTCTGAATACTTTCCGAACCCACTGTATATATACATATATATATATATATATATATATATATATATAATATATATACATATACCGTATATATATGTATATACATATATATATAGTGCCGGAAAAAGATATGTTTACAATTGAGTGTAAAAAAAAAACTTTAAAATGTAAAATCCCTGTCATGATTTCACTTCTTAAAAGTGTACACAATGAGCGAGATTATCAAAAACTGATAGTAAAACTGGCTTGCGACTACAGATGCCAATAATGTCTGTAAAGCGCTGTGGAATTATTGGCGCTATATAAATGAGTAAAATAAATAAATAAAATGTATGGGTGGCATGACTAAATACTAGTTGTAGCGAAATATCCACAATAAAATACTTGAATATTAAGATTTTTGGGTTTTGTTGAATTTGCAAAGATCTTTTTTGCCGGCTATGTATATATATATATATATATATATATATATATATATATATATATAATAATGAATGAGTATACCCACGTCATGTGGTCCATTTTATGTGCCATCCTTTGATAAAAGCAAGCGAATGTGAAGTTCATTATTTGGCTTGCTTACTAAGTTTCCTGAACATCTTCATTTCTTATGACCTTTGACTTGTATTCTGACTTTGAACCATCAGTTCCCAAATCTGTTTAGTTGGTTAGTCATGTGTCAGCAGCTGCCTAGAGGGGTAATGTAGGGTCATGACTTGTGGGTGACCCGCAGTGAAGAAATGCATCTTTTTAAGCCCAGATTAGACTGGAGTTCCCATTTAGAAACTTCATGTATAGGCCATAGAAAATAGTCTATTTAGTGTCCAGCTAGGTTGACATGCCGAGCATTCATGGCACCTTACATACTAAGGTACTGTATACCTATGCTCAGTTTCTATATACGATGCAACATGTTGTGTTGCCCCAAGTAGAACTTGGAGGAAAAGGGTGTTCAAATAGATGCAGAAACCCCGTAATGACCTGTTTCTTTTAGAGATTTCCTCATGTAATCGTTTGACATTCCTTGTGATCCAGACACCAAAGTGAGAACAGATTTTCCAAACTTGATGTGCAACAAACAAGTCTTAAAAGGGTCAACTCTGCTGACAGACTACCTTTTACAGTGATTAGAGCTAACAGAACATACAGGTGCTTCTCACAAAATTAGAATTTTTTTTACCACACCTTTTCCTCCCACTCAACTTTCCATTAATATGCTTGGATACAGCACTCTGTGAACATCCAGCTACTTTAGCAATAACCATTTGTGGCTTACCCTCCATGTGGAGTGTGTCACTGACTGCTTTCTGGACATCTGTCAAGTCAGCAGTCTTCCCCATGATTGTGGAGCCTACTGAAATAGACTAAGGGGCCTTTTTAAACGCTTAGGAAGCCTTTGCAGATGTTTTTTGTTAATTATTCTAATTTACTGAGATAATGACTATTATTATTATTATTATTATTATTTATTTCTATAGCACCATTGATTCCATGGTGCTGTACATGAGAAGGGTTACATACAAATTACAGGTATCACTTACAGTAAACAAACTAACAATGACAGACTGATACAGAGGGGAGAGGACCCTGCCCTTTCGGGCTTACATTCTACAGGATTGTGAGGCAGGAGACAGTAGGTCGGGGGTTGCAGCAGTTCCGGTGTTGGTTGAGGCAATATCTCCGGTAGTGGTGAGGAGGACTATTCGGTTTTCATTGGCTGTAAGCCATAATCATCAACAATAACAGAAATAAACACTTGAAATAGATCACTCTGTTTGTAATGACTCTATATAATATATGAGTTTCACTTTTTGTATTGAAGAACTGAAATAAATGAACTTTTTGATGATATTCTAATTTTGTGAAAAGCACCTGCATCATACAGATTATCCCAATTTAGCACTGACACCAACTTAAATGGAAAATTCTATGCTGACAAAATGTCTGTCATGGAAGTAACTTGCATGCCTACACAGTGCTCCTCTACTCATTGTGTACAGTCATGGCCAAAAGTTTTGAGAATGACACAAATATTAATTTTTACAAAGTCTACTGCTTCACTTTTTCTAATGGCAATTTGCATATACTCCAGAATGTTATAAAGAGTGATCAGCTTAACAGCAATTACTTGCAAAGTCAATATTTGGCTAGAAAATGAACTTTATCCCCCAAAACACATTTCAACATCATTGCAGCCCTGCCTTAAAAGGACCAGCTAACCTCTTTTCAGTGATTGCTCCATTAACACAGGTGTGGGTGTTGATGAGGACATGGCTGGAGATCAATCTGTCATGATTAAGTAAAAATGAGACCACTGGACACTTTAAAAGGAGGCTGGTGCTTGGCATCATTGTTTCTCTTCTGTTAACCATGGTTATCTCTAAAGAAACACGTGCAGTCATCATTGCAATGCACAAAAATGGCCTAACAGGGAAGAGTATCGCAGCTAGAAAGATTGCACCTCAGTCAACAATCTATCGCATCATCAAGAACTTCAAGGAGAGAGGTTCCATTGTTGCCAAAAAGGCTCCAGGGCGCCCAAGAAAGACCAGCAAGCGCCAGGACCGTCTCTTAAAAGTGTTTCAGCTGCGGGATCGGGCTACCAGCAGTGCAGAGCTTGCTCAGGAATGGCAGCAGGCAGGTGTGAGTGCATCTGCACGCACTGTGAGGCGGAGACTCTTGGAGCAAGGCCTGGTCTCAAGGAGGGCAGCAAAGAAGCCACTTCTCTCCAGAAAAAACATCATGGACAGACTGATATTCTGCAAAAGGTACAAGCAGTGGACTGCTGAGGACTGGGGTAAAGTTATTTTCTCTGATGAATCCCCTTTTCGCTTGTTTGGGACATCAGGAAAACGCCTCATTCGGAGAAGACAAGGTGAGCGGTACCACCAGTCTTGTCTCATGCCAACTGTTAAGCATCCTGAAACCATTCATGTGTGGGGTTGCTTCTCAGCCAAGGGAATCAGCTCTCTCACAGTCTTGCCTAAAAACACAGTCATGAATAAAGAATGGTACCAGAATGTCCTCCAAGAGCAACTTCTCCCAACCCTCCAAGAGCAGTTTGGCGATCAACAATGCCTTTTCCAGCATGATGGAGCACCTTGCCATAAAGCAAAGGTGATAACTAAATGGCTCAGGGAACAAAACATAGAGATTTTGGGTCCATGGCCTGGAAACTCTCCAGATCTTAATCCCATTGAGAACTTGTGGTCAATCATCAAGAGACGGGTGGACAAACAAAAACCTAAAAATTCTGACAAAATGAAAGCATTGATTGTGCAAGAATGGACTGCTATCAGTCAGGATTTGGTCCAGAAGTTGATTGAGAGCATGCCAGGGAGAATTGCAGAGGTCCTGAAGAAGAAGGGTCAACACTGCAAATATTGACTTGCTGCATTAACTCATTCTAACTGTCAATATAAGCTTTTGTTACTCATATGTTTGCAATTATTATATTTCCGTCTGTGATAAAAACATCTGTCAAACACACATAAAAATCAGAGGGCAGCAGATCATGTGAAAATATAATATTTGTGTCATTCTCAAAACTTTTGGCTATGACTGTAGTTTCTCCCCGTGTCAGGTCGTCCCACTGGTCTGCTTCTTGCAGCACTGCTGCTTTCGCACATGGCAATCATTTGGTCTTGGGGGCATGGCTGGTCTCTGTAGGATTTTTATTCTGCAATATCCTGCAGAGATTAGGTTCCCCAGCCTATCCCATGCTAGTAGGGTCTTTATTAGGTGCCTCCTCCTACCACTCCACGCACAAACGTTGGTTGTTATCTCGATGGTACCCACTTATGCATTCCTCTATATTTCACTTCCCAGTAATGACCCAGCTTGTTTGTTTACCTGTTCTATCTGACTTATCTGTTGCTGACCTCGGCTATGTTTACTGATGCTGTGCTGCTTGCCCTGACCTCAGAACATCCGATAACGCCTTTGTTTTGCCCCTCTGTACATCGAACCCGGGCCTCTGAAACTCCGGTCAGCTGCAAACCCGAGGAATGCCCTGGAGTGTTACCTGGTGACTAACGATGGCAAAGCCTATCCTCACCATCAGAGGCTCTAGAGAATACCCATTAGTCACTTAGCTATGCCTCTCCAAGGTAAGCCCAGCCTGTGGCACAGTGGGTTATAATGACACAGCATTAAAGATAACAGATGGAATAAAACTAAATGATGACCATATTCACAGTGAAAGCACAGTTACTGCCTTTTAGTTATTGAACTAAATATGTTTCTGGCTAGTCTTTGAGCACCATAATGATCAACAGACAAAATAAGGCATTCATTTATGCACTGCTCCTAGATAACCTCAGTACATGAATCCAGCACCAGAACCAATGTCACAACATGAATGCATCATCAGAACTATTGTTAGTACATGAATGCATCACCAGAACTACCTTCAGTATACAGTACAGACCAAAAGTTTGGACACACCTTCTCATTTAAAGATTTTTCTGTATTTTCATGACTATGAAAATTGTGAATTCACACTGAAGGCATAAAAACTATGAATTAACACATGTGGAATTATATACTTAACAAAAAAGTGTGTAACAACTGAAATTATGTCTTATATTCTAGGTTTTTCAAAGTAGCCACCTTTTGCTTTGATGACTGCTTTGCACACTCTTGGCATTCTCTTGATGAGCTTCAAGAGGTAGTCATCGGAAATGGTGTTCACTACACAGATGTGCCCTGTCAGGTTTAATAAGTGGGATTTCTGGCCTTATAAATGGGGATGGGACCATCAGTTGTGTTGTGCAGAAGTCTGGTGGATACACAGCTGATAGTCCTACTGAATAGACTGTTAGAATTTGTATTATGGCAAGAAAAAAGCAGTTAAGTACAGAAAAACGAGTGGCACTCATTACTTTAAGAAATGAAGGTCAGTCAGTTCGAACAATTGGGAAAACTTTGAAAGCGTCCCCAAGTGCAGTTGCAAAAACCATCAAGCGCTACAAAGAAACTGGCTCACATGAGGACCGCCCCAGGAACGGAAGACCAAAAGTCACCTCTGTTTCTGAGGATAAGTTTATCCGAGTCACCAGCCTCAGAAATCGAAGGTTTACAGCAGCTCAGGTTAGAGACCAGGTCAATGCCACACAGAGTTCTAGCAGCAGACACATCTCTACAACAACTGTTAAGAGGAGACTTTGTGCAGCAGGCCTTCATGGTAAAATAGCTGCTAGGAAACCACTGCTAAGGACAGGCAACAAGCAGAAGAGACTTGTTTGGGCTAAAGAACACAAGGAATGGACATTAGACCAGTGGAAATCTGTGCTGTGGTCTGATGAGTCCAAATTTGAGATCTTTGGTTCCAACCACCGTTTCTTTGTGTGACGCAGAAAAGGTGAACGGATGGACTCTACATGCCTGGTTCCCACCGTGAATCATGGAGGAGGAGGTGTGATGGCGTGGGGGTGCTTTGCTGGTGACACTATTGGAGATTTATTCAAAATTGAAGGCATACTGAACCAGCATGGCTACCACAGCATCTTGCAGCGGCATGCTATTCCATCTGGTTTGCGTTTGGTTGTACCATCATTTATTTTTCCACAGTACAATGACCACAAACACACCTCCAGGCTGTGTAAGGGCTATTTGACCAAGAAGGAGAGTGATGGGGTGCTACGCCAGATGACCTGGCCTCCACAGTCACCAGACCTGAACCCAATCGTGATGGTTTGGGGTAAGCTGGACCGCAGAGTGAAGGCAAAAGGGCCAACAAGTGCTAAGCATCTCTGGGAACTCCTTCAAGATTGTTGGAAGACCATTTCCGGTGATGACCTTTCTTGAAGCTCATCAAGAGAACGCCAAGAGTGTGCAAAGCACTCATCAAAGCAAAAGGTAGCTACTTTGAAGAACCTAGAATATAAGACATAATTTCAGTTGATACACACTTTTTTGTTAAGTATATAATTCCATATGTGTTAATTCATAGTTTTGATGCCTTCAGTGTGAATTTACAATTTTCATAGTCATGAAAATACAGAAAAAAATTTAAATGAGAAGGTGTGTCCAAGCTTTTGGTCTGTACTGTATATATAAAGTATCAGGACCACCATTAATAAATAAATAGGGAACCAGAACCACCATAAGTACATGAATGCATCACCAGAACGAACATCAGTACATGAATACAGCAACAGGACCACCATCAGTATATGAATAGAGCACCAGAACCATCATGAGTTCCTGTATGCAGTGCCAAGCTTAGTACAGTGGTCAATTGCAATGTCGAGTCAGCCCCCACCATATACACTTGTATCGCATGAATCTGCAACTCTCAGTGTGTCCTTAACAATGGTTAGGAGATGCTGGGAGTCGTTCTTACCAGCCATTATCAGACTGTGGATCATACAGATTGTGAGCCCCAATGGGGACAGTGCCAATAATGTATGTAAAGTGCTGTGGAATTAATGGTGCTATATAAGAGAGTAAAATAAATAATACAGTAACCACAGTACTGATTAGACACAGTCAGTATCACTAATAAACATTTACCTCTAAATACCTTACAGCAGGGGTAGGGAACCTCAGGCCCGCCGGTCATTTACGACCCTCAATTACTTTTTATCCGGCCCCTGGGCAGATTCCTGGGATCTGCAGTACTTGGCAGGCAGCTGTATTTTGATGGCCGCCTGCCCATTAATTTATTCTTGCTCTGTGAGCATGTGCATGCAGTGTTCACTACTGAGCGCTGAAGAGTATGCAATGAAAGATTACGTCCTGACTAGGGTTGAGCGATAATTTCCGATATCAAGAAGTATCGGATCAGAATGGGTATCGCCGATACCCCAAAAGTATCGGCGATACCCGATTCCGATACCGGAAATCCAATGCAAGTCTATGGCACAGAAATATCGTAACTAAAAAAAACCTCTTTCTTTCCTTGTAAACACTAAATATACACACATAGAATACATATATATATATATATATATATATATATACATGTCATTGTGACATATATATACATATATTTATAGTTCATACACTTCTACATAGTAAAATAGCCTCTGATTCAATTGCCGGGTAATGCCGGCTTTTGTGAAAATACAGAAGCACCCGACATGAAATGACACTTGGTTTACATAGAGTTAACCATGTCTTTTCATGTAGTTTGATATCTGATTTGCACAAACAATTACATGAGTGTATGTGTGCAAAATTTCACACCTGTAGGGTTAATTAAAGGTGTAAATTCGTTGTAAAAAAAACGGACTTTTTTGCTACGAATTTACACCTTTAATTAACCCCTACAGGTGTGAAATTTTGCACACATACACTCATGTAATTGTTAGTGAAAACAATAGATCAAACAACTTGAAATGACATGGTTAACTCTATGTAAACCATGTGTCATTTCATGTCGGGTTCTGCATTTTCACAAAAGCCGGCAATTGAATTAGCGGCTATTATGCTATGTAGAAGTGTATGAAATATAAATATATATATATATATATATATATATGTGTCACAAATTCAATGACATGTATATATATATATATATATAATATATATATGAGGTGTAAAATTGTTGAAAAAAAATGCGTGGGCTCCCGCCCTATTTTCGCAACCAGACAGACAAAGCCAGCGAGTGGGGGCAGATAATAATAGCCCAGAGAGGGACCATTATTTTTGGCCCCCCCTGGCTACTAACATCTGCCCCCAGACACCCCAGAAAAGACAAATCTATAATTAGATTCGCCCTTTCTGGCACTTTGCCCGTCTATTCCCATTGCCCTGTAGCGGTGGCGAATGGGTAATAAGGGGTTAAAGCCACCTTGCTATTGAAAGGTGACCTTAAGCCAGGTTAATAATTGAGAGCTGTCAATTAGACAACTATCAATTATTAATCCTATTGTATGATAGAAAAATCAAACACACACAGTTTAATAAAAAAGAAGTTTAATTAAATAATCACACAGTTTTTGACCATATTTTATTTTCCTGCTAAAACCATTTCCTGTAATAAAAATAAAATAAAAAAGCAAAATTATTCTTACCAATCCGATGCACAGTCAGGTCCCACGCTGTAATCCATCAGAAAGGGTTAACAGGTTACAGCTAGCAGCCGCTAATGATGCCTGCTGAGCTGTAACACCCCTGAATGAATAACTTCCTCTCCCAGCGAAAGGAGAGGAAGAGATTAATGAATGGAGCTTAATTGATTTATTGCCACTTTCACTTCAGTGACCTGACCTAAAGTAAAAGTGGGACACAATCAATTAAGCTTCATTCATTAATCACATCCTTTCCTGTTGGCAGGAGATAAGCTCATTCATTCAGGAGCTTTCAGCTGAGCACGCAGGATTACTTGCGCTGCTTAGCTGATTGCTAGTTAACCCTTTGTGAAGGATTACATCGTGGGACGTGACAGATCGCCAGATAGGTAAGAATAATGTTGTTTTATTATTTTTTTCTTATTATAGAAGATCAAGGGCTTCGCAGGGATTAAGAGTTTAATAAAAGATGGTAAAAAAAAAATGTGTTTTTATTTCATTAAAATTATTGATTCTTAAAGTGTGTGTGATTTTTTTATTTCCTTCAATAGGATTAATAATTGATAGTTGTCTAATTGACAGCTCTCAATTATTAACCTGGCTTAAAGTGACCTTTCAATAGCAAGGTGGCTTTAACCCCTTATTAACCCATTCGCCACCGCTACAGGGCAATGGGAATAGACGGGCAAAGTGCCAGAAAGGGCGAATCTAATTAGAGATTTGCCCTTTCTGGGGTGTCTGGGGGCAGATGTTAGTAGCCAGGGGGGGCACAAAAAAAATGTACCCTCCCTAGGCTATTATTATATGCCCCCACTCGCTTGCTTTGTCTGTCTGGTGGAGAAAATACACCGGAAGCCCACGCATTTTTTTTCAACGAATTTACACCTTTAATTAACCCCTACATGTCTGAAATTTTGCACACATACACTTATGTAATTGTAAGTTAAAACCATATATCAAAAGACATGAAATGACATGGTTACCTGTGTCTAAACAATGTATCATTTCATGTCGGCTTTTGTGATTTCACAAAAGCCGGCAATTGAAAAAGCAGCTATTATACTATGTAGAAGTGTATGAACTATAAATATATGTATATATATATGTCACAATTACATATATATATATAATATATATATATATATGTATTCTATGTGTGTATATGTATTGTTTCTATTCTTTATTAAAGCTGTCAGTGTGATTTTACAGTATAGCCAGGGATGAATTAGCGGCTATTATACTATGTAGAAGTGTATGACCTATATATTATATATATATATATATATATATATATATATATATATAATTATTTGCTTTTTGTGTACATTTTTTTTACAATGTGATTTTTACATGACTTTTTACATAGAGATAACTGCTCTATGTAAAACTTCATGTTAAAATCGCATTGCATACAGATGGAAAACTGATGGAAAACTGATGGAAAACGCATGGTGCGATGTAAAATCACATCAAAATCGCATGCCTTTTTACAACAAATGTACCGTTTTTTTCCTGCAGAAAACGGACCGATTTTTTTCCAGCCAGTGAGTATAAGCCCAAAGGGTTAATGTTTACTGCAGGGACCGCAGCTAATGCTGCAGCCTCACAGTAAACCCCCGAATGAATGAGCTCCTCTCCTGGCTGACAGGAGAGGAAGTGGAAAGCTTAATTGATTGCTTTCCACTTTCACTTCAGGTCAGCCAGGGACACCATCAGTGACGTCAGAGGGAACTGATTAACAAAAATAGGGGTTCCCTTCTAAAAAAAAATGGCGTGGGGTCCCCCCTATTTTTGTTAACCAGCCTGATGAAGCAGACTGCTGAGGCATGGTATTTAAGGCTGTTAAGGAGCCAATATCCATGGAACTTGCCAGCAGCATCGGACTGGAGTACCTTGGGCCCACCAGAGAAAAATTATTCTTGGGGCCCACCATCATACTTCCCAACCTTTGAAGAAGGGAAAGAGGGACAAAGGCTGTGGCACGCTGTGCCTGCTGCAGCAAATTTTAGGCCATGCCACGTTGCACCACAGACTGTCCAGGAGTTGGTGGATGCTTTAGTCCAGGTGTGGGAGAAGATCCCTCAGGAGACCATCCGTCGCGCTCATCAGGAGCATGCCCAGAAGTTGTAGGGAGGTCATACAGCATACCTCCCAACTTTTGAAGACAGGAAAGAGGGTTAAAGGCTGCGGCGCGCCTAGCGCGCCGCCGCAAATTTTAGGCCATGCCCCGACCACACCCATTTCACAACTAATCACACCCATATCCTCGCCCCAACCATACCCATTTAGCACTGCTGATCACACTGACTGGTAATGAGGGCACAGTGGCTGGCATTATGTGCACAGTGGTTGGTA
The DNA here is from genome assembly GCA_033576555.1 of Oophaga sylvatica. Lineage (NCBI taxonomy): Eukaryota > Metazoa > Chordata > Amphibia > Anura > Dendrobatidae > Oophaga > Oophaga sylvatica. The sequence continues at coordinate 300,972,614 of JARQOD010000001.1, read as the reverse complement.
CTGAGGAAAAGAAAGAAAGAGCAGCGAGAGAGAAAGAAAGGAGAGAGAGAGAAAGAACAAACAGAGAAAGAAAGAGAGGAGAAGAAAGAAAGAGAAAAGAAGAGAGAGAAGAAAGAAAGAACAGAGAAAAGAGAACAGAGAGAGAAAGAAAGAACAGAGAAAGAGGAACAGAGAAGAAAGAAAGAACAGAGAGAGAGAAAGACTGAAAGAGAAAGAAAGACTAGAGAGAGAGCCAGAGGCGTAGCTAGGGTTTTGGTTTAGTGGGGCGAAACTTCTGAGTGGGCCCCTAACCAGAGAACCTCAGCAAATGACCGCGCTGTTGCCAAAAATAATCTATATATAAAAAGACCAATATTGATATCACCGCCATATGGTCTGTGGTAAATAATACCAGTCCTACAGAACATATAATAGATTACAGAACAGGTATAGATAATGACTTACCGCTGATGTTCTTTCTAATGGAATTGTTCACTTTTCATGTCTTTTCCATCTGGCCCAGACCGACATGACGACTTCTCCAGCCAGGACTCGACTGCAGAGATTACAACAGACACATTTCACTTCTCATATTTTTAGCACTGTCACGGTCACCAATTGGACTATTCTCAACCTGCACAAACTCCTCATCCTGCTGATACCCCAATACTGAGCCAATGCTGCCATATGTGTCCCTACTTCTGCACCTGATACCCCAATACTGAGCCGCTGCTGCCGTATGTGTCCCTATTACTGCACCTGATACCCCAATACTGAGCTGCTGCTGCCGTATGTGTCCCTATTACTGCACCTGCTGTGTGGTTCTGTGTGACCTCTAAATTCTAAAGCACCCCTCTAGAATATAGTAATGCCGGGTGCAAGTGCCCTAGAAAACAGTGCCCAACACTAGTGCCCACATTTTGTCCCCTAGACTGTAATAATGCAATAATGCCCTGTGTGCCCCTTTGACAGTCACAGTAACCCGAGTTCCCCTATAACAACAAGTGTCCACTACATTTAATAATGTCCCAAGTCTCCCCCTGTACATCTCCCCTATACACAGAATAATGCCCCTCACTGGATATATACTGACCCCTTAATGTCCCCAAACTATTTAATGGGTCCAACACTGTATGATGGCCCCTAGATAGCATCCATACAGCATAATACACCAGATAGTCCTCAATATAGTATAATGCACCCCCATAGGCAGCCTCTATATTATAATAAACCCCCATAGGCAGAGTCTATAATATAATGCACCACCATAGGCAGCCGCTATATTATAATGCACCCCCATAGGCAGCCTCTGTAGTATAATGCATCCCCATAGGGAGCCTCTGTAGTATAATGCAGCCCCCATATACAGCCTCTGTAGTATAATACAGCCCCATATACAGCCTCTGTAGTATAATGCACCCCCCATATACAGCCTCTGTAGTATAATGCACCCCCATTAAAAAAAAAAAAAAAAAAAAAACAATACTCACCTCCCGGCTCCTGTGCTGCTCACTGTTCTCCCTCTCAGCGTCTGACAGCGGGCGCCGGCAGGTGACGTCATCGCGCCCGCTGTCAGACGCTGAGAGGGGATTATGGGAGAGAAGGAGCGCTCACTCTTTCTCTCTCTATGCAGTCAGCTGTATCGGCTGGATGCCGATACAGCTGACCCTCCGATGACGGGTGGGGGGCCCACTGCTGGCACCGGGCCCCCCACCGCCTATTCAGGCCTCATAGCGGCCGGGCAGCAGAGCAGGGAGAGCGATTCTCCCTGCTCTGCCGCAGAATGTAACTGTAGCGTAGCTCCGGATGGGCCCCCTCAGAGCGCGGGGCCCGGGGCCACCGCCCCCTCTGCCCCGCGACCTATCCTTTCAAAATCAGGGCCCACCACGCAGGAGCTGGGGCCCACCGGAGGTTTCTCCGGTGTCCCGGTGGCTCAGTCCGACCCTGCTTGCCAGCCTGATAATACCAGGCCACAGCAGTCTGCTTATCTTGGCTGGTTAACAAAACTAGGGGATCCCCTCGAAAAAAATTGGCGTGGGGTCCCCCCTATTTTTGTTAACCAGACAGATGAAGCAGACTGCTGAGGCCTGGATTTTCAGGCTGTTAAGGAGCCAAGATCAATGAACCTTGCCAGCCTGATAATACCAGGCCACAGCAGTCTGCATATCTTGGCTGGTTAACAAAAATAGGGGATCCCCTCGAAAAAAATTGGCGTGGGGTCCCCCCTATTTTTGTTAACCAGCCAGATGAAGCAGACTGCTGAGGCCTGGTTTTTCAGGCTGGTAAGGATCCAATATCCATGGACCTTGCAAGCCTGATAATACCAGGCCACAGCAGTCTGCTTAGCTTGGCTGGTTAACAAAAATAGGGATCCCCTCGAAAAAAAAATGGCGTGGGATCCCCCCTATTTTTGTTAACCAGCCAAGTAAAATGCAGACTGCTGCGGCCTGGTATTAAAAGACTGTCAAGGCCCATGGATTTTGGCCCTCAACAGCCTGATAATACCAGGCTACAGCAGCCCCACATTTGGCGCATCAAAAGATGTGCCAATTGTGGCACTTTACCCGGCTCTTCCCACTTGCCCTGTAGCGGTGGAAGCGGGGTAATAAGGGGTTAATGTCACCGTTGATTGCACGGTGACAATAAGCCCGGTTAATAATGGAGAGGTGTCAATAAGACATCGATCCATTATTAATCCCAAAGTTTTTAAATGTTTAAAAAAAAGACACAGCAAGAAAAAAGTATTTTAATGAAATAAAAGAGACAACACAGTTTTCATTTCTTTTATTACTCTCTCATTCCTGCGACGCCATCGATCTCCTGTAAAAAAAGAAAAAAAAAAAACCAACAGTATACCACCTGTCCGACGCAGTCCATAGTAACGAGTGTCCCACGACGATCCAGCTCTGCTACATCGGAATGCCAGGCAGAGCCTGTCATCCCGACGCAGCACAGCTGATTACCTGCTTCCCCGGCGGTGACGTCATCGGACTGCTTTAACGGCCGCGATTACCCGGCAGTCACTGCAGTTATCGCGAGAAACTGCATGTGACCGCCAGGGAGAAGATGATGGCGGCCATCAAGCAGTCCAGGACGTGACCGCCGGAGATCTTCTGCCAGGTAAGTGCCGCTGACTCCTGACAGACCCGACCAACGGACACTGACCGTGACAGGACAATTACGATTCCGGTATCCGATATGACGAAAATATCGGTACTCGGAATCGGAATTCCGATACAGCGAATATCGGCCGATACCCGATATTTGCAGTATCGGAGTGCTCAACACTAGTCCTGACACCAGTGCCAGAGTCAGGACGTACTTTGTGGGCGGAGGTAGAGTGCAAGTTGTATGTCCTCCGAAGGAAAGTATAAATATCCAAATGGCCCTACGCAGAAAAAGATTCCCCACCCCTGACTTACAGAATACATCTTCTCTTTTTAGAGTCCTTCTCATCCCTTTTGTCTAAGTTTAACACAGGTGCCATGATGTAAATTCACACTAACAAACTTCACCCTTCAGAACTCCCTCTTCTTTGACTTTCAAATATTTGCCATGCTGTGCACCTGAATAAATAATTTCCCCTCAGTGTTTCTAGCACAAAATATGGCTCCCACACAATGTCGGACTGGGGTGCCAAGGGCCCACCAGTACCAATGACTTTGGGAGGGCCCACCTTTCACCTACATACAAATATTACACTATCATTGTTCACAAATTTACCTACATCTCTATATAATAATAAGCTGGGTAATTTTGTTAATGAATGATAAGATGCTGCTTTTTCTGTACAGAATGAATCAAGTGAATTATGCCAAGTACTGCCCATACAGTGGGGTTGCGGGCCAAGATCTGCACAGGGCCCACTGGGGATTCCCATGTTACCCTATGGGCCAGTCTGAGCCTGCTCCCACACTGCAACTCTTATAATATATTGCCTCCACTCCATTCCACTTAGAAATTATACCCCCCCATACTGTCCTCCCTTTTAACTATAACTGTCCCAGTGTTCTTCCTTATGAACTATCACCTATGCTCCCACCTATTCATACTATTGTTCTCCCATGTTGCTCCTCTCCATACTGCCCACCCCACACTTCCACTCTCCATACATTCCCCCCACATTGATCCTCAATGCTTCCACCTCTCTATACTCTCCCCCATGCGCCCACCTCTTCATACTGTCCAACCATGCTCCCACCTCTCTAGACTGTCCCCACCACACTGGCTCGTTCTATACTGCCCCATGCTCCCACCTCTCTATACTATCCCCCACGCTTCCACCTCTCTATATTGTCCATCCCATTCTCGCACCTCTCAATATTGTCCCCACACACTGACCCTATACATACTGCTCCCTAACACTGCCCTTCTGCATACTGTACTTCTCCACACTCTCCCCCATGCTCCCTCCTCTACATACTGTCTATCCATGCTCCCACCTCTCTATACTGTCCTCCCACATCGGTGTTGTGTTTCGGTAGCTGAGGAGGACAGGAACAACAGCAGGGCAGCAGAACACCTGAGATGTTGGTAACTGATGGGTTGCAGATTCCTAAACTAATGACACAACTAGAGGTAGCCGTGGAGCGTTCCTACGTTGATCCTAGACGCCTCGTCACAGCCTGAGAGATAACTACACCTAAAGGCAGAAAGATGAAAGCTATCTGCCCCGGAGCAGATCCCCAAAGAAAATAGGAAGCCCCCAAACATATAATGGCGGTTAGACAAGATGAAAACACAAACATAGGCAGAAAATAGATTGAGCAAATGCTGGGGCCACATGCTGACTAAATAGGATAGGAAAGGAGAGATTACTTTCTGCAACCCAGAAAACCCTACAAAAATCCAACAATTCTGATTACAAAAATACTGAGATCACACGATCTCGCCACCCGCTAAATCAGATCTCAGTGTGAACAAAACCAAGCTGCAGCCGCTGAAAAAACAGGAAAAAGCAAATGAGCAAATAACAGTGGCTGCAGATAAACTGTGAGGAGCTCAGGCCCCAGGAGGGGACCTGGCTGACCTCCACAAAAGTGCAGAAAACAATGCAAAAAGCAAGCACAAAAATAAAAGCAAAAAATATCTTATCTGAAAGCAGGAGATGCAGGCAAGACTCCAGCAAACTTCCAAATGAACCAGGAACCACAATTGAGACAAGAACAATTGATCACCGGCAACCATCATGGGAGGGAACCTCCCTTATATCAGACCAGTCCGTGTTCCCTGATTGCCACTCCTCGCTGAAAGGTTCAGTACTGTCTGTAACCACCAGAAGGAGCCTCTGCTCAGAAACTATCTCTAGCACATTCATAACACATCGGCCCTTTTCATACTGCCTCTATGCTTCCACCTCTCTATACTGTCCTCCATGCTTCCTCCTCTCTATATTGTCCATCACATGCTCCCACCACTCCATATTGTTCCCACACACTGCTCCAATACATACTGTTCCCTAACACTGCTCTCTACATGCTATATGACCATGCTGACCCTCTCCATACTCTCCATACTATCCTGCACCCTTCCACCTCTCCATATTCTCCCCCCTCACTGCCCCTCTTCATTCTGTCTTCGCAAGCTACTCCTCTCCATAATGGTCCCCTATATTGCCCTTGTACATATTGTCCCCCCACACTACTCCCTGCTCTATACTGCGCTCCCCCCTCTAACAGGCCCACCCTGAAGCAAATGTTCCTCATCATAGAGACAGAGAGACAGACTGCTTGACTGTCTGTGTTTCGGGCAGGCCTGTGGGCAGATCTCTTCTTGGTTTCTCTGGCCTAGAACACAAAGATAAGACTCTGCGTACGGTTCCACCCCAGAGCATGAGCATCTCATTAACTGAAAACTTCAAACACTGATTATACAAGAACCACAAGACAGATTTCTTCACCCCAGGTATCATTTTAAGCAATGTATCAGCGCCAACCTGACAATGACTGTAGTTTACTTAGCAAAATCCTGCTGACAGGTTCGCTTTAAGAGGTAACATAGTAACATAGTTATTAAGGTTGAAGGAAGACTTTAAAGGCACTGTCACACTAGCGATCACAACAACGACACGACCTGGCGAGATCGCTAGTGCGATCGCTAAGTGGTCGCTAGTTAGCTTCCAAACACATCTCATCAGCGATCTGTATAACGACCTCTGCGGTCGTTAGGAAAACCTAGTCCCGCCTGCGACGCTGGTAAAGTCGTTCATAAAGGGTGTCACACTCAGCGATTCAGGCTCACCAGCGGGACACCAACGACCAAAAAACGGCTCAGAACATTCATAAGCGATCAGCGACATCGCAGCAGGGGCCACATCGCTGCTACATGTCACACGCAGCGAAGTCGCTAACGAGATCGCTACTGCGTCATAAAATCGGTGATGCAGTAGCGATCTCGTTAACAATCTCGTTTAGTGTGACAGTACCTTAAGTCCATCTAGTTCAACCCATATCCTATCCTAACCTGCCCTAACATGTTGATCCAGAGGAAGGCAAAAAAAAACCCAAGTGGCAAACAGTAAGCTTCACATTGGGAAAAAAGTTCCTTCCCGACTCCACATACGGCAATCAGACTAGCTCCCTGGATCAACGCAATAGTGAATATAGCCTGTAATATTATACTTTTCAAGAAAGGCATCCAGTCCCTTCTTAAATTTTAGTAGGGAATCACTCATTACAACATTAGACGGCAGAGAGTTCCATAGTCTCACTGCTCTTACAGGAAAGAATCTGCGTCTGTGATTATGGCTAAACCTTCTTTTCTCCAGACGTAGAGGATGCCCCCTTGTCCCCGTCACAGGTCTAAGAGTAAAAAGATCATTAGAAAGGTCTATGTACTGTCCCCTCATATATTTATACATTGTAATAAGATCACCCCTAAGCCTTCGTTTTTCCAAACTAAATAACCCCAAGTGTAATAACCTGTCTTGGTATTGCAGACCCCCCAGTTCTCTAATAACCTTGGTCGCTCTTCTCTGCACCTGCTCCAGTTCAGCTATGTCTTCTGTAGCGCCGGCGTCGGCATCCCTGCCCTCTGCCAGGCAGAGACATGTTCCCCTCACCCCTCTGCTCCAGGTCCGGCGTCCTCCTGCCGCTCTGCTGGCGGCGCACGCTCCTCTCCTGCCTCTGTGCTTAGGGCGCGCGCGCGGGCGATGCCCCCCCTCTTAAAGGGACCGCGCGCGTCGTCCTAAGGAGTCCCCGGCCAATGGCCGGAGGACTTCACCTTATATAAGGCCCCTCCTCCAAAATGGAGGTGCCCGAGCAATGTTGTTGCACAGTTCACTACTCTGCTTCAGTCCTCAGGGTCTTTGCCAGATACCTGTCTGTCGCTGCCTGTTACCTGCCTGCCCGCTCACCTGGGAGCGCTCATCTGTTACCTGCCTGCCCGCTCACCTGGGAGCGCTCATCTGTTACCTGCCTGCTAGCCTACCTGGAGGCTCTGCCATCACGTACCATGATCTGCTATTCCTATGGCTCTCGCCCGCTCACCTGGGAGCGCTCATCTGTTACCCGCCTGCCCGCTCACCTGGGAGCGCTCATCTGTTACCTGCCTGCCCGCTCACCTGGGAGCGCTCATCTGTTACCTGCCTGCCCGCTCACCTGGGAGCGCTCATCTGTTACCTGCCTGCTAGCCTACCTGGAGGCTCAGCCACCACAGGTCGTATCTACACTCCTCCAGAGACTACCCCGGTTACTTGACGTGACCTCCTGCCCACTCTTCCAGAGACTGCCCCGGTCACTTGCCGTGACCTCCTACCCACTCATCCAGAGACTGCCCCGGTCACTTGCCGTGACCTCCTGCCCACTCATCCAGAGACTGCCTCGGTCACTTGCCGTGACCTCCTGCCCACTCTTCCAGAGACTGCCCCAGTCACTTTCCGTGACCTCCTGCCCACTCATCCAGAGACTGCCACGGTCACTTGCCGCGACTTCCTGCCCGTTCATCCAGAGACTACCCCGGTTATCTGCTGTGACTACCTGCCCGTCCACCCTGGTCGCCACCCGCTCTCTTACAAGGTCCGCCCCTTTGTATAGTAGCTCAGAGGTTCCGCCTCCCAGACCCGTTACAGTTTGCTCGGGCCATGGAACCCGGTGGCGCCCAAGTTCCCTCCATCTCGGACCTGTGTCATGAACTGTCCCGTCAGAAGTCCCAACAGGAGTCCATCCTGGGTCACCTGCGGAATGTCAATTCTCACCTGGACACTCTGACAGCTTCACCAGCAACCACTGCTGGTGCCATGACTCGCAATCCGGCAGCCCCTCTGCTCCCCAATACCATGGGCTCCTGTCACGGACCCCGGCTCTCCGCACCTCCTCGCTTCGGAGGCGACCCTGCTCAGGCTCGGGGCTTCATTAATCAGTGCACTCTGCACTTTGAACTTCTCTCCCACCAGTTTAACTCCGACCGGCCAAAATTGCCTTCATCATGTCCCATCTCACTGGGGAGGCCCTGGCCTGGCTGAATCCTCTTTGGGAGAGAGGAGATCCTCTGGTGTCCGACCTGTCTGCCTTACTCGCGGCTTTTCGGAAAGTCTTTGACGAACCCGGACGAAAGATCTCATCCGCATCATCTCTGCTACGCCTCCGTCAGGGAAATCTCACCGTGGGCCAATATGCCATACGGTTTCGTACCCTTGCATCGGAGCTGGCCTGGGACAACGACGCTCTGGTATCCGTTTTCTGGGAGGGTTTGTCCGGCCGTATTAAAGATGAACTCGCCGGTCGGGACATTCCTACCACTCTCGATGACCTTATAACTCTCGCCACCCGGATTGACCTACGGTTCCAGGAGCGGGCCAAAGAGGTCACCCGTGAGAGGAGGTTTCCACGTCTAGCTCCTACGTTTCAGAAACCCGTCACTCCCTCCGTTTCTCCCCAATTACACTCTCCTGAGCCTATGCAGGTCGACCAGACCAAGATGGTCAAAACCCGTCAGGACTTACGCCGTGCGGAGGGGAGTTGCTTCTACTGTGGCAGTAAGGAGCATAGGATTCGTACCTGTCCGGAGAGGTCGGGAAACGCCTGTGTCTAGGTTCGCTAAGAGAGGTCGACCTAGACAAGGAGAAAGCCTCTCCATCTCTGCTGCTGTCAGTCTCCATTCTCTGTGGGGAGAATCGTTATTTTGAACTAGCCCAACTTGACTCTGGAGCAGCCGGGAATCTTATGTCACAGTCCCTGGTAGAAAAATACCGCATTCCCACCAAACCTCTGGTTGTACCATTATCAGTCGCTGCTGTGGACGGGGGTCTTTTACCACACCCCATCCAACTCATCACGGAACCCATAACTCTGCAAGTTGGAATGCTGCATTCTGAGAGCATCTCTTTTCATGTTCTGCCTGGACTCTCTCACGCCCTCTTACTAGGGCTACCTTGGCTCCAGAGACATGGACCCGTGCTCGACTGGCAGACCGGAGAGGTTCTTCGCTGGGGACAGGATTGTCATAAGACGTGTTTGGTTCCTGTTCATCCTGTCTGTCCTTCTCCTACCCCAACTAATCTACCTGGACTTCCGATTCCCTATTGGTCATTTGCTGATGTCTTTAATAAGAAAGATGCAGAGACATTACCTCCTCACAGACCATACGATTGTCCTATCGACCTGTTACCTGGTACTACGCCTCCCCGTGGGCGTATTTACCCATTATCCGCTGCTGAGACCCGGTCGATGTCCGAATATATCGAGGAGAATTTGGCCAGGGGATTCATCCGGAAATCTACCTCCCCGGCAGGAGCAGGCTTCTTTTTCGTAAAAAAGAAGGACGGCTCTCTTCGCCCCTGTATAGACTATAGAGGTCTTAACCAGATCACGGTGAAGAATAAATACCCCCTTCCGCTCATTCCAGAATTATTTGATCGTTTGAGGGGGGCTAGAATCTTCACCAAACTGGATCTCCGTGGGGCGTACAACCTGGTCCGTATCCGTCAAGGGGATGAATGGAAGACTGCATTTAACACCCGGGACGGCCACTATGAATATCTAGTGATGCCCTTTGGTCTCTGTAATGCTCCTGCCGTCTTTCAAGAGTTGGTCAATGACATTTTCCGGGACCTTCTCTACTCCTGCGTAGTGGTGTACCTGGACGACATCTTGGTCTTCTCTCCGGATCTCCAGACTCACCGGAGGGACGTTCGTCAGGTTCTGCTCAGGCTCAGACAGAATCACCTCTTCGCTAAATTTGAGAAATGCCTCTTTGAGCAGACCTCGCTGCCGTTTTTGGGCTACGTTATTTCTCAGACCGGCCTACGAATGGATTCAGAGAAACTGTTGACCATCGAGAAATGGCCCCGACCGGAGGGATTGAAGGCCATTCAGCGGTTCCTGGGCTTCGCCAACTACTACCGCCTCTTCATACCGCACTTCTCTTCCCGGACTGGCCCAATTTCCGCACTTACCCGTAAGGGTACTAACCCCAAAGAGTGGACGCCCGAAGCAGAGGAGGCCTTTCTTTTCTTAAAGCAGGCCTTCTTTTCCGCCCCGGTGCTGCATCGCCCGGACGGCAACAAGCAGTTCTTCATGGAGGTTGATGCTTCCTCCTCTGGAGCCGGAGCGGTACTTACTCAAAAATCATCTTCCGGGAGGATGGTAACTTGTGGCTTCTTCTCCAAACTCTTCTCCTCTTCTGAGCGCAATTATTCCATAGGAGACCGAGAGTTATTGGCCATCAAGCTGGCATTGGAGGAGTGGCATTACCTACTCGAGGGGGCTCTTCATCCGGTAATTATTTACACTGACCACAAAAACTTGGCTTACCTCCAGCATGCCCAGAGACTTAACCCGCGCCAGGCCCGGTGGTCCTTGTTTTTTGCTCGTTTCGATTTTGTTCTACATTTTCGCCCGGCAGACAAGAACATCAAGGTGGACGCCTTGTCCCGATCCTTCCTGGTGTCGGATCTCGAGGAGGAACCTAAACATATCATCGATCCCGCCAGAGTAATGCAGGTGGCTCCCGTGAGTCTAAATCGTCTCCCTCCCGGTAAGACGTTCGTATCGGTACCCGATCGGGAGAGAATCCTACACTGGGGCCATTCGTCTAAATTAGCTGGCCACGCCGGTCAAAAAAAGACCCTCCAGCTTATTACTCGGCATTACTGGTGGCCTACCCTGCACAAGGACGTAATAGACTTTGTTTCTGCCTGTGCCTCATGTGGCCGCAACAAGGTTCCGAGACATCTGCCTGCCGGTCGTCTCCTTCCGCTTCCTGTACCCGCTGCTCCCTGGCAGCATATAGCCATGGACTTCATAACGGACCTCCCCGTTTCTGCCGGTTGTACGGTCATTTGGGTGTCGTTGACCGCTTTTCCAAGATGGCTCACTTTATTCCCCTGCCAGGCCTCCCGTCTGCACCCAGGCTGGCTAAAGACTTTATCCGCCACATCTTCCGTCTTCATGGCCTGCCCCGCCATATTGTGTCGGATCGAGGGGTACAGTTCACCTCACGTTTCTGGAGAGCCACTTGTAAATTGCTAGACGTCACCTTGGACTTCTCCTCCGCCTACCACCCACAGTCCAATGGTCAAGTGGAGCGGGTCAATCAGATCCTGACCAGTTACCTCCGGCACTTCGTTAATGTCCACCATTCTGACTGGGTGGATCTCCTGCCATGGGCCGAATTTTCTTACAACAATCACGAGAGCGAATCTTCCTCCAAATCCCCGTTTTTTGTAGTCTTCGGTCAGCATCCTCGGATCCCATTTCCCGTCTCCATCTCAGTGGACAATCCGGCTGCGGAATCTCTTGTTAACAAATTTTCCTCCATATGGGAGAGTACCCGGTCCGCACTCCTTCTGTCATCCGAGCGTATGAAAAGACATGCTGACAAAAAACGTCTAGATCCTCCTCAATTCCGTCCTGGGGATAAGTCTGGCTCTCGTCCAAGTATGTCCGGCTCAAGATTCCTTCCTATAAGTTAGGGCCTCGATTCATCGGTCCTTTGGAGGTCATCAGTCAAATCAACCCAGTGGCCTATAAATTGAAACTGCCGGCCAACTTGCGGATCCCTAACTCCTTCCATGTATCTCTACTCAAACCGGTGGTACTTAACTCTTTTTTCCAAGTCTACAGGTACGCCTCCTGCTCCGTTTTCAGCTGAAAACGAATTTGAGGTAGAGAACATTTTTGGCCACCAAAAGGGTAAGAAGGAAGACCTATTTTTTGGTGGATTGGAAGGGTTTGGTCCTGAGGAGAGAACGTGGGAGCCTCGGGAGAACATCCATGCCCCTCTCATCCTAGCTAAATTTCTTTCTAGCCTAAAAAAGGGGGGGCCTAAAGGGGGGTACTGTAGCGCCGCGTCGGCGTCCCTGCCCTCTGCCAGGCAGGGACGCTGTTCCCCTCACCCCTCTGCTCCAGGTCCGGCGTCCTCCTGCCGCTCTACTGGCGGCGCACGCTCCTCTCTTGCCTCTGTGCTTAGGGCGCGCGCGCGGGCGATGCCCTCCCTCTTAAAGGGGCCGCGCGCGTCGTCCTAAGGAGTCCCCGGCCAATGGCCGGAGGACTTCACCTTATATAAGGCCCCTCCTCCAAAATGGAGGTGCCCGAGCAATGTTGTTGCACAGTTCACTACTCTGCTTCAGTCCTTAGGGTCTTTGCGAGATACCTGTCTGTCGCTGCCTGTTACCTGCCTGCCCGCTCACCTGGGAGCGCTCATCTGTTACCTGCCTGCCCGCTCACCTGGGAGCGCTCATCTGTTACCTGCCTGCTAGCCTACCTGGAGGCTCTGCCATCACGTACCGTGATCTTCTGCTATTCCTGTGGCTCTCGCCCGCTCACCTGGGAGCGCTCATCTGTTACCCGCCTGCCCGCTCACCTGGGAGCGCTCATCTGTTACCTGCCTGCCCGCTCACCTGGGAGCGCTCATCTGTTACCTGCCTGCCCGCTCACCTGGGAGCGCTCATCTGTTACCTGCCTGCCCGCTCACCTGGGAGCGCTCATCTGTTACCTGCCTGCTAGCCTACCTGGAGGCTCAGCCACCACAGGTCGTATCTACACTCCTCCAGAGACTACCCCGGTTACTTGCCATGACCTCCTGCCCACTCTTCCAGAGACTGCCCCGGTCACTTGCCGTGACCTCCTACCCACTCATCCAGAGACTGCCCCGGTCACTTGCCGTGACCTCCTGCCCACTCATCCAGAGACTGCCTCGGTCACTTGCCGCGACCTCCTGCCTACTCTTCCAGAGACTGCCCCGGTCACTTGCGTGACCTCCTGCCCACTCTTCCAGAGACTGCCCCGGTCACTTGCCGTGACCTCCTGCCCACTCATCCAGAGACTGCCCCGGTCACTTGCCGCGACTTCCTGCCCGTTCATCCAGAGACTACCCCGGTTATCTGCTGTGACTACCTGCCCGTCCACCCTGGTCGTCACCCGCTCTCTTACAAGGTCCACCCCTTTGTATAGTAGCTCAGAGGTTCCGCCTCCCAGACCCGTTACATCTTCCTTATACACCAGAGACCAGAACTGTACACAGTATTCTAAGTGTGGTCGCACCAGTGACTTGTATAGAGGTAAAATAGGTGTATGAAGCTTGTTGATGGTTATAGGAAGCAATAATAATAATCTTTATTTATATAGCGCCAACATATTCTGCAGCACTTACAGTATAACAGTTTCAAAACACAAGTCATAAGTAACAACGTTAACAATACAATAATTAAAGCAAGATAAGATGACCCTGCTCGTAAGAGCTTACAATCTACAATGAGGTGGGGGAGATACAAAGTACAGGTGTGTATATACAATGGTGTATTTACAATGATGGTCCAGCCATCTTGAGGGAGTGAGGGATGGAGATAGTGAATGGGCTACACACACACACGCACGCTTACACCTAGAATGACTTTGATTAGTGAACGTGATAGGCCGCGCTGAACAAATGTGTTTTGAGGGAGCGCTTGAAACCATGCAAATTGTGGATAGTCCTAATTTCTTGGGGTAGAGCATTCAAGAGGATTGGCGCAGCGCGGGAGAAGTCTTGAAGTCGGGATGGGAGGTACGGATTAGTGCAGAGGTTAGTCGAAAGTCGTTTGCAGAGTGCAGCAGTCGGTTAGGCCGATAGATGGAAATGATGGAGGAGATATAGGGGGTGCTGCACTGTGGAGAGCTTTGTGGGTGAGAACAAGTACTTTGAATTGGATCCTATAATGGATCCTATAATTGGATCCTATAATGAATGGGCAGCCAATGTAAGGACTGGCGAAGAGCGGACGCGTCCGAGTACCGATTAGCCAGATGGATGACCCTGGCTGCTGCATTAAGGATGGACTGGAGAGGGGAAAGTCGAGTAAGGGGGAGGCCAATTAATAAAGCATTTCAGTAGTCCAGGCGGAGTGGATCAATGCTACAGTGAGGGTTTTTGTTGTTTCCATGGTGAGAAAAGGGCGGATTCTAGAGATGTTCTTTAGGTGTAGGCGGCAAGAGCGGGCAAGAGATTGTATATGGGAGGTGAAGGAGAGATTGGTGTCAAACATAACACCCAGAGAGTGAGCCTGCTGCCGGGGTGTTATTATGGCCCACGGAGAGGGAAATGTCAAATTTAGGCAGGTTAGTAGACGGCGGGAGCAGAAGAAGTTCTTTTTTTGGGAGAGGTTGATTTTTCACATAGAGACGGACATAAATTTTTGGACTGCGACAGACAGTCGGGGCGTTCTGTAGTACAGGGGTAAGGTCGGGGATGACTGAAAGTTGTGTGTCATCAGCATAAAGAGGGTACAAAACCCCCAAATCTCTGATGGTCTGTCCAATTGGGGCCGTGTAGAAGAGAAGGAAGGGGGCCAAGGACGGCCCTGGGGGAACTGACAGTGAGAGGAAAGGAATACATGGAGCTAAGAACAAAACACTGAAAAGCGGGCAGAAACTAGAAAGAACCCAAAAAACAGTGTATTTAATTCCTAGTGACTGACCTGACTAGGAAAAGGGGTCAAACGTGTCGAAAGCTCAGAAAGGTCGAGAAGAAGAGCAGAGAGTGGGCACCGTTTCTTTTGCTGCAGAAGGCATGTCACTTAGATGAGGGCATTTTAAGTCGAAGTAGGGGTCAGAAGCCGACTGTAAGGGGTTTTGAAGGGGGTGATAAGAGGGAACGGGTAAGCGCTCCAAAATTTAGAGATAGGGGAATTGAGACTGGTCTTTTGTTTTTTTTGGCAGGAGGGTCGAGAGCGGTTTTTTATTTAAAGGAGTAACGATGGAGGTTTTTAAGGGGATTTAAAATGCCAGAGGAGAGTAGAGATTAAAGATTTTAGTTAGGTGAGTTGTGAAAATGGAAGAGAGACGGAGGGGATGTGGGGAATGGGATCGGTTTGGGTTGAAATCGGACGTAGGAAGAGAGGGGCTGGGACGTCTTCTTCTTGATGGATCAAATGTGGAAATGGCCAGGGGAAATGCAGGAGGATGGAGTCACACACTGGTGGTTGAGAGCAATTTCCTGAGGATATCCTATTTTTTTTTTTTAAAGTGGGGGGGCCCGGGGGGATTAGCACAAATGTCCGTAATGGGGGGTTGGCTTTTGGCCTGAGGAGGGAGTAAAATGTCAAAAATTTCTTGGGGTTGTTAGCTAGTAGGGAATCAGGTGTGAAATAGGTCTTTGGGGAGGTAAGGCAGCTTATGATTTTTTAACATAAATTTTTAAAATGGGGTGAAGTCTTCTGGTGGCGGGTTTTTTTTCTC
>JARQOD010000001.1:300931236-300956882 GCA_033576555.1 Oophaga sylvatica | reverse complement strand
CCCCCCAGTGACTCCATCTTGCCCCCCCAGTGATTCCATCCTGCCCCCCCAGTGATTACATCATGCACTCCCAGAGATTCCATCCTGCACCCCCAGCAATTCCATCCTGTCCCCCCAGCGATTCCATCCTGCCCCCCAGCGATTCCATCCTGCACCCCCAGTGGTTCCATCCTGCCCCCCAGTGACTCCATAATGCCCCCCCAGTGATTCCATCCTGCCCCTCCAGTGATTCCATCCTGCCCCCCAGTGATTCCATCCTGCACCCCCAGCGATTCCATCCTGCACCCCCAGCGATTCCATCCTGCCCCCCCATCTGTCTCCATCCTGCACCATGTCTCCAATCCTGCCCCGTGTCTCCATCCTGCCCCCGTGTCTCCAATCCTGCCCCCCTGTCTCCATCCTGCCCCCGTAACTCCATCCAGCCCCAGTGACTCCATCCTGCCCCCGTCATTCCATCCTGCCCCGTCACTCCATCCAGCACCCTGTGACTCCATCCAGCCCCAGTGATTTCATCCAGCCCCAGTGACTCCATCCTGCCCCAGTGATTCCATCCTGCCCCAGTGACTCCATCCTGCCTCCCTCATGACTCCATCCTGCCCCAGTGATTCCATCCGCCCCAGTGACTCCATCCTGCCCCAATGACTCCATCCTACCCCCCGTGACTCCATCCTGCCCCTGTGACTCCATCCAGCCCCAGTGACTCCATCCAGCCCCAGTGATTCCATCCTGCCCCAGTGATTCCATCCTGCCGCCCCAGTGACTCCATCCTGCCCCAGTGATTCCATCCTGCCCCAGTGACTCCATCCTGCCCCCCATGACTCCATCCTGCCCCCCGTGACTCCATCCTGCCCCCCTTGACTCCATCCTGCCCCCCTTGACTCCATCCTGCCCCCCATGACTCCATCCTGCCCCCCCATGATTCCATCCTGCCCCCCTTGACTCCATCCTGCCGCCCCAGTGACTCCATCCTGCCCCAGTGATTCCATCCTGCCCCAGTGACTGCATCCTGCCCCCCACGACTCCATCCTGCCCCCCTTGACTCCATCCTGCCCCCCCATGACTCCATCCTGCCCCAGTGATTCCATCCTGCCCCCCGTGACTCCATCCTGCCCCAGTGACTCCATCCTGCCCCAGCGACTCCATCCTGCCCCCCAGTGACACCATCCTGCCCCCCAGTGATTCCATCCTGCCCCCCAGTGACTCCATCCTGCCCCCCCCAGAGATTCCATCCTGCCCCCCCAGCGATTCCATCCTGCACCCCCAGTGATTCCATCCTGCCCCCCAGTGACTCCATCTTGCCCCCCCAGTGATTCCATCCTGCCCCCCCAGTGATTACATCATGCCCTCCCAGAGATTCCATCCTGCACCCCCAGCAATTCCATCCTGTCCCCCCAGCGATTCCATCCTGCCCCCCAGCGATTCCATCCTGCACCCCCAGTGATTCCATCCTGCCCCCCAGTGACTCCATAATGCCCCCCCAGTGATTCCATCCTGCCCCTCCAGTGATTCCATCCTGCACCCCAGTGACTCCATCCTGCACCCCCAGTGATTCCATCCTGCCCCCCAGTGATTCCATCCTGCCCCCCCAGCGATTCCATCCTGCACCCCCAGCGATTCCATCCTGCCCCCCAGTGACTCCATCCTGCCCCCCCAGTGATTCCATCCTGCCCCCCCAGTGATTCCATCCTGCCCCCCAGTGACTCCATCCTGCACCCCCAGCGATTCCATCCTGCCCCCCCCAGCGATTCTATCCTGCCCTCCAGCGATTCCATCCTGCCCCCCCAGCGATTCCATCCTGCCCACATTGCCGATTTCAATAAATAAATTTAAAAAAAAAAGTTCTACTTACCTGGCCGCGGCGCTCCCGCGGCGTTGATATATCCTGAGTCCCGGCGTTTCAAGCGCGCACTTGCCGGCGAATGACAATGACGTCATACGCCGGCGCCGTGCGCGCTGACGTCAGATGCCAGCCTCCGATTGGCTGGCGGCTTTAACTATTGACTTGCGGGCCCGCACGGGCCTGCAACTCAATAGAGTAACTGAACCTGCGTCTCGGATGTCACGCAGGTTCAGTTACTTCTCCTGTCACTGGGGCCCGGGCCGAACAGCAGAGGGGGCTCGCATCGGGCCCGGTCTCTTCTGCTGGGGCCCGATCAGCAGAAGAGACGGGGCCCGATGCGGGCCCCCTCTGCTGATCGGGCCCCATACAGCAGTCAGGGCTGTCATGCCCTGATGGCGACCCTGACTACACCACACAGGAGAACTGACAGATCCTCTATATACTACACCACACAGGAGAGCTGACAGATCTTCTATATACTGCACCACACAGGAGAGCTGACAGATCTTCTATATACTACACCACATAGGAGGAGAGCTGACAGATCCTCTATATACTACATCACATGAGACACATCGCTGCATGTTGCAGAAATCAAGGTCTCCTTTGACGACTGGCCGCAGGAAGGGTTTCAAAAGAGATCCGTAATGACAGGCACAGGGGTCATCAATAGACCCCGGCTGTCATGACAGTATGACCATTGGCACAGCCGTGATGTGATTTTGAGGTGCTGATGGCCGAGAGAATGATGTACGCATGTCAGCTAGTGTTAAATGCAGCTGTCATAGATGGACTGTGGCATTTAACGTGTGCCATACATGTAAGGCGGATGTCGTGAAGGGGTTAAATATCTTCGGGCCACCTCCCCCACTGTCATCAAATATCCTTTGGGCCCACTTCCACCCTTAATTTCCTGTGGGCAGTCCTCTCCCCAATGTTTCACCTCTAATTTCCAGTGGGCTTTTTCCTCCTCACTGTTTCACCTCTAATTTCAAGTGGGCTTTCTCTCCCCACTTTTTCACTTCTAATTTCCTGTGGGCCCACCTCTCCCCAATTTTTGACCTCTAATTTCCTGTGGGCCCCCTCCCCCCCAATGTTTCACCTCTAATTTCCTGTGGGCCCCCTTCCCATGGTGTCACCTAATTTCCTGTGTGCCTGCTCAGATGGGGTAAAGGGACCCACAGTAAAATACAGATGATTGACACAATGGGGAAGGGTGCCCACAGAAACTAGAGGTGGAACAGTGGAGGAGGGGGCCCACAGGAAATTTCATGTGAGCCCCCTCACCTGTGTCCCCTTTAGATTGCATGGGGGCCCCTTCCCTAACTGCCTCAGTGGCTGGAGAACTAGTTAGGCTGCAGGCTTTTTATATTATATTTACTTACATACCCTCACACTCACTCTGCAGCCAGCAACTTTGTCCCTCTGCTCCTCTATACAAATCTGCTGTGCTGCTTGGGCAGGACTGCCGACCTATCACAGCACAGATTCCTGCCTTAGCTGTGCTGTGAGGTCACATAAAGAAAACTAATGCTGATTGGCTGTATTGCAGCCAATCAGCTTTAGATCACATTCACAGCTATCCAGGGTATTATAGAAGAGGAGCGGGAGACTCAGCGCAGGAAACAGGTGACTGCGGGTCAGCTGTTGCCTGTGCGTGTCTCATCTCAGACTCAGCCTTGCACAGTCAGCTGTGCGCCTGAGACTGTGCAGGCTGAATTGAGGGTCGGCACGCAGGCACCGCTCTTCAATAGAAGCCGACGGCAGGAAATGTGAAGAAGACACTGCCACTGCACTTCACTTGTGCAGCGGCAGCCTGCTTGTCGGTGCCCACTATAGAACATAGTGTAGCTTGCAGGTAGGCACAGCCGCACCTATGAAGGAGGCAGGGGCTGGGGGCGGGCCCACCGGAGATTCCTCCGGTGTCCCGGTGTCCCAGTCCGACCCTGAGTATATATATATATAATAGATTGAACAAAAGCTGGCAAGTCATGTGCCGCGTACAGTAAATCACAGAGTGACAGGTTAGAATAGAATAGACAGAATAGATATGTACACATAGAATGCATATATATATATCGATGTTAGTGACACACACACATATGTATATATGTATATTTATTACATACATAGATAGATAGAAGAAAGCCAGCAATTCATCTGCCATGTACTGTAAAATTACTGCAGGAGCTGACAGGATAGAAGAGATGGATTACATACAGTAAATACAAATATTTGTCACAGATGGTTGTGACAAATGCAATTAGTACAATTAGTGTGCAAATTACTGTACATGTATTTGATTAATAAAAGATTATTTTTCTGAACGCCGATAGCTGGGGGCCAATGTTTATAGACTGGTAAGGGCTGGTAAGGGGGTAATACCCATGGAGCTTCCCAGGCTATTAATATCAGCTCACAACTGTGTACTTAGCCTTTACAGGCTATTAAAATAGGGGACCCTAAAAAAAATGCAGCAGGGTCCCACTACAATTAATAACCAGCAACGGCTAAGCAGACAGCTGCAGGCTGATGTAATAGTCTAGGAAGGGGTCATGGATACTGACCCCAAGCTAAAAACATCAGCTCTCAGCCACCCCAGAAAAGGCGCATCTCTAAGATGTGTCAATTCTGGCACTTAGCCTTGCTCTTCCCACTTGCCCGGTAGTATTGGCAAATGGGGTGATGGTTGGGGGGGTTGATGTCACCTTTCTATTGTCAGGTGACATCAAGCCTTGAGGTTAGTAATGAAGAGGCATCAATAAGACGCCAACATTACTAACCCCATAGTCACATTGCATGAAAACACACACACCCAGAAAAAAGTCCTTTAATTGAAAGAATTACACATACTCCTTAAATAATCTTAATTAAACCATACTTACAACCTCGCCCATTCCCCTGATGCCCTCATCATCTGCAAAAGATCTAAAAAAAACAAACAACAATATTCCTCACCTTTCCGCAGAGATACTACTAAGCCATTTGTCCCACGACGAGCTAGCTCTGCTACATCTAGATGGCAGGATGCATGGTTGCATGATGCGACCATACAGCCTGTCATCCAGCAGACACTGAACGCCATGTGCTCAGTGTATCTCAGTGAACTCCTATTAGCTATCTGACGGCACCACGAGTGTGAGAAAGTTCTTCTGCTCGCGGTGCCATCAGACAGGTCCTGCGAGTTCACAGCCAATGAACTCACTTTACCTTTCTGACGTCAGCGCGAGCACTGACGTCAGAAAGGTGAGTTCATTGGCTGTGAACTCACAGGACCTGTCTGATGGCACCGCGAGCAGGAGAAATTTCTCACGCTCGCGGTGCAGTCAGATAGGTAATAGGAGTTCACAGAGAGACACTGAAAACACATGCGTATAGCACATAAGATCCCGATAAAACACATTTAAGTTTGTGGGTGTAGAGTGAAAAAATGCGGAAAAGTTCACGAGGTATGAATATATTTTCAAGTCACTGCATATACAGTTGAAATCAGAAGTTTACATACACTGGACAAAAAGACACATATGCATGTTTTTCTCAATATCTGACAAGAAATCAGAATAAACCTTTCCCGTTTAAGGTCAATTAGGATTACCACAATTATTAATATTTGCCAAATGGCAGAATAATGAGAGAGAGAGAATGTGTGTGCATTTTTATTACTTACTGCAAAATCAAAAGTTTACATACATTTCATTAGTATTTGGTACCATTGCCCTTAAACTGAATGGCTTGGGTCTTGGGTCAAACATTTGGGATATCCTTCCACAAGCTTCTCACAATAGTTGGTTGGTATTTGGGCCCATTCCTCCTGACAAAACTGGTGTAACTGATTCAGGTTTGTAGGTCGCCTTGCTCGCACCTGCCTTTCCAGCTTTGCCCATAAATTTTCAATAGGATTGAGATCAGGGCTTTGTGATGGCCACTCCAAAACTTTGACTTTGTTATCCTTAAGCCACGTTGTTACCAACAGTATTGTTCGGGTCATTTACCATTTGAAGACCTATTTCCGCTCAAGCTTTTACTACCTGGCTAATGTCTTTAGATGTTGCTTCAGTATTGCCACATAATCTTCTTTTCTCATGATGCAACATATTTTGTGAAGTGCACCAGTCCCTCCTGCAGCAAAACAACCCCACAACAGGATGCTGCCACCCCCGTGTTTCACAGTTGGGATGGTGTTCTAAGCCTGGGTCTCACATAGCGATACACCAGCGATCCCGACAACGATCAGGATCGCTGGTGTATTGCTACATTATCGCTGCTGAGCTGCCAAACAGGCAGCTCAGGCAGCGATCAGCTCAGGGACACTGCGGGTAACTAAGCGATGTCATTATGACCACAAAGTTCAATTTCAAAGTTTAATCAGACCGCATGACATGTCTCCAAAAATTAAGATATTTGTTCCTGTGTGCTTTTGGAAACATTTATCTACCTTTTTTTATGTTTCTTTTGGAGTAATGGCTTCTTCCTGGCAGAGTGGCCATTCAGCCCATGTTGATTCAGTACTGGTTTAACTGTGGATATTGACACAATCTTACCAGCTTCCACCATCATCTTCACAAGCTCTTTTGCTTTAGTCTCTGGGTTGATATGCACTTGTTCAACCAAAGTACTTTTATCTTTGGGACCTAGAACCCGTCTCCTTCCTGAGCAGTACGATGGCTGGACATTCCCATCTTGTTTGTACATGCATATAATTGTTTGTACAGATGAATGAGGCACCTGTACCCAATATGTGCTGCTGGAGAATAATAGCACAATAGGGTCTTATCCAGGATAAAATGATTACTATGATCAAATTGTACTCCCCAATTTGAGCCAAAAGACAAGCTTATAGAGATATCCGCTGCTGCAGATCCACTGGTCCACTCGTGACCAACCAGAGATAAAAAAATGGGTAAATGTGGATTTAATCTGCGCTGCTGAATAATTCAGGATCCAGACCATGTAGCCATTAAATTGTGGATTTATTCTCAACGTGTTTCAAAGTACAAGCCTTCTTCATCAGGAGCACCACAAAGTCTTGTACTTTGAAACGCGTTGAGAACAAAACCACAATTTAATGGCTACATGGTCTGGATCCTGAATTATTCAGCAGCGCAGATTAAATCCACATTTACTCATTTTGTTTTTTTAAATTGTACCCAAGGATGAGCCAGACTTGTGCAAGTCCACAATTCTCTTCCTGATATCTTGGCTGATTTCTTTAGACTTTCCTATGATGCTACATAATGATGCAGTGTTTCAGGTGTGAATTAAAATACATTAACAGGTGTGTCTCTAATTAACTCAGATGTTGCTAAAAAACAGAAGCTTCCAAACACATAACATCATCATATGGGCAGTCCAGAATTGTTTAAAGGCATAATAATCTTAGTGTAAGGAAACTTTTGACTTTGCAGTAAATACCGTATATACTCGTGTATAAGCCGAGATTTTCAGCACCTTTTTTTGTGCTGAAAATGCCCCCTCAGCTTATACACGAGTCATAGGGCAGAAACCAGCGGGGGAGGGGATGCGGCGGCAGGAGCCGGTGGCTAGGACATCATACTCACCCTCCCCGTGCCATCGCTGAACGTCCCTGCAATCCTGCGTTCTCTCCCCCGGCTTCCTGCAGCTCTCCAGCGCTGAGCGGTGACGTAATACCCGCTCATTAAGGTCATGTAATATGGACGCGACGCCACTCCCATGGGCGTGGCCTCCATATTCATGGCCTTGATGAGCGGTATTACGTCACCGCTCAGCGCTGGAGAGCTGCTGGAAGCCGGGGAGAACGCAGGATTGCAGGGACGTTCAGCGATGGCACGGGGAGGGTGAGTATGATGGAGGAGGATGGAGGGAGCATGGAGGAGGACAAGTAGCACGGAGCAGGACGGGGGGGAAGGACGGGGAGCACGGAGCAGAACGGGGGAGGACTGAGAGCACGGAGCAGAACGGGGGAGGACGGAGAGCACGAAGCAGAACGGGGAGGACGGAGAGCACGGAGCAGGACGGGGGGAGGACGGAGAGCACGGAGCAGAACGGGGGGAGGACGGAGAGCACGGAGCAGAACGGGGGGAGGACGGAGAGCACGGAGCAGAACGGGGGGAGGACAGAGAGCACGGAGCATGACGGGGGTGGGCACAGAGGAGAATGGGGGAGTGCAGAGCTGGATGGGGGAGCACGGAGCAGGACGGGGGAGGATGGAAAGCAGGGAGCAGGACAGGATAATGGAGCAGGAGGAGGGGAGCACAGAGGAGAATGGGGGTGCACAGAGCTGGACGGCAACTTATACACCCGGCTTATACGCGAGTCAATAAGTTTTCCAAGTTTTTTGTGGCAAAATTAGGAGGGTCGGCTTATACACGTGTCGGCTTATACATGAGTATATACGGTAATAAAAATGCCTTAAAACATTCTCTCTCTCTCATTATTCTGGCATTTGGCAAATATTAATAATTATGGTAATCCTGATTGACCTTAAACGGGAAAGGTTTATTCTGATTTCATATCAGATATTGAGAAAAACATGCATGTCTTTTAATATAGTGTCTGTATATGCATATATTCAGTCATGGACAAAAAGGTTGGCATCCTTGAAATTGTTCCAAAAAATGAAGTATTTATGAAGTATCTATCCTTAGACAATTATTAAAAATACATATGTTTTGTTATACACATGTTTATTTCCTTTGTGTGTATTGGAATAACACACAAAAATGATAAAAATAAATACTGTATTTTTCGGACTATAAGATGCACTTTTTTCCCCCAAATTTTGGGGAAAATGTGGGTGCGTCTTATAGTCATAATATAGTTATAAATACTGTGGCAGCAGCAGGAGTCGGACGATTTTACGGCGGTCCCGGTCCAATGCTGTAGGGCGACGATCACACTCCCTACCCAGGCTGGTGCGGCGGTGGTGCTCTGTGGCGCGGGGGGATTCGCCGGCATTTTGTGAAAGCCCGGAAGCCCCCGCACATCCATTACTGCGATGCGGTGGCCTCAGGGGAAATGGCAGCCGGGGGGCGGCGCATGCTCAGATTGAGATCTCGGCAACGAGATCTCATCTTGAGATCTTGTCTCCCGAGTCCGAGATCTCTTTGCCGAGATCTCAATCTGAGCATGCACCGCTCCCTGTGGCCATTTTCCCGGAGGCCACCGCATAGCAGCAATGGATGTGCGAGACCTCCGGGCTTTCACAAAATGCCAGAGGAGCCCCCCGCACCACAGAGCACCACCACCGCACCAGCATGGGATGGGATTTCCCGGAGGCCACCGCACCTGCCGCACCAGCTGCATCAGCCTGGTATGGGATTTCCCTGAGGCCACCGCAACTGCCTTACCAGCCTGGGATGGAAGTCATATCACTGGACCACCGAACACGCCCTGTGACCGCGCTTCACCAGTACTGCCGATCCCCCTCGGTAAGCTGAATTCGGATAGTAAGAAAGACCCCCATTTGACAGATAATTTTTTTTCCCTATTTTCCTTCTGAAAATTTGGGGTGCACCTTATGGTCCGGTGCATCTTACAATCCGAAAAATATGGTAACTGCAATCAGTGTGGGGTACGCACGTATCCCAGAAAGCAAAGCATCACAGAAGATAAGCATCATGTGAACGGCAGTTATCCATGGCAAGGAATTAACATTCATCTTCTCTCTTCACACAGGTATGCACTCCATGCATTGAAAGCAAACAGCTGAATGGTACAATCCCCACCTCTGCTGGCTGTCTTGTATGTTGCAATATATCCTAATGGTATGCACTCCATTCATTGAAAGCAAACAGCTGAATGGTACAATCCCCACCTCTGCTGGCTGTCTTGTATGTTGCAATATATCCTAATGGTATGCACTCCATTCATTGAAAGCAAACAGCTGAATGGTACAACACCTCTGCTGGCTGTCTTGTATGCTGCAATATATCCTAATGGTATGCACTCCATTCATTGAAAGCAAACAGCTGAATGGTACAATCCCCACCTTTGCTGGCTATCTTGTATGCTGCAATATATCCTAATGGTATGCACTCCATGCATTGAAAGCAAACAGCTGAATGGTACAATCCCCACCTCTGCTGGCTGTCTTGTATGCTGCAATATATCCTAACGGTATGCACTCCATTCATTGAAAGCAAACAGCTGAATGGTACAATCCCCACCTTTGCTGGCTATCTTGTATGCTGCAATATATCCTAATGGTATGCACTCCATGCATTGAAAGCAAACAGCTGAATGGTACAATCCCCACCTCTGCTGGCTGTCTTGTATGCTGCAATATATCCTAACGGTATGCACTCCATTCATTGAAAGCAAACAGCTGAATGGTACAATCCCCACCTCTGCTGGCTGTCTTGTATGCTGCAATATATCCTAATGGTATGCACTCCATTCATTGAAAGCAAACAGCTGAATGGTACAATCCCCACCTTTGCTGGCTGTCTTGTATGCTGCAATATATCTTAATGGTATGCACTACATTCATTGAAAGCAAACAGCTGAATGGTACAATCCCCACCTCTACTGGCTATCTTGTATGCTGCAAGATATCCTAATGGTATGCACTCCATTCATTGAAAGCAAACAGCTGAATGGTACAATCCCCACCTCTGCTGGCTGTCTTGTATGCTGCAATATATCATAATGGTATGCACTCCATTCATTGAAAGCAAACAGCTGAATGGTACAATCCCCACCTCTGCTGGCTGTCTTGTATGCTGCAATATATCCTAATGGTATGCACTCCATTCATTGAAAGCAAACAGCTGAATGGTACAATCCCCACCTCTGCTGGCTGTCTTGTATGCTGCAATATATCCTAATGGTATGCACTCCATTCATTGAAAGCAAACAGTTGAATGGTACAATCCCCACCTCTGCTGGCTGTCTTGTATGCTGCAATATATCCTAATGGTATGCACTCCATTCATTGAAAGCAAACAGCTGAATGGTACAATCCCCACCTTTTCTGGCTGTCTTGTATGCTGCAATATATCCTAATGGTATGCACTTCATACTTCTGCTTGCTGTCATCCGCTGCTTTACCATCTTGCTACATTTTTTAATGTGCCTACTAAAGCTTTGGTATAATTCATATATTGCACTGTATTTAATACTTACTGCTTTATATCCGTGTGACTGGGGCCTCTCTAGATCTTATCAGGTGGAAGGTACTATAACATATAGATTTAGCCAGGTCTAGTGCTTTTGATTATCTAACCACCCCCTGGTGTGCTGGCCCCAGCTGCCAAATTATCCCAAACCAGCTCCCACAATCCATCTCTCCTGTCCCTGTAGTGTGGGCTATATATTTAGGAGTAGTCTAAAGGGTATGCCACACTAAAGGGTATGCCACACTAAGCGAGATCGCTAACGAGATCGCTAACGACATCACTAAAACGTCACTATTTAGCGATCTCGTTAGCGATCTCGTTAGCGATCTCGTTAGCGACGTCATTGTGTGTGGCATGTAGCAACGATGTGGCCCCTGCTGTGATGTCGCTGATCGTTCACTAGCGTTCTGGACCGTTTTTTGATCGTTGGCGTCCCGCTGGTGAGCCTATATCGCTGTGTTTGGCGAACGACGAGCGACCTCATTTGTGACGCATATGACAGCGGCGCAGGCGGGACTAGGGTTTTTTAGCGTCACGGAGTGGATCGCAATATCTGTAGAAGCAGGCAGGTGGGACTAGGTTCTCTTTTGCGTCACAGAGAGGATCACAGAAGTTGCAAAGCAGGCTAGCAGGACGCAGAGAGCAGGAGCGATGCTGGAAATTCCTATGAATGAGGAGCGCTTGAGAACAATGAAAGGGAGCACTATACACCATCTTTCATGACGCGGTCAAAACATAAATTATTGCACATATATAGCATATATCTGTGCTGAGGGGCGTGGAAAAGGTTGCGCTCAGTACATGCTAATGACAGATCCTAACGACCGCCAAAGTTGTTAAAGAGATCGCTGACCGCTGATGTGTCGTTTATGAGATCTCCTGTTTGGCAGCTACTAGCGACCTAAAAGCGATCACACCAACGATCTCGTTAGCTTGCGTCGTTATCGTGATCGCTAACGAGATCGCTTAGTGTGGCAGTACCTTTAGCGAGATCGTTAACGAGATCGCACCTGCGTCACCATTTTATGACGCAGTAGCGATCTCGTTAGCGACTTAGCTGTGTGATTTCAAACACATTTCATCAGCGATCTGTGATTCCAAACACATCTCATCAGCGATCTGTATAACGACCTCTGCGGTCGTTGGGAAAACCTAGTCCCACCTGCGATGCTGGTGAAGTCGTTCATAAAGGGTGTCACACTCAGCGATTCAGGCTCACCAGCGGGACACCAACGACCAAAAAACGGCTCAGAACGTTCATGAGCGATCAACGACATCTCAGCAGGGGCCACATAGCTGCTACATGTCACACACAGCTTAAGTCGCTTACGAGATCGCTACTGCGTCATAAATGGTGAGTGTGAGTGTGATTAGTGTGGCATACCCTTAAGGGGTGCACGCAGTGTGGGGTGCGCATGCATCCCAGAAAGCAAAGCTTTACAGAAGATAAGCATCATGTGAACGGCAGTTATCCATGGCAGTTAATCAGCGCAGGATTCAGGTAACCCACACTTTGTTTTCCCTTTTCACCATGTGCTTTATTTCTCTCCTCCTGTGTTCCCTTGCCATCCGCATTCACCGCCCCATCCCCCCTCCATCACGACTCATACACATCAGCCCCTCTATACTTCCCTCTCCCATGTACAGCTCCCATGCACTTCTCACCTTCTGGAAAAACCTCAGCCCATCTTGCCCAAACATGTCGCAGAAAAAACTGACTTACAATTCCAACAACTACTTGCTCTTTATCTTCCTACTCCTACTGATTTCAGGGGACATCTCCCCCACCCCTGGTCCACCATCCCCCAACCTCAACCCCTACTCTACCTCATATTGAAACCATAATAATCTTATTACTATTACTTGCACTCCCTCATCTCCTTCTTTTAATTGTGCCCTCTGGAATCCACGGTCTGTATGCAACAAGCTTCACTTCCTGCACAACTACTTTCTGAACAACTCTCTTCATCTGTTGGCCCTCACTGAAACCTGGATTCAGGATTCTGACACTGTCTCCCCTGCTGCCATTTCCTATGGTGGCTTACAGTTCTCCCATTCCCCGAGACCCGCAAACAGACATGGTGGTGGAGTCGGCATACTCCTGTCCCCACAATGCACTTTCCAGGTCATCCCCCCAATTCCATCACTCTCATTCCCTTCTTTTGAGGTCCACACCATCAGGCTCTTCTGTCCCCTCCCCTTCAGAGTAGCCGTCATATATCGGCCCCCAGGCTCGCACACCCAGTTCCTTGACCACTTCTCAGCCTGGCTGCCGCACTTCATGTCCTCAGAACTACCAACCCTTATCCTTGGAGACTTCAACATCCCCATTAACAGCCCTACTTCCACATCTGCATCTCAGCTTCTATTACTAACCACTTCTCTAGGCCTCTCACAGCTTTCAACCTCTGAGACACACAAGGATGGTAACACCCTTGACCTGGTCTTTGTCCGGCTCTGTTCAATCTCCCACCTAAATAACTCACCGCTTCCACTCTCTGACCACAACATTCTCTCCTTCACGCTCACAAATCCTGGACCACCCCAACGCACTCCTACCTACCACACATTCAGAAATCTACAAGCCATTAACCGTCAGACACTTTCAGACTCCCCACACTCATCACTGTCCCCAATCTCCTCTTTTTCCTGTCCTGATCTGGCTGTTCATCACTACAATGACACTCTTAGAAGCACCCTTGACCAAGTAGCGCCGCTCACCCTCAGAACTTCAAAAAAAACAGTCAAACAGCCCTGGCTCACATTGCAAACTCAACTTCTCCAGCGATGCTCTAGGAGTGCTGAACACCTTTGGAGAAAAACCCGCACACCAGAAGACTTCATCCACTTTAAATTTATGTTAATAACTCATAACGCTGCCCTTCACCTCGCCAAACAGACCTACTTCACCACCCTGATCTCCTCACTAGCTAACAACCCCAAGAAACTTTTTGACACTTTTCACTCCCTCCTCAGGCCAAAAGCACAAGCCCCCATTACAGACATTTGTGCTAATGACCTGGCCTCCCACTTTATAGAAAAAATAGGTACTATCCGTCAGGAAATCTGCTCTCAACCACCAAGTGCTGTGACTCCCATCCCTCCCTGCATTTCCCCTGGCTCACTTTCCACATTTGATCCCATCACAGAAGAAGACGTCTCCAGACTCCTCTCTTCCTCACGTCCGACTACAAGCACTACCGATCCCATTCCCTCACATCTCCTCCAGTCTCTCTCTCCAGTTGTCACAACTCACCTAACTACAATCTTTAATCTCTCACTCTCCTCTGGCATTTTCCCATCCTCCTTCAAACACTCCATCGTTACTCCATTACTAAAGAAACCCGCTCTCGACCCTTCCTGCACAAACAACTACAGACCAGTCTCCAATCTCCCCTTCATCTCTAAACTTTTGGAGCGCCTTACCCGTTACCTCTCTACTCACTCCCTTCTAAACCCTTCACAGTCCGGCTTCTGACCCCTACATTCGACTAAAACTGCCCTCATCTAAGTGACCAATGACCTTCTGACAGCAAAACGTAACGGTGACCACTCTCTGCTCATTCTTCTCGACCTTTCTGCAGCTTTCGACACGTTTGACCACCGTCTCCTACTGTCTAGGCTCCAGTCACTAGGCATTAATGACACTGCTCTCTCCTGGTTCTCTTCCTAGCTTTCTGACCGCTCCTTCAGTGTTTTGTTCTCTAGCTCCATGTCATCTCCTCTTCCTCTCACTGTCAGTATACCCCAGGGCTCAGTCCTTGGCCCCCTTCTCTTCTCTCTCTACACGGCCCCAATTGGACAGACCATCAGCAGATTTGGCTTTCAGTACCATCTTTATGCTGATGACACACAACTATACACGTCATCCCCCGACCTTACCCCCACTGTACTACAGAACGCCACTGACTGTCTGTCCGCAGTCTCCAATATCATGTCCGCTCTCTATGTGAAACTCAACCTCTCCAAAACTGAACTTCTTCTGCTCCCGCCGTCTACTAACCTGCCTAAATTTGACATTTCCCTCTCCGTGGGCCATAATAACACCCCGGCAGCAGGCTCACTCTCTGGGTGTTATGTTTGACACCAATCTCTCCTTCACCTCCCATATACAATCTCTTGCCCGCTCTTGCCGCCTACACCTAAAGAACATCTCTAGAATCCGCCCTTTTCTCACCATGGAAACAACAAAAACCCTCACTGTAGCATTGATCCACTCCCGCCTGGACTACTGAAATGCTTTATTAATTGGCCTCCCCCTTACTCGACTTTCCCCTCTCCAGTCCATCCTTAATGCAGCAGCCAGGGTCATCCATCTGGCTAATCGGTACTCGGACGCGTCCGCTCTTCGCCAGTCCTTACATTGGCTGCCCATTCATTATAGGATCCAATTATAGGATCCATTATAGGATCCAATTCAAAGTACTTGTTCTCACCCACAAAGCTCTCCACAGTGCAGCACCCCCCTATATCTCCTCCATCATTTCCATCTATCGGCCTAACCGACTGCTGCACTCTGCAAACGACTTTCGACTAACCTCTGCACTAATCCGTACCTCCCACTCCCGACTTCAAGACTTCTCCCGCGCTGCGCCAATCCTCTTGAATGCTCTACCCCAAGAAATTAGGACTATCCACAATTTGCATGGTTTCAAGCGCTCCCTCAAAACACATTTGTTCAGCGCGGCCTATCACGTTCACTAATCAAAGTCATTCTAGGTGTAAGCGTGCGTGTGTGTGTGTAGCCCATTCACTATCTCCATCCCTCACTCCCTCAAGATGGCTGGACCATCATTGTAAATACACCATTGTATATACACACCTGTACTTTGTATCTCCCCCACCTCATTGTAGATTGTAAGCTCTTACGAGCAGGGTCATCTTATCTTGCTTTAATTATTGTATTGTTAACGTTGTTACTTATGACTTGTGTTTTGAAACTGTTATACTGTAAAGTGCTGCAGAATATGTTGGCGCTATATAAATAAAGATTATTATTATTGCTTCCTATAACCATCAACAAGCTTCATACACCTATTTTACCTCTATACAAGTCACTGGTGCGACCACACTTAGAATACTGTGTACAGTTCTGGTCTCTGGTGTATAAGGAAGATGTAACGGGTCTGGGAGGCGGAACCTCTGAGCTACTATACAAAGGGGTGGACCTTGTAAGAGAGCGGGTGACGACCAGGGTGGACGGGCAGGTAGTCACAGCAGATAACCGGGGTAGTCTCTGGATGAACGGGCAGGAAGTCGCGGCAAGTGACCGGGGCAGTCTCTGGATGAGTGGGCAGGAGGTCACGGCAAGTGACCGGGGCAGTCTCTGGAAGAGTGGGCAGGAGGTCACGGCAAGTGACCGGGGCAGTCTCTGGAAGAGTAGGCAGGAGGTCGCGGCAAGTGACCGAGGCAGTCTCTGGATGAGTGGGCAGGAGGTCACGGCAAGTGACCGGGGCAGTCTCTGGATGAGTGGGTAGGAGGTCACGGCAAGTGACCGGGGCAGTCTCTGGAAGAGTGGGCAGGAGGTCATGGCAAGTAACCGGGGTAGTCTCTGGAGGAGTGTAGATACGACCTGTGGTGGCTGAGCCTCCAGGTAGGCTAGCAGGCAGGTAACAGATGAGCGCTCCCAGGTGAGCGGGCAGGCAGGTAACAGATGAGCGCTCCCAGGTGAGCGGGCAGGCAGGTAACAGATGAGCGCTCCCAGGTGAGCGGGCAGGCAGGTAACAGATGAGCGCTCCCAGGTGAGCGGGCAGGCGGGTAACAGATGAGCGCTCCCAGGTGAGCGGGCGAGAGCCACAGGAATAGCAGAAGATCACGGTACGTGATGGCAGAGCCTCCAGGTAGGCTAGCAGGCAGGTAACAGATGAGCGCTCCCAGGTGAGCGGGCAGGCAGGTAACAGATGAGCGCTCCCAGGTGAGCGGGCAGGCAGGTAACAGGCAGCGACAGACAGGTATCTCGCAAAGACCCTAAGGACTGAAGCAGAGTAGTGAACTGTGCAACAACATTGCTCGGGCACCTCCATTTTGGAGGAGGGGCCTTATATAAGGTGAAGTCCTCCGGCCATTGGCCGGGGACTCCTTAGGACGACGCGCGCGGCCCCTTTAAGAGGGAGGGCATCGCCCGCGCGCGCGCCCTAAGCACAGAGGCAAGAGAGGAGCGTGCGCCGCCAGTAGAGCGGCAGGAGGACGCCGGACCTGGAGCAGAGGGGTGAGGGGAACAGCGTCCCTGCCTGGCAGAGGGCAGGGACGCCGACGCCGGCGCTACAGTACCCCCCCTTTAGGCCCCCCCTTTTTTAGGCTAGAAAGAAATTTAGCTAGGATGAGAGGGGCATGGATGTTCTCCCGAGGCTCCCACGTTCTCTCCTCAGGACCAAACCCCTTCCAATCCACCAAAAAATAGGTCTTCCTTCTTACCCTTTTGGTGGCCAAAATGTTCTCTACCTCAAATTCGTTTTCAGCTGAAACCGGAGCAGGAGGCGTACCTGTAGACTTGGAAAAAAGAGTTAAGTACCACCGGTTTGAGTAGAGATACATGGAAGGAGTTAGGGATCCGCAAGTTGGCCGGCAGTTTCAATTTATAGGCCACTGGGTTGATTTGACTGATGACCTCCAAAGGACCGATGAATCGAGGCCCTAACTTATAGGAAGGAATCTTGAGCCGGACATACTTGGACGAGAGCCAGACCTTATCCCCAGGACGGAATTGAGGAGGATCTAGACGTTTTTTGTCAGCATGTCTTTTCATACGCTCGGATGACAGAAGGAGTGCGGACCGGGTACTCTCCCATATGGAGGAAAATTTGTTAACAAGAGATTCCGCAGCCGGATTGTCCACTGAGATGGAGACGGGAAATGGGATCCGAGGATGCTGACCGAAGACTACAAAAAACGGGGATTTGGAGGAAGATTCGCTCTCGTGATTGTTGTAAGAAAATTCGGCCCATGGCAGGAGATCCACCCAGTCAGAATGGTGGACATTAACGAAGTGCCGGAGGTAACTGGTCAGGATCTGATTGACCCGCTCCACTTGACCATTGGACTGTGGGTGGTAGGCGGAGGAGAAGTCCAAGGTGACGTCTAGCAATTTACAAGTGGCTCTCCAGAAACGTGAGGTGAACTGTACCCCTCGATCCGACACAATATGGCGGGGCAGGCCATGAAGACGGAAGATGTGGCGGATAAAGTCTTTAGCCAGCCTGGGTGCAGACGGGAGGCCTGGCAGGGGAATAAAGTGAGCCATCTTGGAAAAGCGGTCAACGACCACCCAAATGACCGTACAACCGGCAGAAACGGGGAGGTCCGTTATGAAGTCCATGGCTATATGCTGCCAGGGAGCAGCGGGTACAGGAAGCGGAAGGAGACGACCGGCAGGCAGATGTCTCGGAACCTTGTTGCGGCCACATGAGGCACAGGCAGAAACAAAGTCTATTACGTCCTTGTGCAGGGTAGGCCACCAGTAATGCCGAGTAATAAGCTGGAGGGTCTTTTTTTGACCGGCGTGGCCAGCTAATTTAGACGAATGGCCCCAGTGTAGGATTCTCTCCCGATCGGGTACCGATACGAACGTCTTACCGGGAGGGAGACGATTTAGACTCACGGGAGCCACCTGCATTACTCTGGCGGGATCGATGATATGTTTAGGTTCCTCCTCGAGATCCGACACCAGGAAGGATCGGGACAAGGCGTCCACCTTGATGTTCTTGTCTGCCGGGCGAAAATGTAGAACAAAATCGAAACGAGCAAAAAACAAGGACCACCGGGCCTGGCGCGGGTTAAGTCTCTGGGCATGCTGGAGGTAAGCCAAGTTTTTGTGGTCAGTGTAAATAATTACCGGATGAAGAGCCCCCTCGAGTAGGTAATGCCACTCCTCCAATGCCAGCTTGATGGCCAATAACTCTCGGTCTCCTATGGAATAATTGCGCTCAGAAGAGGAGAAGAGTTTGGAGAAGAAGCCACAAGTTACCATCCTCCCGGAAGATGATTTTTGAGTAAGTACCGCTCCGGCTCCAGAGGAGGAAGCATCAACCTCCATGAAGAACTGCTTGTTGCCGTCCGGGCGATGCAGCACCGGGGCGGAAAAGAAGGCCTGCTTTAAGAAAAGAAAGGCCTCCTCTGCTTCGGGCGTCCACTCTTTGGGGTTAGTACCCTTACGGGTAAGTGCGGAAATTGGGCCAGTCCG
The DNA here is from genome assembly GCA_033576555.1 of Oophaga sylvatica. Taxonomy (NCBI): domain Eukaryota; kingdom Metazoa; phylum Chordata; class Amphibia; order Anura; family Dendrobatidae; genus Oophaga; species Oophaga sylvatica. The sequence continues at coordinate 300,937,765 of JARQOD010000001.1, read as the reverse complement.
GGAAGAGAAGTGCGGTATGAAGAGGCGGTAGTAGTTGGCGAAGCCCAGGAACCGCTGAATGGCCTTCAATCCCTCCGGTCGGGGCCATTTCTCGATGGTCAACAGTTTCTCTGAATCCATTCGTAGGCCGGTCTGAGAAATAACGTAGCCCAAAAACGGCAGCGAGGTCTGCTCAAAGAGGCATTTCTCAAATTTAGCGAAGAGGTGATTCTGTCTGAGCCTGAGCAGAACCTGACGAACGTCCCTCCGGTGAGTCTGGAGATCCGGAGAGAAGACCAAGATGTCGTCCAGGTACACCACTACGCAGGAGTAGAGAAGGTCCCGGAAAATGTCATTGACCAACTCTTGAAAGACGGCAGGAGCATTACAGAGACCAAAGGGCATCACTAGATATTCATAGTGGCCGTCCCGGGTGTTAAATGCAGTCTTCCATTCATCCCCTTGACGGATACGGACCAGGTTGTACGCCCCACGGAGATCCAGTTTGGTGAAGATTCTAGCCCCCCTCAAACGATCAAATAATTCTGGAATGAGCGGAAGGGGGTATTTATTCTTCACCGTGATCTGGTTAAGACCTCTATAGTCTATACAGGGGCGAAGAGAGCCGTCCTTCTTTTTTACGAAAAAGAAGCCTGCTCCTGCCGGGGAGGTAGATTTCCGGATGAATCCCCTGGCCAAATTCTCCTCGATATATTCGGACATCGACCGGGTCTCAGCAGCGGATAATGGGTAAATACGCCCACGGGGAGGCGTAGTACCAGGTAACAGGTCGATAGGACAATCGTATGGTCTGTGAGGAGGTAATGTCTCTGCATCTTTCTTATTAAAGACATCAGCAAATGACCAATAGGGAATCGGAAGTCCAGGTAGATTAGTTGGGGTAGGAGAAGGACAGACAGGATGAACAGGAACCAAACACGTCTTATGACAATCCTGTCCCCAGCGAAGAACCTCTCCGGTCTGCCAGTCGAGCACGGGTCCATGTCTCTGGAGCCAAGGTAGCCCTAGTAAGAGGGCGTGAGAGAGTCCAGGCAGAACATGAAAAGAGATGCTCTCAGAATGCAGCATTCCAACTTGCAGAGTTATGGGTTCCGTGATGAGTTGGATGGGGTGTGGTAAAAGACCCCGTCCACAGCAGCGACTGATAATGGTACAACCAGAGGTTTGGTGGGAATGCGGTATTTTTCTACCAGGGACTGTGACATAAGATTCCCGGCTGCTCCAGAGTCAAGTTGGGCTAGTTCAAAATAACGATTCTCCCCACAGAGAATGGAGACTGACAGCAGCAGAGATGGAGAGGCTTTCTCCTTGTCTAGGTCGACCTCTCTTAGCGAACCTAGACACAGGCGTTTCCCGACCTCTCCGGACAGGTACGAATCCTATGCTCCTTACTGCCACAGTAGAAGCAACTCCCCTCCGCACGGCGTAAGTCCTGACGGGTTTTGACCATCTTGGTCTGGTCGACCTGCATAGGCTCAGGAGAGTGTAATTGGGGAGAAACGGAGGGAGTGACGGGTTTCTGAAACGTAGGAGCTAGACGTGGAAACCTCCTCTCACGGGTGACCTCTTTGGCCCGCTCCTGGAACCGTAGGTCAATCCGGGTGGCGAGAGTTATAAGGTCATCGAGAGTGGTAGGAATGTCCCGACCGGCGAGTTCATCTTTAATACGGCCGGACAAACCCTCCCAGAAAACGGATACCAGAGCGTCGTTGTCCCAGGCCAGCTCCGATGCAAGGGTACGAAACCGTATGGCATATTGGCCCACGGTGAGATTTCCCTGACGGAGGCGTAGCAGAGATGATGCGGATGAGATCTTTCGTCCGGGTTCGTCAAAGACTTTCCGAAAAGCCGCGAGTAAGGCAGACAGGTCGGACACCAGAGGATCTCCTCTCTCCCAAAGAGGATTCAGCCAGGCCAGGGCCTCCCCAGTGAGATGGGACATGATGAAGGCAATTTTGGCCCGGTCGGAGTTAAACTGGTGGGAGAGAAGTTCAAAGTGCAGAGTGCACTGATTAATGAAGCCCCGAGCCTGAGCAGGGTCGCCTCCGAAGCGAGGAGGTGCGGAGAGCCGGGGTCCGTGACAGGAGCCCATGGTATTGGGGAGCAGAGGGGCTGCCGGATTGCGAGTCATGGCACCAGCAGTGGTTGCTGGTGAAGCTGTCAGAGTGTCCAGGTGAGAATTGACATTCCGCAGGTGACCCAGGATGGACTCCTGTTGGGACTTCTGACGGGACAGTTCATGACACAGGTCCGAGATGGAGGGAACTTGGGCGCCACCGGGTTCCATGGCCGAGCAAACTGTAACGGGTCTGGGAGGCGGAACCTCTGAGCTACTATACAAAGGGGCGGACCTTGTAAGAGAGCGGGTGGCGACCAGGGTGGACGGGCAGGTAGTCACAGCAGATAACCGGGGTAGTCTCTGGATGAACGGGCAGGAAGTCGCGGCAAGTGACCGTGGCAGTCTCTGGATGAGTGGGCAGGAGGTCACGGAAAGTGACTGGGGCAGTCTCTGGAAGAGTGGGCAGGAGGTCACGGCAAGTGACCGAGGCAGTCTCTGGATGAGTGGGCAGGAGGTCACGGCAAGTGACCGGGGCAGTCTCTGGATGAGTGGGTAGGAGGTCACGGCAAGTGACCGGGGCAGTCTCTGGAAGAGTGGGCAGGAGGTCACGTCAAGTAACCGGGGTAGTCTCTGGAGGAGTGTAGATACGACCTGTGGTGGCTGAGCCTCCAGGTAGGCTAGCAGGCAGGTAACAGATGAGCGCTCCCAGGTGAGCGGGCAGGCAGGTAACAGATGAGCGCTCCCAGGTGAGCGGGCAGGCAGGTAACAGATGAGCGCTCCCAGGTGAGCGGGCAGGCGGGTAACAGATGAGCGCTCCCAGGTGAGCGGGCGAGAGCCATAGGAATAGCAGATCATGGTACGTGATGGCAGAGCCTCCAGGTAGGCTAGCAGGCAGGTAACAGATGAGCGCTCCCAGGTGAGCGGGCAGGCAGGTAACAGATGAGCGCTCCCAGGTGAGCGGGCAGGCAGGTAACAGGCAGCGACAGACAGGTATCTGGCAAAGACCCTGAGGACTGAAGCAGAGTAGTGAACTGTGCAACAACATTGCTCGGGCACCTCCATTTTGGAGGAGGGGCCTTATATAAGGTGAAGTCCTCCGGCCATTGGCCGGGGACTCCTTAGGACGACGCGCGCGGTCCCTTTAAGAGGGGGGGCATCGCCCGCGCGCGCGCCCTAAGCACAGAGGCAGGAGAGGAGCGTGCGCCGCCAGCAGAGCGGCAGGAGGACGCCGGACCTGGAGCAGAGGGGTGAGGGGAACATGTCTCTGCCTGGCAGAGGGCAGGGATGCCGACGCCGGCGCTACAGAAGACATAGCTGAACTGGAGCAGGTGCAGAGAAGAGCGACCAAGGTTATTAGAGAACTGGGGGGTCTGCAATACCAAGACAGGTTATTACACTTGGGGTTATTTAGTTTGGAAAAACGAAGGCTTAGGGGTGATCTTATTACAATGTATAAATATATGAGGGGACAGTACATAGACCTTTCTAATGATCTTTTTACTCTTAGACCTGTGACGGGGACAAGGGGGCATCCTCTACGTCTGGAGAAAAGAAGGTTTAGCCATAATCACAGACGCAGATTCTTTCCTGTAAGAGCAGTGAGACTATGGAACTCTCTGCCGTCTAATGTTGTAATGAGTGATTCCCTACTAAAATTTAAGAAGGGACTGGATGCCTTTCTTGAAAAGTATAATATTACAGGCTATATTCACTATTGCGTTGATCCAGGGAGCTAGTCTGATTGCCGTATGTGGAGTCGGGAAGGAACTTTTTTCCCCAATGTGAAGCTTACTGTTTGCCACTTGGGTTTTTTTTTGCCTTCCTCTGGATCAACATGTTAGGGCAGGTTAGGATAGGATATGGGTTGAACTAGATGGACTTAAGGTACTGTCACACTAAACGAGATTGTTAACGAGATCGCTACTGCATCACCGATTTTATGACGCAGTAGCGATCTCGTTAGCGACTTCGCTGCGTGTGACATGTAGCAGCGATGTGGCCCCTGCTGCGATGTCGCTGATCGCTTATGAATGTTCTGAGCCGTTTTTTGGTCGTTGGTGTCCCGCTGGTGAGCCTGAATCGCTGAGTGTGACACCCTTTATGAACGACTTTACCAGCGTCGCAGGCGGGACTAGGTTTTCCTAACGACCGCAGAGGTCGTTATACAGATCGCTGATGAGATGTGTTTGGAAGCTAACTAGCGACCACTTAGCGATCGCACTAGCGATCTCGCCAGGTCGTGTCGTTGTTGTGATCGCTAGTGTGACAGTGCCTTTAAAGTCTTCCTTCAACCTTAATAACTATGTTACTATGTTACCTCTTAAAGCGAACCTGTCAGCAGGATTTTGCTAAGTAAACTACAGTCATTGTCAGGTTGGCGCTGATACATTGCTTAAAATGATACCTGGGGTGAAGAAATCTGTCTTGTGGTTCTTGTATAATCAGTGTTTGAAGTTTTCAGTTAATGAGATGCTCATGCTCTGGGGTGGAACCGTACGCAGAGTCTTATCTTTGTGTTCTAGGCCAGAGAAACCAAGAAGAGATCTGCCCACAGGCCTGCCCGAAACACAGACAGTCAAGCAGTCTGTCTCTCTGTCTCTATGATGAGGAACATTTGCTTCAGGGTGGGCCTGTTAGAGGGGGGAGCGCAGTATAGAGCAGGGAGTAGTGTGGGGGGACAATATGTACAAGGGCAATATAGGGGACCATTATGGAGAGGAGTAGCTTGCGAAGACAGAATGAAGAGGGGCAGTGAGGGGGGAGAATATGGAGAGGTGGAAGGGTGCAGGATAGTATGGAGAGTATGGAGAGGGTCAGCATGGTCATATAGCATGTAGAGAGCAGTGTTAGGGAACAGTATGTATTGGAGCAGTGTGTGGGAACAATATGGAGTGGTGGGAGCATGTGATGGACAATATAGAGAGGAGGAAGCATGGAGGACAGTATAGAGAGGTGGAAGCATAGAGGCAGTATGAAAAGGGCCGATGTGTTATGAATGTGCTAGAGATAGTTTCTGAGCAGAGGCTCCTTCTGGTGGTTACAGACAGTACTGAACCTTTCAGCGAGGAGTGGCAATCAGGGAACACGGACTGGTCTGATATAAGGGAGGTTCCCTCCCATGATGGTTGCCGGTGATCAATTGTTCTTGTCTCAATTGTGGTTCCTGGTTCATTTGGAAGTTTGCTGGAGTCTTGCCTGCATCTCCTGCTTTCAGATAAGATATTTTTTGCTTTTATTTTTGTGCTTGCTTTTTGCATTGTTTTCTGCACTTTTGTGGAGGTCAGCCAGGTCCCCTCCTGGGGCCTGAGCTCCTCACAGTTTATCTGCAGCCACTGTTATTTGCTCATTTGCTTTTTCCTGTTTTTTCAGCGGCTGCAGCTTGGTTTTGTTCACACTGAGATCTGATTTAGCGGGTGGCGAGATCGTGTGATCTCAGTATTTTTGTAATCAGAATTGTTGGATTTTTGTAGGGTTTTCTGGGTTGCAGAAAGTAATCTCTCCTTTCCTATCCTATTTAGTCAGCATGTGGCCCCAGCATTTGCTCAATCTATTTTCTGCCTATGTTTGTGTTTTCATCTTGTCTAACCGCCATTATATGTTTGGGGGCTTCCTATTTTCTTTGGGGATCTGCTCCGGGGCAGATAGCTTTCATCTTTCTGCCTTTAGGTGTAGTTATCTCTCAGGCTGTGACGAGGCGTCTAGGATCAACGTAGGAACGCTCCACGGCTACCTCTAGTTGTGTCATTAGTTTAGGAATCTGCAACCCATCAGTTACCAACATCTCAGGTGTTCTGCTGCCCTGCTGTTGTTCCTGTCCTCCTCAGCTACCGAAACACAACACCGATGTGGGAGGACAGTATAGAGAGGTGGGAGCATGGATAGACAGTATGTAGAGGAGGGAGCATGGGGGAGAGTGTGGAGAAGTACAGTATGCAGAAGGGCAGTGTTAGGGAGCAGTATGTATAGGGTCAGTGTGTGGGGACAATATTGAGAGGTGCGAGAATGGGATGGACAATATAGAGAGGTGGAAGCGTGGGGGATAGTATAGAGAGGTGGGAGCATGGGGCAGTATAGAACGAGCCAGTGTGGTGGGGACAGTCTAGAGAGGTGGGAGCATGGTTGGACAGTATGAAGAGGTGGGCGCATGGGGAGAGTATAGAGAGGTGGAAGCATTGAGGATCAATGTGGGGGGAATGTATGGAGAGTGGAAGTGTGGGGTGGGCAGTATGGAGAGGAGCAACATGGGAGAACAATAGTATGAATAGGTGGGAGCATAGGTGATAGTTCATAAGGAAGAACACTGGGACAGTTATAGTTAAAAGGGAGGACAGTATGGGGGGGTATAATTTCTAAGTGGAATGGAGTGGAGGCAATATATTATAAGAGTTGCAGTGTGGGAGCAGGCTCAGACTGGCCCATAGGGTAACATGGGAATCCCCAGTGGGCCCTGTGCAGATCTTGGCCGCAACC
>JARQOD010000001.1:300913604-300931136 GCA_033576555.1 Oophaga sylvatica | reverse complement strand
TATGATTGTCAGATAGAGCTTCTTCCTGGAGTATTTCCTCCTCGCGGGAGAGTTTATCCCTTTCACAGGCAGAGACTCAGGCTATGTCGGACTACATCCAAGAGAATCTGGCTAGAGGATTTATCCGAAAGTCATCGTCACCGGCAGGAGCTGGATTCTTCTTTGTGAAGAAGAAGGATGGATCCTTGCGGCCCTGTATTGACTATCGGGGTCTAAATCAGATCACGGTAAAAAACAGGTATCCATTACCTATTATTTCAGAGCTGTTTGATCGTCTCCGAGGGGCCAAGATCTTCACCAAATTGGATCTCAGAGGGGCCTACAACCTGATCCGAGTCAGAGAGGGAGACGAATGGAAAACAGCCTTCAACACCCGTGACGGCCACTATGAATACCTGGTAATGCCATTTGGCCTAAGCAATGCACCTGCGGTCTTTCAGGAATTTGTTAATGACATTTTCAGGGACTTGCTCTATACTTGTGTCGTGGTCTACCTGGACGATATTTTGATTTTCTCTGCTGACTTGACGTCACACCGGAGGCAAGTACGCCTGGTCTTACAAAGACTGAGAGAGAACAGGCTATATGCCAAATATGAGAAATGCCTCTTTGAGCAGTCTTCCTTGCCTTTCCTTGGGTACATTGTATCTTCCACAGGATTAAAGATGGATCCGGAGAAGTTGTCTGCAGTTCTCAACTGGCCTCGTCCATCTGGGCTAAAAGCCATACAAAGGTTCCTAGGGTTCGCCAATTACTACCGGCAATTCATTCCACACTTTTCCACCTGAGTGGCTCCAATCACAGCCTTAACCCGGAAAGGTGTAAACTCTAAGGAATGGTCCTCCGAGGCAGAAGAGGCCTTTGTTTCTCTCAAAAAAGCCTTCGCTTCCGCACCTGTTCCCCATCGTCCTAATTCAAATGAGCAATTTTTTCTTGAGGTTGACGCTTCTTCCATAGGTGCAGGAGCAGTTCTGACCCAGAAGTCGTCTACCGGGTGGATGATCTTGTGTGGTTTTTTCTCCAAGGTTTTTTCTCCTGCAGAAAGGAACTACTCTGTTGGTGATCGCGAACTGTTGGCCATCAAATTGGCTCTGCAAGAATGGAGACATCTTCTTGAGGGAGCTCATCACCAGGTAATCATATTCACCGACCATAAAAACCTTGCTTATCTCCAATCTGCCTTAAGACTGAATCCCCGTCAGGCCCGTTGGGCATTATTTTTTGCCCGTTTCAATTTTGTACTTCATTTCCGTCCAGCTGACAAGAACATCAAGGCAGACGCACTCTCTAGAGCCTTTTTCCCTCCTTAGCCTGGAGGAAGAACCTCAGCACATTATTGAACCTTCTAAGTTAGTCTCTGTTGCCTCCACTGATCTGGCCCGGCTTCCTCCAGGGAAGACTCTCGTGTCCGCTTCTGATCGTAGTCGTGTTCTGCGCTGGGGTCATTCTTCTAAGTTGGCTGGCCATGCTGGTCAGAAAAAGACGCAGCAACTCATCTCCCGTTATTATTGGTGGTCTACCATGGACAAGGATATCCAGGAGTTCGTCGCAGCCTGTCCTTCATGTGCCCGTAACAAAACTGTGAAACATCTACCAGCCGGCAGGCTTCTGCCTCTTCCGATTCCGTCCGCTCCCTGGCAGCACATCGCGATGGATTTCATCACGGATCTTCCCATTTCCTCTGGCTGTTCAGTGGTATGGGTTGTGGTGGACCGCTTCTCTAAAATGGCCCACTTCGTTCCGCTACCTGGTCTTCCGTCTGCTCCAGAACTGGCCGCTCACTTCATTCAGCACATCTTCCGTCTACATGGATTTCCTCTCCACATCGTGTCCGACAGGGGCGTCCAGTTCACCTCTAAGTTCTGGAGAGGACTCTGTAAAATGGTAAAAATTGAACTAGATTTTTCTTCTGCATACCATCCCCAGTCTAATGGGCAAGTGGAGAGGATCAACCAAATCCTGGCTGGATACCTGTGTCACTTCATCAACGCTCATCATAATGACTGGGTAGAATTACTGCCCTGGGCGGAATTCTCCTACAACAACCAAGTAAGTGAATCTTCTGGAAAGTCTCCCTTTCAGATTGTGTTTGGACTCCAACCCGGAATTCCTCTTCCTATCTCTGGATTGTCTGATGTTTCGGCAGTCGATACCTTGTCTAAGAATTTCTCGAACATTTGGAGAGAAACCAGGTCTGCTTTGGAGAAAGCCTCTCAACGTATGAAAACGCATGCGGACAAAAGACGTTTGGAGGCTCCCATCTTTCATCCAGGAGACAAGGTATGGCTCTCCTCTAAGTACATCCGTTTGAAGTTACCATCGTACAAATTGGGTCCCCATTTCATTGGTCCCTTTGAAGTTTTGAGACAAATCAACCCGGTCTCTTACAAACTGAAATTGCCTAATTCTCTACGTGTGCCTAACTCCTTTCATGTTTCCCTCCTCAAACCAGTAGTGTTGAGCTCCTTCTTTAAGGACCCGGGTACCACTCCAGATCCGGTTTCTGAGGATGATGTTTTTGAGGTAAAACATATCTTGGCCTCTAAGAAAGTAAGAGGTAGGATCTATTACCTGGTGGACTGGAGGGGTTTTGGTCCTGAGGAGAGGTCTTGGGAGCCTAAAGAGAACATCCAGGCTCCTCTTCTTCTTAAAAGATTTCACGCAGGCTTGAAAAAGAGGGGGATTAAAGAGGGGGATACTGTTACACTCGGTCCCCGCGCTGGCTCTGCACTCCGTCCTGGTCACTCACCTGTTCCTCTGGCTGTCCCTCTGCAGCAGTCTGCGCGCAGGCTGGGGTCTCCTGTCCCATCTGCTCCTCGGCGTCCTGTGTCCTCCTCCACTTCCTGGCACGCTGCTAGCAGGCCTCCAGATATTTTGCTTAGGACGCGTGGCCACGCCCACCGTCTCTCTTAAAGGGGCAGCGTGCATTTTTTGAAATAGCTAATTAACCAATGGCAGCGCACTCAATACTATATCTGGTCACTCCACCATAAGGGGAGTGCCGGAGCAATGTGTTCTATCATTGCTACATCCGGTTCTGTTCCTGATCTGTCTGCGCTGCGTCTGCAGTCTCTGTGCTTCGCTTATACTATTTGTCTCCTCAGATCATTGCTAACCCGTATCTGGCTAACCTGGACAATCTCGGCTTTTACTGGCGCAAGTGTCATCCCGATCCGCCATCAGCCATCCGTACCCGTGGACTGTGACAAGGTCACTGAAGCCAGCCTGCCACCATCCATTCTGGACCAGGACCTTACCCTTCTCCGTCAAGAACCCTCCACGGACTCTGTATATACCTGTTATCCTTTTGGTCCCTCTGGGACAGCTGCCACGTGTCCGGGGTCTAACTGGAGGTAGCACCTGTGTCCTCCGGGTATTCCATTCTGGTCCTGTTCGAGGGGCCTTACTACGGGTACCCGGGGCTCACTAGTCACGCCCCCTTCGGAGCCCCCCGGACCGCGGTCTCGAGGTTCCACATTAAAAAATAAAAATGAATGTGAACTTCACCATCTCTGCCTCCGCTTCCATTCGTTACACAGGCTTACACCAGACCGTCAACCACCTCATCTTAATTTAAACTTAAAATTAAAGCTGTAAATTATCTGGCTGCTGTGCCATTATCAAGTTTGTACTGTGGGTCAATGGATGCACTTTTCTGGGTGTCTACCTCTAATTTGAACTTTTGGGCAGCTTTTTGTCTCCTCTAAAGATGTTGTCTATGCATTTGGTTTGGCCTCCCATTGAATATAATGGCATTCGGGTACGTTTGGGGAATATCTAAAAGTTTGGCAAATCGAACCGAAGTGAACCTTGAAAGGTTCGCTCATCTCTGGCAGCTGCCAGGATACATATTGTAGGGGGAAGAAACAGAAGGCAAAAAGTTGGCTCAGCGGCATCAAGAAGAGTCTAAATATATACGGTGTATATAGATAGATAGGCTTCATTTTTTGGCTCAATGGATCTCTGTCTGTAGGTTCGTGATTTTTTAACCATTGTTTTATTTTTTTATATGAAAAATGAAACCAAGTTTGTTAAAAGGTATATTAAATAATGTATGTTTATTGCAGAAAGGATTCCAACATACGCAACAAGGAGATGACATCAGAATCAGATGCTGCCCTTTTGGAGCCTGTGGGAGATTCTGGAGAGGATGCAGGAATAGCAGCAGGCCAATCCTCTGATTGGTACCCACATCAGTACCAGCACCCTCAACATCTACAGCAGCAACCACAGGACAAGCAACACTATCAATAGTACCAGCAACAGGCATGGAGGAAGTGGAAGGACGGTGGAACAGCAGCCCAACACTTCTGCTTGATAATTCCCCTGTTGTAGCCCCCATCATCTGAAGAGTTAGGAGCAGGAGGAAGCTGTGGGTCATGACCATCAGGCGCGAGGTTGATAGTGGGGTGTTGGACTTTTTTTTGTGCATGGTCAATGATGATGGGGAGAAGGCATTTGCACGTAGCCTATCACGGTATATGTGGGACATCGAGAGACCGCTGCAGCTCCATGCCCGCAATGCCATACATATTACTTTGGACACTTGCACCACACTGAACAATCCAAGGGAGGTGTTTGATTTTCTGGAGGACAGGTACCGGTCACCTTGTAACTGTCTGCGACCGGCAGACGAGGATGAAGCCACTGCTGGACCTGCACGACTGCCACCAACACATCAGACCCCCCTACATCAACACCCTCTCACAGGGTGCAGACAACAGCCCATTGTCTCAGACCAGATTAGTGGTCAGAGGCATGGGGATTAACCTGGTCCTGAAGAGCAAATGCCCTCTTTTTATCCCTCTGAAAGGACCCATCCTTGGTCGAGGCATAGCTCTACTGAGGGGAAGAATTTTGCTGCCCATGCTGGCCTTTACCATTCAACACAGGAACACCAAGCAATGAGACATGCTTACCCTCACCCTGCAGGGTCATTTCACCCCTGGTAATGGGTCCAACCATGTCATCAACACCATCATCTTGGTCTAGCCATCTTCTCTCATCACAGCCAAGCACTCAAGCCTACCACAATTTATAAAGGTAGTGTTTTACTGTGGTTATTGTGGTTTGTTGTTAGGGTGGCAAATGTAGTTATGTTATATTTTTTGTTCTATTTTTTTGTTACATATATAATATGAAGAAATATGTTGGGTAATATTTATGAGGACCTTTTGTTAATAAAGATTGTTATAACATTGTAGTCATGTTTCATAATTGCAAAGTAATGAAAAACATAATTTATTTTTCCAAAACAATACATTAAATAACATACGGTAAGTTTATGTTTCACATATACAAGAACAAGGATTAAGTCCAAAAATTATACTGCCAGACATTATAATTTCATCGAACAAGAACTTGCGCATTCTGCCATGCAGTTTCCCCTTCAGGAGTGATGAAATATGATGTGAAAATATCCTGAGTCTTAAGCCCGGAAGACAGTCATCGTGTAGTCGGGCCAGATGGAGCAAGGAAGGGAATAAACACAGCTTCTTCTGTTTCAAGACCTGCATCATAACCACATTTATGATTGCAGGTAAAGTTGTGTAACATCACACATGCCTTGATGACACCATTAACATTATGTTCGCTTAGTTGTAGGGCCCCCAGAAGGACTCATCATTTGGCACAAATGATGCCAAAGGCACACTCCACCATTCTGCTTGCACAAGCAAGGCGGTAGTTGAAAATCCTCCTCTGGTAATTGAAGCCTCAACGTGGATAAAGGTGAATCACATGCCTAGTTAATTGAAAGGCCTCATCTGCAACCAACACATATGGTGTTGGTTCACCTCTTGACCCCGGAAGAACACATGATGGTGGCAGAGCAAGGTCATTATTGTGAAGTCGGCAACCCAGAACTGATGTGTTAAATATTCTGGAATCGCCTATTCCCTCATAGGCTCCAATATCAACTATATGAAACATGTAATCACTGTCCACTAATACTAACAGTACAACCGAAAAATACTGTTTATAGTTAAAATATTGGGACCCAGAGTTTGATGGCTTCTTGACCCTGATGAGTTTCACATCTAAAGCCCTAATGCAGTTTGGAAATTGTGTTAGTTCATAAATCCAATGTGAGATTTGCTCGCAGTATAGTTGGCCAGGCTACAGCATAACAGCAGAATGGAGTTTCAGCCATATCTGTGCACAAGTGTTCGTGACAATTGCTGATATCGTAGACATGCCAAGGAGAATTTGAAATGAAGGGCAGCAAACGAAACACCAGTAGAAAGGAACCTAATGGACACATAACGAATTACATTATGAGAATCTGCTACATCATCGTCCAAAAAGCTAAAATAAATTTAGACAAAACATAACAAGATACAATTGGTGAATTTTAGAAAATCTAGAGAATATGTACAAATTTATAAACATATTTCAGGAAACATTATATTGCAAAAAGAAAAAAAAGAGAAAAATTCATAGCCAAACATATTTTACATTGTATACAAAACATTAAATTATTACCTTAGCGTCAGAACAATTTGCTCCTCAGCAGATATATATCTCTCTATCTTTGTATTCTGGTAGGTTATGCCCAGCCTGAGAACCTCCAAAAGCTTGTGAACTATAGCTATGCTCATCCGAGTGTATTCGTAAAACTTTTGAGGATGCTTGTGTAGCTCATCATAGAGTTGATGAAAGTGTCCTTCTGTTGCCCGTTTGGTCAAGAGTGGATGTATTCAGCATGGACGACGCCTTGATATCCGCCCCGTAGTATTAAAGGTCAGGTTGAAGTACATTTTTGACCCAAAAATACAACCAAAAAAGCCAAGAGGGTTATTAGCAGGGAATATCCAAACAATGAATATGTGTTCCCAGTATCAAAGAAGGGAAAGAGGCCTTTTATAGGTTTGGATCCAAGGATTACTTCAGGTTTGTAGTGAAAACACAAAGAAAATGGCATTGTTATAGCATGAAAAACAGATGTCTTTCGCATCACATACGCTCAGACTAGGGGAAAAAAAATTACACAATCGTATTGCAATGGCAAAGGAATCGGAAACAAAATCGTCTAACTCTTGTCCGACGCGCCTGCATCAAAATCGGACCAATTTTAAAAACGCTAGTGTGTCTACGGCCTTACACTACATGTAGAAGTTGGAGAAAGGTTTTTTTTTCTCCACATCCGATAATATCGGATCACACTATGATCACACTCTGAGCATAATCGGACTGATTTTCTGAGATGAGAGAAAATTTGTCATGACACCCTATCCTAACACTAAAGTAAAAATGAATGTTACTGAAGTGACATAAGATGTAACATATGCACATCAATGTGATTTTGATATTGTTGTGCAGCATAATCATTTTATATGATGGTTGTGTGGTGCTTTATCAGCTGGATTCCAGAAGAAATCTGCTTCAAAGAATGCAGTGTTCACATATTCTTACCGTGTCCGAGACAGAACTGGTTTCCATACATTTTTCTTTTAATTTTTTTTGTCTTTTTTTAAATTTTTTTCCCAAAACCTGTGTTCTTTTTCTTGATAAACTAAGAACTTTTGTGTTTGATATGATGTTATGTAATATGGATATGCGCTGTAATCATTTTTTCTCATTGATTTCATATAAACTCATCAGAAAAAACTTGAGCCATATTCCAATGCTTGCCATATTGTGGCGGTATTCATTCCTAGAAGCAAGGCACAGGTCCATAATTGTCTGTCATTTGAAGTCATCCAGGGCTTTGTCATAGGTTACGTACCCATTTGCGAGAGAAAAAAAAAACGTCCGATTTCCGGACCGAAAAAACGGCCGAGTGCTATGCGAGTGTCATGCGATTTCCGTGCGATTTTGCAACGGAACATCCGTATGACATGCGTATGCAATCCGTGTGCAATGCGATTTTAACATGAGCTTTTACATACAGCAGTTCTCTCAAGCTCATGTTAAAATCGCATTTTAAAACAAAACTGTACACATTATTTTAAAAACAAATAATCTTCAAAACAGACATACATATATATATGTACAGTAGATAGATAGATAGATAGAGAGATAGATAGATAGATAGCTAGATAGATAGATAGATAGATAGATAGATAGATAGATAGATAGATAGATAGATAGATAGATAGATAGATAGATAGATAGATTAAAAGCTGGCAGATACCGCGTACAGTATAGAATAGAATAGATATATACACATAGAATAGGTGTCGCATTAGCACAGCTCCTGGTTGTAAACTTTTTTAACCCCTTGATTTGGATTGCGGCGTGGGACTTGACTGTACGGCGGACAGGTATGTGTATATAGGTTTTTTTTATGTTTTATTTTTTTTCAGCAGACCAATGGCTTCGCAAGGATTGGGAGTTTAATAAAGATGGAAAACCTGTGTGTTTTATTATTTTATTAAAAGAATTTATTCTTAATGTATGTGTGTTTTTTTTAACCCTTTCAGACTACTGGATTAATAATGGATAGGTGTCTTATTGACACTACTCCATTATTAACCAGGCTTAATGTCACCTTACAATAGCAAGGTGACATTAACCCCTTATTACCCCATATGCCAGTGCTTACAGATGCGCCTTTTCTTGGGAGGCTGGGGCCAGATGTTTGTAGCCAGGGGGGCCAATAACAATGGTACCTTTCTAGGCTCTTAATATCTGCCCTCAGTCACTGGCTTTCCCTCTCTGGTGGAGAAAATTGCGTGGGAGCCCACGCAATTTTTTTCCATGAATAAATACTTTAATTTAACACCAACATCTCCAAGTTTTTGCACACATACACTAATAACATTAGTAGTCAGGGACATACAGTACAGAGCAAAAGTTTGGAGACACCTTCTCATTCAAAGATTTTTCTGTATTTCATGACTATGAAAATTGTAGAATCACACTGAAGGCATCAAAACTATGAATTAACACATGTGGAATTATACATTACACTTTACAAAAAAGTGTGAAACAGCTGAAAATATGTCTTATATTCTAGGTTTTTCAAAGTAGCCACCTTTTGCTTTGATTACTGCTTTGCATGCAGAAAAGGTGAACGGCTGGACTCTACATGCCTAGTTCCCCATGTGAAGCATGGAGGAGGTGGTGTGATGGTGTGGGGGTGCTGTGCTGGTGACACTGTTGGGGATTTATTCAAAATTGAAGCGGTGAGCGGTCCAGCTCACCCCAAACCATCTCGATTAGGTTCAGGTCTGGTGACTGTGGAGGCCAGGTCATCTGGTGTTGCACCCCAACACTCTCCTTCTTAGTCAAATAGCCCTTACACAGTCTGGAGGTGTGTGTCTGGAGGTGTGTTTGGGGTCATTGTCCTGTTTAAAAATAAATGATGGTCCAACTAAACGCAAACCGGATGGAACAGCATGCTGCTGCAAGATGCTGTAGTAGCCATTCTGGTTCACTATGCCTTCAATTTTGAATAAATCCCCAACAGTGTCACCAGCAAAGCACCCCCACACCATCACACCACCTCCTCCATGCTTCACGGTGAGAACCAGGCATGTAGAATCCATCCGTTCACCTTTTCTGCGTGCAAAGCAGTAATCTAAGCAAAAGGTGGCTACTTTGAAGAACCTAGACCATAAGACATATTTTCAGTTGTTTCACACTTTTTTGTAAAGTGTAATGTATAATTCCACATGTGTTAATTCATAGTTTTGATGCCTTCAGTGTGATTCTGCAATTTTGATGATGAAAATACAGAAAAATCTTTGAATGAGAAGGTGTGTCCAAACTTTTGGTCTGTACTGTATATAAATCAAAATGATATGCAATGGTTTACTGTATGTAAACCATGTGTCACATCCTGTTGGGTTCTGCAATGATTTTACAGAAGCCGACAATTGAATTATCACATATTCTGCTATATATCTCTATGAAATATAAATATAGATATATATGTGTGTCAATGACATATATATATATATATACTGTATATATGTAGACACCTATGTGTATATATCTATTCTATCTTTTATATTATAACCTGTCAGTCTGATTTTATTGTATAGCGGCATATGAATTGCCGGCTTTTAAAAGGATACCGGTGCATAAAAATCGGACAGCACTCGCATGGTGCCAGTGCTTTGCGTTTTTTTTTCTCACACCCAGTGACTTGCATTGGCAAGTCTCATCCGAGATACACAGCAATATGCAGCATGCTGCAAATTTTTTCTCAGTCCGATTTCAGCTGAGAAAAAAATCGCCGATGAGATGTCACCTATTGAATAACACTGGTCCAAGTGCAATCCGATTTTTTATCGGATGGCACTCGTCCGTATTTCTCTCGAGTATGAGCCCTTATACATGAATCCTGTGTTACAATATGGCTTGGAAAAAAACTGTCAGGAAAAAGAAAATAACTGGGGATCTGCTAAACAAAAAAAAAAGAAAACATGAACATAATCAAATTTTTATTCACTCTGACCTTTTTTCACTACACAATGTAAACACAGTCCTGAAGTCCTGAGACTTCATTGCCTTTAGCTATTGTTTTTGAAATGCATTTTTTAATTGCAGCCATCACAATGAAAAGACCTCATGGCTTCTTCTAATGAGATGTTTGCTTATAGATTGGCGACTATACACCATACAATTAGTGGGATCACTTTAGTCCTAACTGCCTGTAAATCACTGGAGGGTCATGCCTGACTAGTGGATTACAAGATAATAAAGAGTAATGAGTTGGTCTGGGATTTTTTTTAATGTTCGCTGATTTTTTTCTCAATGTGGTAATACAGTTTTATATAATTTATATAATGTTATATTGCTTTATTTGTCTGTACAAAACAATACAATATGATAAAGACATTAGATATTGTGTGATCATGGCATCTTTGAAGTCAAAGACACTTCGCGCATATGCTGGCGGTATTTTTCCTGAAAAATCTTTTTTGTCTTCTTTATGGACGTCTTTTGCAGCCGCTTTGCTTTCATGGTCTTTTTTTTTACATTCTATATATAAAATAGTGGCAGCGTCCTCTTGGAAGAATAGACCCATAACATCTTTTAGCTGTTTCATGGCTTTCAAAGTCTGAAATGGTGATGAAAAGTAGGGACAAAAGTCATTTTGTCACTGCTTTGCACATGTTCATTCTTTTTTACCTTTTTAGCACATTTTCAGGTGGGTTCCAGGTGGACAAAGGGCCAAATTCATCGTTTCCACTTGCGCCCATTTTTTGCCTAGTTTTGTGTGTTTTGCACCTTTTATTGTTTGCACCAATTCATTATTCATATTTTGAAGTCTATTTTACATGTGCTCGTCTTTTTTTGGCTTTGTAAGCGGAATTTAATGATTGATCAATTGTGACTTTTAAAGTCCTCCACTGATATATTTTTAAGTAGACTAACATTGTGAACTAATTTTTTGTGACATTTTGCTCAACACGCAATTTTTGAAGCCAAAAAGTCACTAAATAGTTTAAGACAAAAAATAGACAATTTTCTACTTTATGCACAATGCAAGAATTGCGTGCGCCATTTTAATGAATCTGTCACATAAAAATAGCAACTAATACCACAAGACAAAAAAAGAAAGTGACATAAAAATGTGAATTAATTATTCAGGGCCTAAAAGTTTGAGTTTCATGCTGCATAATGAACAGATCATACGTTTCAATATGGACTATAAAATAGATTACCACATTTCTACATTTTCGAACTAATATGGCCCTGTACATAACGTCACGTTGTATGAATGCTTCAATTTATTTCCCAAAGTATAATACTAATCTAACCTCAAGCAATCAAAAGTGAAAACGCTGTGGCTCTTCTTGTCTGTGCTATTAGTTATGGTCTTCATTTATTATGGTTATTTGACTCCAGGACCCCAGTGCTGCAAACAACAGTGATAACCACAGAGCCACCATGCTGCCCTATGGCATATCTTTTTACAAAGGAAGAGACACCATTGGCAATGATTTTCTTCCCATAAGAACAAAAGGTTCGGCATGTTGAAATCAAACATGTCTGATTAATTTTTCTCCAGATATTTGCCGTGGGGGAGGAAGGAGATCCCACAACTTATAAGCTAACATTGATATAATGTCTAGTAGAGACATTGATTAAAGTTGCCTACAAAGCTTGCTTGCAGATCCCTTCATTGTCAGGTGAAATGACCTCTACCAGTGCCTGAATTTTCCAACTGTTGTGTTCTACTAATGTCTCATTGTTAACTATAAAATGCTTTTTCTTCTTCAGCCACAAGACTACCTGACAAAGTGGATAACCAAATGTTAGAAAGGTATACCTTATATGCCTTTTACATTTGAATGGTATAAGTTGAATGGAGCAGGTCAGATATGGCCTTGGTCAGATGTGACATCATTTTAAGTGTGACATCTTTGAAGTGTTACATCAGAAATATATCCAGAATGATAGCGCATGGTATATTCCCCTTCATGCTGTCGTGTCCTGATCCATCTACTTTCATCCACAGGTACGTCTGAACCACCTCTCTATCCAGAATACCCACTGCACCCCAGAATCCTATGTACTCCTTTTTTCTGTTGTAACTGGTACGTCTGAACCACCTCTCTATCCAGAATACCCACTGCACCCCAGAATCCTATGTACTCCTTTTTTCTGTTGTAACTGGTACGTCTGAACCACCTCTCTATCCAGAATACCCACTGCACCCCAGAATCCTATGTACTCCTTTTTTCTGTTGTAACTGGTACGTCTGAACCACCTCTCTATCCAGAATACCCACTGCACCCCAGAATCCTATGTACTCCTTTTTTCTGTTGTAACTGGTACGTCTGAACCACCTCTCTATCCAGAATACCCACTGCACCCCAGAATCCTATGTACTCCTTTTTTCTGTTGTAACTGGTACGCTGCTGCTTTTTCCCTGATTTTAATTCCATGTAGCATCCTTCAGATTTACTGAATACATATTGATTTGTCTGTGACCCTCACTCATAAGCCTATACCTCCATCTTAATCTGTCTTTCTTCATCTGTGATGCTAGGCAAATGTTCTATTAACTGCAATCTGTTAATTGCTCTCTGCTGTGAACTCTCCTCCTGTTCCTTTCTCCTCCCCTCTCTCTCTCTCACCTGGCTTCATTTCTTGGACATTTGAATGGTATAAGTTGAATGGAGCAGGTCAGATATGGCCTTGGTCAGATGTGACATCATTTTAAGTGTGACATCTTTGAAGTGTTACATCAGAAATATATCCAGAATTAGTCCAGAAATCGGTCAGAAGGTAAGAATAATCCCTGTCTTCTAATTTTACTTGCCTTTCTTTTACCGTTCTTTAACCATGTTCACATTTGCCCTCACTGTTTTTGCTCCACTAATCTTCACTCTCCTTCGCTATCCCCAAACCCCTGCAAGCTCCAACCTAATAACTGTCTCCCCCTCTCTCCTACCCCCCCACATCGCCTCATCTGCAGACCTGCTTCTTAACCTCAGACCTCTTCCACTAAAATATAACGTAAGCCGCTCACTCTCCTTCACCCATCTGCTTTCCCTTTCTCTGCTTCTTCTCACTGCTGGCGACATATCCCCCAATCCTGGCCCCCCCTGCCTCATACATCCCACTAATCCTCACCCCTATACTTCTCACAGTAAGAGAAACTACCGCAATCCCTCACACTTAAAACCTGTGCCACTAAACCCTACCCCCAGCTTTCTCTCTCTGGAGCACTCTGGAACGCCCGCTCCATCTGCAACAAGCTCCACGTGATCCACAATCTCTTTACCTCCCGCAACCTCTCCTTCCTGGCCCTCACTGAGACCTGGCTGACGCCCGCTGACACGGCCTCCCCTGCTGCACTGAGTTACGGCGGCCTCCACTTCACCCACACTCCTCGCTCTGGCAACAGACATGGTGGAGGCGTGGGTTTCCTTCTTTCTAATAACTGCTCCTTCAACCGTATCCAAACCCCATCCTCCCTCATCCTCCCTTCCTTTGAGGTCCACTCGGTCCGTATCTACTCTCCCTCTAATCTCCAAATGGCCGTCATATACCGACCACCGGGCTCAGCCACTGCCTTCATTGACCAATTCTCCAGCTGGCTTCTTCACTTTCTCTCTGCTGACATCCCCACCATTATCATGGGTGACTTTAACATCCCTATTGACACCCGCCAGCCAGCAGCCTCCAAGCTCCTGTCACTTACTTCATCCTTTGGACTTACTCAGTGGTCCTCCACAGCCACCCACACAGACGGACATACATTAGACCTCATGTTCACTCGCCTCTGTTCCCTGTCTAATCTCACAATCTCTCCCCTTCCCCTATC
The DNA here is from genome assembly GCA_033576555.1 of Oophaga sylvatica. Taxonomy (NCBI): domain Eukaryota; kingdom Metazoa; phylum Chordata; class Amphibia; order Anura; family Dendrobatidae; genus Oophaga; species Oophaga sylvatica. The sequence continues at coordinate 300,916,906 of JARQOD010000001.1, read as the reverse complement.
AGACCACCACCTACTCACCTTCTCATCCCTGTCCTCTTCACCTGCCCCTATGTCCAGCCACTGGCACATCCTCACAGAAACCTCGCACACATAGACATTCACAGACTCTCAGACTCTCTCCTACCTCTGTCCTCCATATCTTCACTCCACGACACAGACAGCGCCACCGCTTTCTATAACACCACCCTCACATCTGCCATAGACTCAGTCGCCCCTCTCACGCACGGCAAAGTGTGACGAATCAATAGGCAACCCTGGCACAACAATCTCACCAAAAAACTTTGACAATCATCCAGCGTCGCGGAGCGGCATTGGAAAAAAACACGCCTGCCAGACGACTTCACTGCTTTCAAACAAGCTACACTTGCCTTCAAAATAGCCCTCACCTCTGCTAAACAGACCTATTTTGCAAACCTTGTAGCTTCATTATCCTACAACCAAAAACAACTGTTCAGCACATTCAACTCTCTCCTCCGCCCACCACTGCCACCTCCAACTCCCCTCATCTCTGCCGAGGACTTTGCCACCTACTTCAAAAATAAGATCGACCAAACAAGGCAAACCTTTACTGTTCCACCACCCCAACCACTCCATATACCAGACCTCTGTCCTTCCCTACTAACCTCTCTCTCCAACATCGCTGAAGGAGAGCTTACTCACCTCCTTTTCAAATCACACCTCACCACCTGTGCACTTGACCCCATCCCTTCCCACCTGCTCCCCAACCTCACTAACACGCTCATCCCAGCCCTAACCCATCTCTTCAACCTATCACTATCTTCTGGTACCTTTCCCTCTGCCTTCAAACATGCCACCATCACACCCATCCTCAAAAAAACAAACCTTGACCCAACTGCTATGCCCAGCTATCGCCCAATATCATTGCTCCCGTTTGCTTCCAAACTCCTTGAGCAGCATGTCCACGCTCAACTTTCCTCCCACCTCTCATCTAACTCTCTCCTTGACAACCTCCAATCTGGCTTCCGCCCCCACCACTCCACTGAAACTGCCCTGACCAAAATTACTAATGACTTACTTACAGCTAAAGCTAACAGACAGTTCTCCATCCTCCTCCTCCTTGACCTGTTATCTGCCTTTGACACAGTCGACCACTGCCTACAGCTACAGATTCTTTCTTCCCTTGGCATCAAAGACCTTGCCCTGTCCTGGATAGCCTTTTACCTTTCCGACCGCACATTTGGAGTCTCCCACTCCCACACTACCTCCTCATCCCGCCCTCTCTCTGTTGGAGTCCCTCAAGGCTCTGTCCTGGGGCCCCTACTTTTTTCCATCTATACCCTTGGCCTAGGACAACTCATAAAGTCCCATGGCTTCCAGTACCACCTGTATGCGGACGACACTCAGATCTACCTCTCTGGCCCAGATGTCACCTCTCTGCTGTCCAGAATCCCGGAGTGTCTATCAGCCATATCCTCCTTCTTCACCTCTCGCTTCCTAAAACTCAATGTTGACAAAACCGAACTCATCATCTTTCCTCCATCTCATGTATCTTCCCTACCCGATCTATCTATTATGGTAAATGGCATCACGATCTCTCCTGCACCTGAAATCTGCTGCCTCGGAGTAACTCTCGACTCTGCCCTGTCCTTCAAACCACACATCCAAACTCTTTCCACCTCCTGTCGCCTCCAACTTAAAAACATTTCCAGAATCCGTCCCTTCCTCAGCCCTCAATCTACTAAAACTCTTGTGCATGCCCTCATCATCTCCCGCCTCGATTACTGCAACATCCTCCTCTGTGGCCTCCCAGTCAACTCTCTTGCACCACTCCAGTCTGTCCTCAACTCTGCTGCCCGACTAATCCTCCTCTCCCCTCTCTACTCCCCTGCTTCTCCCCTCTGCAAATCCCTCCACTGGCTCCCAATTCCCCAACGAATCCAGATCAAACTACTAACACTGACTTACAAAGCCGTCCACAACCTGTCTCCTCTCTATATCTCTGAACTAATCTCCCAATATCTTCCTTCACGTAATCTTCGATCCTCCCAAGACCTCCTACTATCCTCCACACTTATTCTTTCCTCACACAACCGCCTCCAAGATTTCTCCCGAATATCCCCCATCCTCTGGAATTCCACGCCTCAACATGTACGATTATCCACCACCCTTGGATCCTTCAAACGGAACCTGAAAACCCATCTCTTCAGGAAAGCCTACAGCCTGCAAAAACCATTCCGCCTCGCCGCCACAACCCGAGCTTCCGCCTCGCTGCCACCACCCGAGCTGCCGCCTCGCCACCACTACCAGAGCTGCCGCCACCACCAGAGCTGCCGCCTCGCCACCACCAGAGCTGCCGCACCGCCGACCTTCTGTTTCTTCCCCATTATCCCGTAGAATGTAAGTCCGCAAGGACAGGGTCCTCTCCCCTCTGTACCAGTCTGTCATTGTAAATTTGTTTACTGTAAACGATATCTATAACTTTGTATGTAACCCCTCTCATGTACAGCACCATGGAATTAATGGCGCTATATAAATAAATAATAATAATAAATAATAATAATATGCCTGTTATCTTTTAGTGTTAATTGATAAAAAAAGAGAACATAGTGGAATATATCCAGCCAGTCAAGCTTGGACTGGCCCACAGGTGTACAGGTGAATCCCCTGGTGGGCCTCTGTATAGGAGTTAGCATCCCACCTATATAAACATTAGCTAGCACAATTTACTCGTTTTACTATGTACAGACAAGGGAAGCATCTCTTCATTCAGTTAACTAACCATCCAGTTTATTATATAGATTGATAAAAGTAAAATTTGTGAATGAGGACAATGTAATATTTCCATGAAGCTGAACAGTGGATGCTCAGAATCAATGTTTTACTGGTGGGCTTTTGGCAGTGACACTGCAGCTAATCACAGGTTGCTATACTTGAGATTAATGGATTCTGATAAACTGGCATGGCTCACAAAAGGAAAAGAAACAGCCTTACCAACAATAGGTCAGATTACCAATGTCCTAGCAGGATTCAATAGACCCCCATGATAAAGGTGGGGGAAGTACAAGTGCAAAATACTGATGGAGCAATCACTCACAAACCTACCAATTCATGGAGCAGGTGGATGCATAGTATTAAAAATGCAAACAAATGAGGCTTGCATAGGGCACCAGTCACACAGGTACAGTCCTGCTCATTATTATTAGCACCCATGAAGTTTAAGTACATAATGTCAAATAATTCCTGAAAAAAAAATCAAGTAAAACACTTTTTTTTGTATAGAGCACTCATGTTAAATGCAAAAGAGCAAATGATAAACAATATTTTAAAACAAAATATAATGG
>JARQOD010000001.1:300836719-300913504 GCA_033576555.1 Oophaga sylvatica | reverse complement strand
TAAACAGTGGAAACCCCCCCAAAAATGACCCCATTTTGGAAATAGACCCTAAAGGAACTTTTTAAATATGTGGACATTTTGAACCCAAAGTGTTTCAAGAATTTTATAAGACACCCGTAAAAAAAAAATCTTTTTTTTTTTTTTACAAAAATGATTTTTTCGCCCCCCAAAAAATTTTTTATTTTCACAAGGGAACAGGAGAAATTGGACCCCAAGTTGTTGCCAATTTGCCCGAGTACGCTGATACCCAATATGGGGGAGTAAACTACGTAGGGGCGCACGTGGGGGCTCGGAAGGGAAGAGTGATTTTTGGTTTGAAGGCTTTGATGGATGGTCTGGGGGCGTATGTGTTTGGAGACCCCCCTGATGTGCCAAAACAGTGGAAACCCCCCACAAGTGACCCCATTTTGGAAAATAGCCCACAAGGAACTTATCAAATGTGTGGTGAGCATTTTGACCCCCGAAGTGCTTCCCCGGGTTTTATAAGTACACCCGAAAAAAATTAAAAAATCTTTTTTTTTTTTTAAAAAAAAATTATTTTTTCGCCCCCAATATTTTATTTTCGGGGGGAAAGGAAAAAATTGGCCCCCAAAATTTTGTTGTCAAAATTTGTCCTGAGACGCTGAAACCCCAAAGTTGAAAAAACGACTGTTTGGGCAGTCTGGGCTCGGGGAAAAGTGTGAGTTTTGGATTAGACTTGATGGAATGGTTGGGGCGTCATTGCTTTGGACCCCCTGAGGGCCCCCCCTAAACAGGGAAAAACCCCCCACAAGTGACCCCTTTTGGAAAATTTTCCCCCAAAAGGACTTACAAAAAGTGGGTGAGCGCTATAAAGCCCCAAATGCTTCACAGAAAATTTATAAATACAGCCGTAAAAAAAAAAAATCATTTTTTTTTTTACAAAATGATTTTGTCGCCCCCAGTTTTTTATTTTCCCCAAGGGGAACAGAAGAAATGGACAAATTGCACAATAAATCTTGTGTCCCGATAGTGATCCCTATGCGGGGTAAACACTGTTTGGGGCATGGAGAGCTCGTAGTGAAGGGCCCGTTTGCTTTTTCAAAGCAGAAAGGCGAAATTGAATCGCGCCTGTCAATTTTGGGGGAGCCCCTGATTGCCTAAAAACACAGAAAACCCCCCCAAATTTTAACTCCAACCCTAACCCCCCAAAATACCCCTAACCCTAGTCCAAAACCCAAACCCCAAAAACCCAACCTAACACCCCTACCCTAATCCCAACCTAACCCCAAAGGCCCGGGGTCACCTGGCGACAGAATCGACGAGCAATGCGATGAAAAACGTATTGCAGTCTGCCCTATTTTAAACTAGGAGACTCCCCCATCAGATTTTTTTTGGTCCTTTTAAAACGTCCGTGTGCAAAACGAAACATGTGCGATTGTCACCCATTTGGGTGACTATCGCCAATGAAGCTATGGGGGTGAAAAATCTGATTTCAAAGGGCCGCATTGTGACTTGCGATTAAATCCACGGTTTTTCCTTTAGAAAAGCCGGCAATTCATCCCCGGCTATACTGTAAAATCACACTGACAGCTTTAATAAAGAATAGAAAGAATAGATATACACACATAGAATACATATATATATATATATATATATATGTAATTGTGACGTATATATATATATATATTTATATTTCCTAGACTTCTACATGCTGTTATAGCCGCTAATTCAATTGCCGGCTTTTGTGAAATCACAGAAGCCGACATGAAATGATACATTGTTTCCACACAGTTAACCATGTCATTTCCTGTATTTTGATATTTGTTTAGAACTTACAATTACATGAGTGTATTTGTGCTAAATTTCAGACATGTAGGGGTTAATTAAAGGTGTAAATTCGTTGACAAAAAAATGCGTGGGCTCCCGCTGTATTTTCTCCACCAGACAGACAAAGCAAGCGAGTGGGGGCAGATAATAATAGCCTAGGGAGGGTACTTTTTTTTTGTGCCCCCCTGGCTACTAACATCTGCCCCCAGACACCCCAGAAAGGGCAAATCTATAATTAGATTCGCCCTTTCTGGCACTTTGCCCGTCTATTCCCATTGCCCTGTAGCGGTGGCGAATGGGTTAATAATCTCACCTTAATGTCACCTTAGTATTGAAAGGTGACCTTAAGGCAGGTTAATAATTGAGAGCTGTCAATTAGACAACTATCAATTATTAATCCTATTGAAGTAAATAAAAAAACACACACACACTTTAAGAATAAATAATTTTAATGAAATAAAAACACATATTTTTGACCATCTTTTATTTCACTCTTAATCCGTTCGAAGCCCTTGTTCTTTTAAAATAAATATAAAATAATAAAACAACATTATTCTTACCTATCTGGCAATCTGTCACGTCCCACGATGTAATCCTTCACAAAGGGTTAACTAGCAATCAGATAAGCTGCGCAAGTAATCCTGCGTGCTCATCTGATAGCTCCTGAATGAATGAGCTTATCTCCTGCCGACAGGAGAGGATGTGATTCATGAATGAAGCTTAATTGATTGTATCCACTTTCACCTTAGGTCAGGTCACTCAAGTGAAAGTTGTAATAAATCAATTAAGCTCCATTCATGAATCTATTCCTCTCCTTTTGCTGGGAGAGTAACTTATTCATTCATTCATACAGGTCTGAGACAGCATTATTAGCTCTCTGCGACCTGTAACCTGTTAACCCTTTCTGATGGATTACACCGTGGGACCTGACTGTACATCGGATTGGTAAGAATCATTTTGCTTTTTTATTTTATTTTTATTACAGGAAATGGTTTTAGCAGGAAAATAAAATATTGTCAAAAACTGTGTGATTATTTCATTAAACTTCTTTTTTATTAAACTGTGTGTGTTTGATTTTTCTATCATACAATAGGATTAATAATTGATAGTTGTCTAATTGACAGCTCTCAATTATTAACCTGCCTTAAGGTCACCTTTCAATACTAAGGTGACATTAAGGTGAGATTATTAACCCATTCGCCACCGCTACAGGGCAATGGGAATAGACGGGCAAAGTGCCAGAAAGGGCGAATCTAATTATAGATTTGCCCTTTCTGGGGTGTCTGGGGGCAGATGTTAGTAGCCAGGGGGGGCACAAAAAATGTACCCTCCCTAGGCTGTTATTATCTGCCCCCACTCGCTTGCTTTGTCTGTCTGGTGGAGAAAATACAGCGTGAGCCCACGCATTTTTTTTCAACGAAATTACACCTTTAATTAACCCCTACATGTCTGAAATTTTGCACAAATACACTCATGTAATTGTAAGTTCTAAACAAATATCAAAATACAGGAAATGACATGGTTAACTGTGTGGAAACAATGTATCATTTCATGTCGGCTTCTGTGATTTCACAAAAGCCGGCAATTGAATTAGCGGCTATAACAGTATGTAGAAGTCTAGGAACTATAAATATATGTATATATACATGTCACAATGACATGTATATATATATATATATATATATATATGTGTTCTATGTGTATATATCTATTCTTTTTTTTGTGATTGAAATACTATTCTTTTGGATCCATTATATGTCAGTTTTGCAAGCCTGCGAGAAATTCTCGCAAGTCGGATGAAAATCGGATGTTACAAGGTACACACACATGCGACTAAATCGCATATTTGAAGGAAAATCGGATGCCAGAAGGATGTGTGATGTTTGCATTTTGATCCGACAATCGACCGTCTAAAACGGACCGATTTTTTGTCGTTGTGTGTGACGCCGGCCTAATACTAACTTTAGCGCCAATCCTAACCCTAACTTTAGCCGCAACACTAACCCTAATGGGAAAATGGAAATAAATAAATTTTTTTAATTTTATTATTTTTCCCTAACTAAGGGGGTGATAAAGGGGGGTTTCATTTACTATTTATAGCGGGTTTTTGTGATTGGCAGCTGTCACGCTAAAAGACGCTTTTTATTGCAAAAAGTAGTTTTTTGCATCACCACATTTTGAGAGCTATAATTTTTGCATATTTTGGCCCACAGAGTCATGTGAGGTCTTATTTTTTGCGGGACGAGGTGACGTTTTTATTGGTACCATTTTTGAGCATGTGACATTTTTTGATCGCTTTTTATTTCGATTTTTGGGAGGTTAGAATGAACAAAAATCAGCAATTCATGAATTTCTTTTGGGGGAGGCGTTTATACCATTCCGCGTGTGGTAAAATTGATAAAGAAGTTTTATTCTTTGGGTCAGTATGATTATGGCGATACCTCATTTATATCATTTTTTTATGTTTTGGCACTTTTATAGAATAAAAACTATTTTATATAAAAAATCATTATTTTTGCATCGCTTTATTCTGCGAGCTATAACTTTTTTATTTTTTCACTGATGATGCTGTATGATGGCTCGTATTTTGCGGGACAAGATGTCGTTTCCAGCGGTACCATGTTTATTTATATCTGTCTTTTTGATCGCGTGTTATTCCACTTTTTGTTCGGCGGTATGATGATAAAGCATTGATTTTTTGCTTAGTTTTTTTTTTTTTTTAAGGGGCTCACTAAAGGGGTTAACTAGTGGGACAGTTTTATAGGGGGGGTCGTTACGGACGTGGCGATACCAAATATGTGCACTTTTATTGTTTTGTTTTTTTTTATTTACAGGAAGAAATTAATTTATTGGGGAATATTTTTATTTTTTTTTATGATTTTTTTTACCACTTTTTATTTTTATTTTTTTTACTTTTTTACTTTGTCACCCGGCGGCGATCAGCTACGCTCCCCCGGGAGCGCAGCTGATCGCCTATGACGTACTATTCCGTCCATGGGAATTAGGTCCAGGGTCACATGGACGGAATAGTACGTCTGATGGCAGAGAGGGGTTAATGAGGAAAATGGGTTGAATGCGGTTTAAGGCACTAACATTATTAGTAACTGTTTGGAGGAGGTTGTGTTTTTACTCCAACAGCTCGCCGATGTTGCCAGACCAAGGCAAAAGGGAGTGATCCGGAAGGAGATCCGGACCCTGATGTGCCAGCAGCAAGTGAAACTGACCGGTTGTGAGATTGGTAATGTACGGGCAACAGACCCGAACCCCATTGTGATACCCCCAATGAGTGAAATGCTTATTTGGTGTAGAGCAACAATAGGTCTGAGAGGACAGAACTACCAAGCAGTATGTAACGGGTCTGGGAGGCGGAACCTCTGAGCTACTATACAAAGGGGCGGACCTTGTAAGAGAGCGGGTGGCGACCAGGGTGGACGGGCAGGTAGTCACAGCAGATAACCGGGGTAGTCTCTGGATGAACGGGCAGGAAGTCGCGGCAAGTGACCGAGGCAGTCTCTGGATGAGTGGGCAGGAGGTCACGGCAAGTGACCGGGGCAGTCTCTGGATGAGTGGGCAGGAGGTCACGGCAAGTGACCGGGGCAGTCTCTGGAAGAACGGGCAGGAGGTCACGGCAAGTGACCGGGGTAGTCTCTGGAGGAGTGTAGATACGACCTGTGATGGCTGAGCCTCCAGGTAGGCTAGCAGGCAGGTAACAGATGGACGCTCCCAGGTGAGCGGGCAGGCAGGTAACAGATGAGCGCTCCCAGGTGAGCGGGCAGGCAGGTAACAGATGAGCGCTCCCAGGTGAGCGGGCAGGCAGGTAACAGATGAGCGCTCCCAGGTGAGCGGGCAGGCAGGTAACAGATGAGCGCTCCCAGGTGAGCAGGCAGGCAGGTAACAGATGAGCGCTCCCAGGTGAGCGGGCAAGCAGGTAACAGATGAGCGCTCCCAGGTGAGCGGGCAGGCAGGTAACAGATGAGCGCTCCCAGGTGAGCGGGCAGGCAGGTATCTGGCAAAGACCCTGAGGACTGAAGCAGAGTAGTGAACTGTGCAACAACATTGCTCGGGCACCTCCATTTTGGAGGAGGGGCCTTATATAGGTGAAGTCCTCCGGCCATTGGCCGGGGACTCCTTAAGACGACGCGCGCGGCCCCTTTAAGAGGGAGGGCAGCGCCCGCGCGCACGCCCTAAGCACAGAGGCAGGGAAGGAGCGTGCGCCGCCAGCAGAGCGGCAGGAGGACGCCGGACCTGGAGCAGAGGGGTGAGGGGAACAGCGTCCCCGCCTGGCAGAGGGCAGGGACGCCGACGCCGGCGCTACACAGTAGTAGAGCCCCATTGTTCAGAGCACAGACCTACACTCTTGACTGCCAGAGGGGTAGTGGAGGTACATAATGGGAGGGTGCCAGTGCGTCTTCTCAACTGGGGAGAGGATGAAGTCAAATTACCACGTTATGCCACTGTTGCTAAGTTACATGCTGTGGATAATAACTCCATTCACACAACGGAGCCCTTAACCTCCCCACAACCAGTGGAGGATAACGACCCAGCAACCCAGGTGGAGGATTGGTGTCAGCAGCTCCATGTCGGGACAGACACCACTCCAGCCCACCAGAAACAAGGAGTATATCGAGTAGTTCAGGAGTATGCACAGGTATTCAGCAAACACCCACTCGACTTTGGGAAAATTAAAGGGGTTCAACATCACATCCCCACAGGCAATCATCCTCCCATTAAAGAACGGTACAGGCCTATACCACCAGCACACTACCAGAAAGCCGAGGAAATGTTGCGTGATATGAAGGAAGCAGGGGTGATAAGGGATAGTTGCAGTCCCTGGGCAGCACCTCTAGTCCTAGTCAGGAAAAAGGATGGAAGCATGAGAATGTGTGTAGATTACAGACAAGTAAATCGCATTACACATAAAGATGCATACCCTTTACCACGCATTGAGGAATCCTTAGCTGCACTAAAGACTGCTAATTACTTTTCCACCCTTGACCTCACTAGTGGGTACTGGCAAGTAGCTGTGGCTGAGGAGGATCGGGAGAAGACGGCTTTCACCACCCCGATAGGACTCTGTGAGTTTGACAGGATGCCGTTTGGACTCAGCAGTGCCCCTGGAACGTTTCAGAGAGTGATGGAGAGCTGCCTGGGACATCTCAACTTTGAAACTGTGTTGCTGTACCTGGACGACGTAATTGTGTACTCCAAGACGTATGAAGACCACCTGAAGCACCTGGCGGAGGTATTCGAGTCACTGTCCAAGTATGGGATGAAACTGAAGCCTTCAAAGTGCCATCTGCTCAAACAAAAGGTACAGTATCTGGGACATATTGTCAGCTCAGAAGGAGTAGCGCCAGACCCCGAAAAGATCACAGCCATCCAGAAATGGCCGGAGCCGAAAAATCTCAAGGAGGTGCGACAGTTCCTGGGACTGACAGGATACTACCGGAGGTTTGTGAAGGATTACACCAAGAAAGCAGCGCCTCTGCAAGACCTCCTGGTGGGACAGTCCCTCAAGAGCAGAAATTCTCCATTCCACTGGGGTAAAGAACAGGCTGAGGCATTCAAGGAAATGAAGGAGATCCTGAAAGGTGATGAGATCCTAGCCTATCCTGACTACAGCCAGCCATTCCTGCTGTATACTGATGGCAGCAATGAAGGATTGGGAGCTGTCCTCAGTCAGAAGCAAAATGGCCTGGAGAAAGTCATCGTCTATGCAAGCAGGAAGCTCCGCCCGACCGAGAGGAACCCAGAGAACTATAGCAGCTTCAAGTTGGAGTTCCTGGTACTGGTCTGGGCCATCACGGAGAGGTTTAAGCACTACCTAGCCTCCAGCAAGTTCACTGCCTACACTGATAACAACCTCTTGACACATCTTAGCTAAGCTGGGAGCCATGGAACAACGCTGGATGGCTCGGCTGTCAAACTACCAATTCACAATCAAGTACCGAGCGGGCCGCAAGAATGCCAATGCTGATGCCCTATCCAGGATGCCTCATGAATGAGACACAGAAGAAGAAGTGGATGATCTGGAAGAGATTGAACTACCTGCCTTTCACAGGAATGGGATGATCCACGAACAACAAGCCTGCAGGAGGCCGCGTGGTAAGACGTTAAATCCTTTACCTCACCACAATTGGAAGGAGACTCAGGACAGCGATCCAGTTGTTAGCCGAATCAAGGAGCTGATAACTCAAGAAGGTTCCTCCTTGGAGAAGGATGCACCTCAACAAGCAAAGCAGCTGTGGAATGAGAGAAGCCGGCTGTTTATCTACCGTGAGAAGCTGTGCCGGAGGTACGTCAACCCAAGGACCCATGAGATGGTATGGCAGATAGTAGTCCCCAGAGCAGACATACAGATGGTGTTAGAAGCCTACCACGATCAAGAGGGACACTTTGGCTGGAAGAAGCTGGAGACCCTGTTGAAGTGTCGTTTCTATTGGGTGGGAATGCGCAGGTCCATTGAGAGGTGGTGCCAGAACTGTGTGGCCTGTAGCCTCCGAAGAAAAGACTACAGCAGTCAAAAGGCACCCCTGCAACCCATCAGGACGACTCGTCCCTTGGAGATCGTGGCCCTGGACCATGTCAAGTTGTCACCCAGCCGGTCAGGATACTCCTATGCCCTGACTATGGTGGATCACTACTCCAGGTTCCTGGTGGTCGCCCCTGTCAAAGATCTGACGGCAGAGACAGCAGCAAGGACATTCCAAGCGTATTTCTGCAGATCACACGGATATCCTGAGCAGGTGCTAACTGACCAAGGCCCAGCCTTTGAGGCTGAATTGTTCAAAGAGTTCTGTCACTTGTATGGGTGTAAGAAGATAAGAACCACTCCGTACCACCCCCAAACTAATGGTCTCTGTGAGAAGATGAATCACATCGTCATTGACCTGCTGAAGACTGTACCACTCGAGGAGAGAAATCGGTGGCCAGACTTACTACCTGACCTGGTAGATCTGTACAATCACATACCTGTGAGTTCCACCAATTGCACCCCAGCTTATCTCATGCGGGCCAGACCAGGAAAGCTGCCCATGGATCTGGAGCTTGGTGTTGTAGAACCGGAAGCAGATGTGACTACTGAAGACTGGGACACAAACAGACAGGAACAGTACAGAAAAGTATAAGCCTGCGTTGAAGATAGTCTCAATCGAGTAAGGGATAAACAAGAAGATCGCTACAACAAAAGTGCGCCAGCTGAACCTTTCGCACCTGGTGAAGTCGTGCTGAAAAGAAAGAGGAGGATACACAAACTCGACGATCAATGGGAAAGAGAGCCTTACATCGTACAGAATTCAAGGTTTGACAACAAGAAAACGTGCATAATTAGCAAAGATGGAGGAAGAACAACTACCACTGTATCCAGAGATCACCTAAAGTTGTGTCCAAATCCGTTAAAGCTTCAAGAGGAAGAACCTGTTGTCAATCAGGAAGAGCGTGATGAATCAGTCATACATACAGACTTAGGAGATTTCCCCGTGGATTGGCCCAGAATTGGAGAAGCTGTAATCATTCCCGTGCTTCAATTCTATCAACCACAAGGAGAACCTCTACATTCATTTGCACCGGTTGTTGCAGTAGAGTCAGTTCCAGAAGAACCTGCTTCAGCAGAACCTCAAGAAGCAGCACCCCAAGAAGCGGAATCCCAAGAAGCTGAACCTCAGGAAGAAGGATCCCCTGCAGAAGTCGAGCCAGTTCACCCAGCTCACAGTACACTTGCCAGATCTCTAGAGAGGCTAAGGCAGTACTACAACCTACCTGCACGCAGGAATAACAGGGTAACTGACACCTCACCTACCACTACACCACGTAGGTCAGTACGCATAACAAGGGGGCAATTACCTGTTAGGTACAGAGAGTAGGACCTAACAAATGTAAATAATTATCTAGAACCACTGTACATAAATGTATATATTTTTGCTTGTAATATGCTTCATTATACCATTATTTATTAATCTGTTTTCCTTTATAATATTGAAACAAGTGAATGGACATTATTTTGCTTGTTTTCTCTACCCCTTTTTGAGCATCCTTTTCCAAAAGAGACTGGGACTTTTATGGTTGCTCAATTCCTCAATTCCTCATTATGCTAATGTATATAGTTGTTCATTTACCGTTATGCAACAGTTCAAGAGTGCCTTACCTCCTGTAAAGGAAGAGTTATTTATACAATGTTTATTGTTCTTTGTTTTTGTATTTCAGCCCCAGAGTGCTGAGTTCTACTAGGGGGGAATGTGGAGCCCAGCTGCGACTGAATCCATATCTCCCAGAAGGGTGCACTGAAAGAAGATACCACTAGAGGTCATTATACACATTCACACACGTACATCTTATCCCCAAAGACTACCAGAGGGAGCTGTTTAAGACATATAAAAAGAGCTTAACATAGGAAGCTTGGGCTCAGTCTGCTCAGTTAGTTCAGTCAGCTCAGTCTGCAGCAAGGGAAGTGCAGAGCTGAGGTTACAGAGGCTGCAGAGCTATTCAGTTCAGCAAGTGGAGTCTAGTACAGAGTGGACAGAAATCACTCCAGCCTAGTCAGAGCTGAATCTAGGAGTACAGCTTAGTGAGAAGCGTGCCGACGCTTAGAGAGCGGTGAAGAGGCAGCCCACCAACTGCCAGTGTGTGATCGTGTGACGATCCACGTAGGCCGAAGGCGAGTGGAAAGTTATTGAGACAGCGGAGCCTTAATAGCTCACCTCAGCAAGTATTACCGGACACCGGGGTCCGATCCTATAGGGATCTCCATGACCCATTAGGAGAACACCGGAGTTCCTGTAGGACTACAAGTCCCAGGAGTACCACCGAGCTGATACGTAGCAGGATCAGGAGGACAGAGTCTGGCAAGCAGGACGCTGCAAGCAGAGACTGTACTTTCAGTGAGAAGATCCAATCACAAGGTCAGCCAGGTACAAGACGGAGACTAAGCTAGGCCCAGCTACATGCAGGCCAAGACTTCATTACAAAGAGGCAGAGAACAGGAGGCCACACACCTACTCAGTGGAGGAATCTGGATGTGCACCCTTCACCCTACAGTGCTCCGGGGAGCGCCTGCAACATCTTCAGTAAAGGTACCAAAGTGACTTATGTGTGTGTCTACCTTATTACCCCTGACTGCCGGGTCCCCGTCTGTCCTGCATTTCTACACATCTATCTGCCCTGGAGGAATCAGCCTTACTTGTGGAAGGCTTAACATCTAGCTGCACAATATTAACCCTTCAGCGGATCTGCATAGCAGCGCTGGTCATCCTGACCAGGTACCACAAGTGGTGTCACGAATCCCCATATCATTATTCAAGTCACCTGTAAATATCCCACATTTCAGTGAGCGCCCAGGGCAACGGACCGAGCTGTGCTACCCGTGACATTCCCCATAGATATCAACGGGCTCGGTGCCGAGTACCCCAAAGCTCTGGCTGTGCGACTCAGGTGCACCTCACAACAGATGCATGGGCCAGTAGGCATGGCCAGGGCCGTTACGTGTTCATCACTGCGCACTGGGTTAATGTGGTGGATGCAGGGTCCACAGGGGACAGCAGCGGTGGGACAGTGCTGCCTAGCCCACGGTATAGGCAACAGTTGGATGTAGGCGTTCGACCCTCCTCTTCCTCCAGAAGCAAAAGCTCGTCGACAGAGCGTAGTCGCACAAGCACTCCATCCACAGCTGCCAGTGTTGCACACGAAGTGTCCCACTATCGATCAGCTAATGGCAAGCGTCAGCAGGCTGTTTTAAATATGATGTCTTTGGGCGACAACAGACACACCGCAGAGGTACTGGCTGACTACTTGCAGCAAGAAACTGAGTCATGGCTGGGCAGTCTACATCTTGCACCAGGCAAGGTGTTCAGTGATAACGGCCGTAATTTTGTTGCGGCCATAGCCCTAGCAAAACTCAGACACATACCTTGCCTGGCTCACACCTTGAACCTGGTGGTGCAGTGCTTCATAAATAATTATCCGGAGTTACCAGCCCTGCTCCATAAGGTGCGAAGACTGTGCTCGCACATCCGTCGCTCGCCCGTAGACTCCAGTCATATGCAGAGGCTGCAGCGATTGCTCCACCTCCGCAAGCACTGCCTAATCATAGACATTGCAACAAGGTGGAACTCCACCATGCACATGGTTGACAGGCTGTGCGAACAGAGGCAGGCTGTAATGCATTTGTGGGAGGATACACGGGCAGGCAGTTTGAGGGCAGACATGGAGTTGTCGGGTGTGCAGTGGTCAAAGCTGAAAAACCTTTGTAAAGTCCTTCAGTGTTTTGAGAAATGCACACGGCTAGTAAGCGCAGACGACGGCATCATAAGCATGAGCATCCCACTTATGCGTCTGCTCATGCAAACTTTGACGCACATTAAGGATCAGGCGTTTGCAGCGGAGGAGGAGGAGGGAAGCCTTCATGACAGTCAGGCATTGTCTGCTCAGGGAACTGTCCTGGATGAGGTGGAGGAAGAAGAGGAAGAGGAGGAGGAGTAGGATGAGGATGAGGGGGATGATTATTTTGGGGAGGATGATGCTTCTCAGGGGCAAGAGAAAATGTTGGCTTGCCAAGGTCAGGTACAGGGTTTGTGCGTGACTGGAGGGATGTGGATTTGGCAGAAAGTGCTCCTCCACCCACCACTGGCAGTGCATCATTGACAGCTGGAACATTGGCCCACATTTGTGATTATGTCTTGCGGATCCTATAAAGGGACCCCTGCATTGCCAAAATTATGAAGGATGACGACTACTGGTTGGCCAACATCCTCGATCGACGCTATAAAGGCAAATTACAGAACATCATGTCACAGGAGAACCTAGAGCTAATATTGGCGAACAAGCAAGCAACTCTGGTAAACTGTTTGTTAGAGGCATTCCCAGCACACAGCAGCGGTGCAGGTACTACCACGAGCCGTACCACGAGCTGTACTGGGCCAAATGGAAGAGGTGTTCGTGGTGCACAAAGCCGAAGTGGCGTTGGAGACAGGGGTTTCATGACCATGTTGTGGTCTGATTTCTCGAGTAACGCTCACATGACTGGTAATACTGAATTGATTGCAACAGACAAGAGACAACAGTTGTCAACTATGGTTCAAAATTACCTCTCCTCCCCTATCGATGCTCTCCCTCACAGTTCATTCCCCTTTGACTACTGGGCCTGTAAACTGGACACTAGGCCTGAATTGGCACAATATGCCTTACAGGAGCTCGCTGTCATGTGTGCATCGCCACGAAGATCGTCGCGGTTGCACATTCTGACTTCTCACAGCTGAGTTGCTGTTTCTTTGTGTTTGGCAGTTAGGGAGTTAATTCTGTCTGTGCTCAGTTCTGGGACTGGGTGCAGTTTCTCCCGGCTGCAATTAATTATTTGTTGATTGGTTTCCTTTAAATCTCTGGTTGTCTGTGTTGGGAGTTGCCAGTGAAATTCTTCATGCAGACCACAGATAGGATTGTATCTGTATAGACTTAAGTTAAAGAGCTCCTTAGTTGTTTTAAGCTCACCTTGCTTAGAGTTTAATATCCCAGATCATTTATATTCCTTCTGTGTTTGAGTGTGTATGCAAGTCTGTGTTTTCTCCAGTCTGTCTTATATGTCTAATCTGTGTATTTAGCAGAGATCAGCCCATATCCCTTTGGTGGTAATCAGAATCCTTCTTAGGACTGATTACAGGGTTCAGGGACTGATAGGAGACAGGGTTAGGCTGGAGACTTGGACCTCTGAACCATTATCAGTACCTCCAAGGTGAGGGATTAGTTAGGACCCCAGTTTAGGGTCAGGTTAGACCCCCGGTCCTCCTCTTTCCTGTGACAGTGTATCAAGTCCTCAAGATTAACCCTGAGTTCAACGGATATCGTGTCAGGTAAATCTATTCTATATTTACATGCTGATGTTGCTAATCTATATGTTGTATAGAGTGTTGTTCTTTTAAGAATAGTTTACTGACATCGTACAGATATCATAAGACCGCGTGACATTTTCACTGGCCCATAAAATTATTCCCAGTTGCCATGGATCCAGTAGCCCAGCTGGCTCTGCAGTTGCAGGGATTATCCATGGAGCTGACGGACATTAAGTCCAAAGTTTTGTCTCCCTCGGAGCAAACCAGATTTGAACCTAAAGTAGCTCTCCCGGACAGGTTCACTGGTGGGCGAGACAAATTTTTTACCTTCAGGGAAGCATGTAAATTGTATTTTCGGCTTCGGCCTCGATCATCAGGGAGTGAAGAGCAGAGAGTGGGAATTGTTATCTCGCTCCTACAAGGGGACCCTCAATCCTGGGCCTTCTCCCTTCCTCCGGGATCCCCGGCTCTACAGTCAGTAGATCGATTTTTTACTGCCCTGGGTTTGGTATATGATGACCCAGATCGGGTCTCTCTTGCTGAGACAAAATTACGTAAGATACAGCAGGGAGATCGTCCGGCGGAGGAATTTGCTTCTGAGTTCCGTAGATGGGCCACAGATACTCAGTGGAATGACCCAGCTCTTAGGAGCCAGTTTTGTCATGGGCTTTCTGACAAATTAAAGGACGTTTTGGCTCAGTATGATTCTCCTCCATCACTGGAGGCTGCTATGGCCCTAGCTATCCGTACTGATAGACGGCTCCGGGAGAGGTGCGAGGTAACTCCGCCCCCTGTTGTTACTCCACCTACTACTAAAGTCCCTTATGTTGAGGTTCCCCTTGTCTGTTCGGAGGAGCCTATGCAGTTGGGAGGGACATCATTTCGTAGGAGGGGATTGGCGGTACGCCGCAGGACTAGAAGGTGTTTCTTCTGCGGGAAAGAGGGACATTTTGTTGGGGGATGTCCATCCCGTGCCTTGTTGAGCAAAAAGTCGTCGGAAAACTGTTAATCCCAGGTTGTGTGGTGGACGACAACCTGGGAGTATGTATTTCGTCCGCTAGTTCTTCTCAGTTCTTTGTACCAGTGGAGGTGGTGGTTGGTACGAGAGTGGAGAGATTTTCTGTTCTTCTTGATAGTGGGTCCGGGGCTAATCTGGTTGACGCTCAGTTTGCTCAGGCTCAAGGTATGCATCTGAGTGTATTGGTCAAACCGATCCCTATATTCTCCATTGACGCCAGGCCTCTCGGCCAAGGTAGCTTTGTTCATGAGGTTCATAACATTGACCTTCGGGTAGGGGCAATACATAGGGAACTATTATCTTGTTATGTGTTGGAGGGTCTACCTACTCCTATTGTGTTGGGACTTCCTTGGTTGGTTAAACATAACCCTGTGATTAATTGGCAGTCCAGAGATATAAGCCAATGGGGGGAGTTTTGCAAAAGTAACTGCATGAACACAGTCATCAGTGCGGTCGTGCCTAGTACTTTGCCTCCTTTTTTGGAGGACTTTGGGGATGTGTTCTCTGAGGAGGGGTGTCAGGAGTTGCCTCCTCATCGCGTGTATGACTGCTCTATTAATTTACTTCCTGATGCTAAGTTACCTAAAGCTAGGTTATATAACCTTTCTGGTCCTGAGAGGCAGGCTATGAAAGATTATATTTCGGAAAGTCTGGCCAAAGGGCATATTAGACCTTCATCTTCCCCAGTGGCCGCGGGGTTCTTCTTTGTGAAGAAAAAGATGGAGGCCTACGCCCTTGCTTGGATTTCCGCGAACTTAATCGGATTACTGTTCGAGATCCGTATCCACTCCCTCTGATTCCTGATCTCTTCAATCAAATTGTTGGCGCCAAATGGTTCTCTAAATTGGATCTCAGGGGGGCGTATAATCTGATTAGGATAAAAGAGGGGGATGAGTGGAAAACGGCGTTTAACACGCCGGAGGGACATTATGAGAACCTTGTCATGCCTTTTGGTCTGACTACTGCACCAGCAGTATTCCAACATTTTGTTAATGACATTTTTCGTCATCTGGTGGGGCTGTTTGTGGTCGTATATTTGGATGACATTTTAATTTACTCACCAGATCTTGTGTCTCACCAGGAGCATGTGAGACAGGTGTTGCAGATCTTGCGAGACAATAAACTATACGCCAAACTGGAAAAGTGTGTATTCGCCGTACAGGAACTTCAGTTTTTGGGTTTCTTGGTGTCAGCCTCCGGTTTCCGTATGGACCCTGAAAAGGTGAGAGCAGTGCTTGAATGGGATCAGCCAGAGGATCTTAAGGCTCTGCAGCGTTTTCTGGGGTTTGCTAACTACTCCGGAAATTTATTTGTAATTTCTCATCTGTTGTCAAACCTCTCACTGACATGACAAGAAAAGGGACGGATTTTTCTAAATGGTCGGACAAAGCTTGCCAAGCTTTTTCCTCTTTGAAAAAATGTTTTGCTTCGGCACCCGTTCTCATCCAACCAGATGCATCACAGCCGTTCGTTGTGGAGGTGGACGCGTCTGACGTAGGGGTGGGTGCAATATTGTCCCAGGGTCCGTCCCCTGGTAAATGACATCCGTGCGCTTTCTTTTCTAAAAAATTGTTGTCCGCCGAAAGGAATTATGATATCGGCAATAGGGAACTTTTGGCCATTAAGTTGGCTTTTGAAGAATGGCGTCACTTTTTGGAGGGGGCAGTCCACCCGGTCACCGTCATTACTGATCACAAGAACCTGCTGTATTTGGAATCTGCTAAGCGTCTGAATTCCAGACAAGCTCGATGGTCGTTGTTTTTTACCAGGTTTAATTTTGTTGTCACTTATCGCCCTGGATCTAAGAATGTTAAGGCGGATGCCTTGTCTCGCAGTTTCCCAGGGGCCGGGAAAATGGATGACCCGATTCCTATCCTTCAGGAGGGGGTGGTAGTGTCGGCTGTATGTTCTGAGCTTGAGGAGGAGGTGTTAGAGGCTCAGGGGGACGCCCCTGCAGGACCTCCAGGGAGACTGTTTGTCCCAAATCAGTTGAGACAAAAGGTTATTGAGGCACATCATAATTCTGCTTTAGCAGGACATCCAGGGAGTAAGGCTACTTTAGATCTCCTTTCTCGCCGGTTTTGGTGGCCTAACGTTAATAAAGATGTTTTAACTTTTGTCGCGTCCTGTGGGGTTTGTGCTCGCTCTAAGACCCCTCATACCCGTCCGTCTGGGACCCTCTTACCCTTGAAACTTCCGGAGCGTCCATGGACTCATTTGTCTATGGACTTCATCACGGACCTTCCTCAGTCGTCAGGGAAGACTGTCATACTGGTGGTTGTTGACAGGTTCAGTAAGATGGCACATTTCATTGCTCTTCCTGCCCTCCCTAATGCTAAAACTCTGGCGCAGGTGTTCATTGGGGAGATTGTGAGACTTCATGGGTTGCCTTCTGATGTGGTGTCAGATAGGGGGTCTCAGTTTGTGTCCAAGTTTTGGAGGGCATTTTGTTTACGTCGGGGGATGCAATTGTCATTTTCCTCGGCTTTTCATCCGCAGACCAATGGTCAGACAGAGCGTCTGAATCAAAGCCTAGAGACTTATCTTCGGTGTTTTGTCTCAGAGAACCAGGAGGACTGGTCTTCTTTCTTGCCTCTGGCAGAGTTCGCTCTTAACAACAGGCGGAGCGAGTCCACTGGTAAGTCCCCGTTTTTTGGGGCATATGGTTTTCATCCCCAGTTTTGTACATTCAATGGGGGGGGCCCTTCTGGGGTTCCTGAGGAGGAGCGTTTCTCGTCGTCACTTGCTTCAGTGTGGAGAGGTGTATTGAATAATCTGAGTGCTATGGGGAACCGTTATAAACGTATGGCTGATAGGAGGAGAGTTTCTGGTCCAGATCTTAATGTGAACAATCTGGTATGGTTGTCTACCAGGAATATAAAACTTAAAGTTCCCTCCTGGAAGCTGGGCCCCAGATTCATCGGGCCGTACAGGATCAGTTCCATAATTAATCCTGTGGCATTTCGTCTGGACCTCCCTCCTACGTTTAAAATTCATAATGTGTTCCACAAGTCATTACTTAAGAGGTACGTGGCACCAGTCATACCATCACCTCTACCTCCTCCTCCAGTGGTGGTCAATGGTAACTTGGAGTTTCAAGTGTCAAAGATCATTGACTCACGTCTGAATCGCCGGTCCCTTCAGTACTTGGTGCATTGGAAGGGGTATGGTCCAGAGGAGAGGACGTGGGTTCCTGCGTCTGACATTAACGCAGATCGTTTGGTGCGGACCTTCCACAGAACTCACCCGGGCAAACCTGGCCCTGAGGGTCCGGAGGCCCCTCGTAGAAGGGGGGGTACTGTCATGTGTGCATCGCCACGAAGATCGTCGCGGTTGCACATTCTGACTTCTCACAGCTGAGTTGCTGTTTCTTTGTGTTTGGCAGTTAGGGAGTTAATTCTGTCTGTGCTCAGTTCTGGGACTGGGTGCAGTTTCTCCCGGCTGCAATTAATTATTTGTTGATTGGTTTCCTTTAAATCTCTGGTTGTCTGTGTTGGGAGTTGCCAGTGAAATTCTTCATGCAGACCACAGATAGGATTGTATCTGTATAGACTTAAGTTAAAGAGCTCCTTAGTTGTTTTAAGCTCACCTTGCTTAGAGTTTAATATCCCAGATCATTTATGTTCCTTCTGTGTTTGAGTGTGTATGCAAGTCTGTGTTTTCTCCAGTCTGTCTTATATGTCTAATCTGTGTATTTAGCAGAGATCAGCCCATATCCCTTTGGTGGTAATCAGAATCCTTCTTAGGACTGATTACAGGGTTCAGGGACTGATAGGAGACAGGGTTAGGCTGGAGACTTGGACCTCTGAACCATTATCAGTACCTCCAAGGTGAGGGATTAGTTAGGACCCCAGTTTAGGGTCAGGTTAGACCCCCGGTCCTCCTCTTTCCTGTGACAGTGTATCAAGTCCTCAAGATTAACCCTGAGTTCAACGGATATCGTGTCAGGTAAATCTATTCTATATTTACATGCTGATGTTGCTAATCTATATGTTGTATAGAGTGTTGTTCTTTTAAGAATAGTTTACTGACATCGTACACATATCATAAGACCGCGTGACACTCGCTTGCCCTGCTGGTATTGTGCTATCAGAAAGAGTCTTCAGTGCTGCTGGATCAATCATGACAGAAAGAAGGAACCGGCTGTCGACCCAAAATGTAGGTGATCTTACCTTCATTAAAATGAACCATGCCTGGGTTTCAAAGGATTTTGTACCACCTTCCCCTGATGACACATAGGTTGCCAGCAAAATGGATTGCTTTGTCCTCCTCTTCCTCTGACTAATCCAATTCCTCCATTTGCAGCTGCTGAACGTCCAGCCTACACCTCAACATAAGCCACTTTTTCCACCTCCCTAACTGGGCTGTACCCCCCCTCCTGGGGCGGAATCAGCACATGGCGCACCCGGGCAAGTGCCGGGGCCCTGAGCAGGTGGTGGGGCCCACTCGCCGTCAGAGACACAGGCGTACAATGAGGGGCCCTGTGCCAGTTCCCGATGCCCACGAGTGTGCCCCCCCTACTTGCTCAGGGCCCCAGCTCTCGCAATACTTACCTCTCCCTGCTCCACCGCTGTGACGTCTTTCGCGTTTCCTGACAGTGACATTCAGGTCAGAGAGCACGATGATGTCACGTCTGTGCGCCCTCTGCCTGAACAGTCACAGTGCAGAGAGCTGGAAGATGGCGATGCTGAGGAGTCCAGAGTAGAGCAGTGCCCAGCGAGGAGAGGTATTTCATTTTTTTTAATGGTTTGAGCAATATATGGGGAGCATTATACACTGGAGAATTATATATGGGGCCCATCATACACTTGAGCATCATAGATAGGGCGCATTATACACTGGAGCATCATCCATGGGGCACATCATATACTGGAGCATCATATGAGGCCCATTATATATGGCGCATCATATGGGGCACATTATATATGGAGCATCACATGGAGACCATTATATATGGAGCATTATATATGGGGACCATTATATTTGGAGCATTATATGGGGCTCATCACACACTGGAGCATCATATATGGGGCCCATCATATACTAGAGCATCATATGGGGTTCATTATTTATGGGCATCGTATAGGGCCCTTTATATATGGAGCATCATATGGAGCACATATGGGGCCTATTCTGTATGGAGCATTATATGGAGCCCATTCTGTATGGAGCAATATATGGGGCTCATTATTCTATATAGAGCAATATATGGAGCTCATTATTCTGTATGGCGCACTATGTGGTGGCCATAATACTGTATGGAGTAATATACTGTCAGTTTTTTTAAGCTATCGTCGAATTTAAAATAGATATCAGTCATGTACTGTAATGTAAGAAGTGAAGTATTTGGCATTGTACTATACCTATATTTCTGTGCCGTATCGGAGCATCATGAATTGTGGTATGTTCTAAAGGGGCCCACTGAGACTCTTTCGCCCGGGGCCCAAGAAAACATGGAGCCAGCCCTGCCCCCCCACAACTTTAGCCAAATAACCCCCAGTTTTCAATGCGTTACTATTATTATAAAGTTAATAAGGGTTGACAAGCTTAAGTAATAAGAATTGATGTCGTTGGCATTGAAATGGGCACTGTAGGTGTGTTTACTGTCCTCCACTCCCTGCCGACTTTTATTCCCCATTGACTTGCATTGGGGTCGGATTTTCGACTCTGACCCGACCTTTTCCATTAGTCGGCCGACTTCGTTCGACTCAACTTTTGAGAAAGTCGGGTTTCACGAAACCCGACTTGACCCTAAAAAAAGCAAAGTCTCTCATCTCTACTCGACGGAGTATATATATCAAACATAAAGTTAAGCTGGGCGCGATATTAAAAGCCGGGTAGTACTGGTTGGTGCAGCAGCTTAGATGCTGACCCATTTTATTCATGGTAGTTCCGGGCCGGTTTTTATTGGAGTGATGAGTAGTATTTGGTAGTGGGACTCATCACTCCCACTCCCGCTTCAGTACGGGTAGTGCTGGAGGCTTAGCCACCTCAGCTGGGAGAGGTCATCTCATTACAGACACAGAAAAGGCTGAAGGAAAAGATAATAATAATAATTTTATTTCTATAACATATTCCGCAGCACTTTACATTATAGAGGGGACTTGTACAGACAATAGACATTACAGCATAACAATAAACACAGATCAAAGTAGATACCAAGAGGAATGAGGGCCCTGCTCGCAAGCTTACAATCTATGAGGAAAAAGGGGAGACACAAAAGGTAGATGGTAACAATTGCTTTCATTGTTCGGACCAGCCATAGTGTAAGAATCGGGTGTTCATGTAATTCTGCATGAACCAGTTAACAGCCTAAGTATGTAACAGTACAGACACAGACGGCTATTAAATGCATAAAGCGGGTGAGAACATAATACGAGGTACCTGATTATGGTAGAAAATTTTATTATTTTTTTTTAATGGGCCAACAGGGATAGTTAGGTTAATGCGTTGAGGCGGTATGCCAGTCTGAACAAGTGCGTTTTTAGGGCACGCTTAAAACTGTGGGGATTGGGGATTATTCGTATTAACCTGGGTAGTGCATTCCAAAGAATTGGCGCAGCACGTGAAAAGTCTTGGAGACAGGATTCAGAGAGACACAGCCTCTGGACTGATATGGTGTATTTCTGAGAAGGATATGCACGGCAGTTAAATGTGCTAAAAGTCGAGTTGCTGGAGAGGCAAGCCCCGCATACATCTTTGGTAGCATAAGTCAAAGGTATGGTATATTAGCTAGCGCCTAGCCGGGTAAGTGTTTGATGTTCTTTGGTTGCTTTATTATTTGCCTATATGTCCGTGACATATAGACGAGTCTCAAGTGGGTGTGGGGGCTGTATTGTCGCAGGGTGCGTCTCCTGGTAAATGGCGTCTATGTGCTTAACTTTTTTCAAAAACTGTCAGAGAGAAATTATGAAATTGGTAACAGGGAATTCTTGGTAATCAAGTGGTCCTTTGAAGAGTGGCATCATTTTGTGGAGGGAGCAGTTCATCCGGTTATGATAATCATGGATCATAAGAATCTCGTATATCTAGAGTCTGTGAAACATCTGACGCCTAGACAGGCAAGATGGGTATTGTTCTTCACCAGGTTTAACTTTTTTGTTACATATAGGCTGGGGAACAAGAACAATATTGCGGATGCCTTATCTCGTTTTCCTGGGGGTGGAGATAATTGTAAACCGGTTTCTATACTACAAAAGGTGTGTTTTTTTCGTCTATATGCTCCGATTTTGAATAAGAGGTTGTTGACGCTCAGGGGAATGCCCCTGTTGCTTGTCCGTTAGGTACTCTGTTTGTGCCTGTGAATCTCCGTCTGAGAATTCTTAGTGAACATCATGATTCGGTGTTGGTTGGACATTCCAGTAATAAAGCCACCACAGATTTTCTTACTCTGCGTTTTAGATGTCCAGGAGTATGTAGCCATCTGTGCGCATTCTAAAACCTCTAATAGTCGTCCATCTGGGTCTCTCCAACCATTGGCGATTCTCAGTAGACTTTGGACTCATTTTTATCACTAATCTACCTGTGGCAGCAGGTAATACTGTAATTTTGGTGGTGGTGGTCAGATTCAGTAAAATGTCACATTTTATTGCACTACCTGCTTTACTTAAACATTTTGGTGCAAATTTTCATCAGAGAAATTGTAAAATTATATGGGATCCCTACTGATATTGTTTCTGACTGGAGGGTGCAGTTTATTTCCACATTTTGGAGGGTGTTTTGCATTCGTTTGGGGATCCATCTCATTCTCTTCAGCATTTCACACACAGTCTAATGACCAAACTGAACAGGTCAACCAGAATCTTGAGAGTTATCTTAGGTGTTTTGTGTCTGAGAATTAGGAGGATCGGGTTATCTACTTACCTCTAGCTGAATTTGAGGTTTATTCGTTGTCGCGAGTCTACTTGTAAGTCCTGTTTTTTGGGGGGCATACGGGTTCCATACCCAGTTCAGCTCATTTAATAGGAATCGTTCTTCTAGAATACCTGAAGAAGGATTTTCATCAATCATGTCTCTGTGGTAAGGGTTTTTTGATAATTTGAGGACGATAGGGTCCAAATATAAGAGTGTGGTTGATCGGAGACGTTTGGTGGGTCAGGACCTGTGTGTTGGTGATTTGGTGTGGTTGTCCTCAAGGAACATTAAGTTGAAGGTTTACTCTTGGAAACTGGATCCCAGGTTCATCGGACCTTATAAGATTGTGGACATCATCAATTCTGTAGCATTCCACCTTACTTTGTCGCTCACCTTTAGAATCCATAATGTGTTTCATCGATCTCTACTTAAAAAATACGTTGCTTCCTCTGTACCATCACCGCTACCGCTATCTCCTGTCATTGTGGATGGAAATTTAGAATTTCAGATAGCAAAGTTCGCTGATTCTCACTTAGCTCGTCGGTCGCTTCAGTATCTGGTACACTGGAAGGGATACAGTCCTGAAGAGAGGATGTGGGTACCAGCATCTGACATCCATGCGGCCAGGCTGATCGGGTCTTTTGAAGTGGGACATCCTGATAATCCCGGATCTGAGGTTCCGGAGGTCCCTTGTAGAAGGGGGGGTACTGTCACGGGTTTACCATGACAGAGAGGAGACAGAAGACCACAGCATCTGATTTCTCCAACTCCTGCAGTGATTAGAAGCACTTCACCTTCATATTAAATGGTGAAAACTTCTTTTTGCAGTGCAGGGGTTAATCTGCTCTGCAATCTGGAAGTTACGGCTCTCAGCTGTGCACTGTTTGCCATTCCCATCTCCTATATAAACTGGGTCCTGGCTAACATTCATTGTCAGAGATAACTTATGCTGCATGGCTGGAGGTTGTTGTTGGTGGTGATTAGAGTAGACGGTTGGTGGATTTATCTGTGACTGTTGCTAGGTTTTGAGTGTATTATAATTCCCTTTCTTCTCCTACTTTGGTTAAACCCAATCCTCCACTCCCCAGTGCATCCCTCTGTTATATGTGTGAATATATTTGTATGTTTTGAATTTTTCGTTACCCCTGTTCATATTACCTTGTTAGTCTGATTGGTGTATTACTGTACACTACTACTCCCTTCTTCCCTGGTTGGGCGAAGGATACAGACTGAGGTCGGATTCAGGACCTAAGGCAAGGTACATGGCCTCAAGGTCTTCATCATCAGAAGTAATCCGGGGAACAGGGCGAGCTTGTGCACCCCTAGCGTTAGAGACAGGGAAGGAGCCCCTGGTCCCAGGACACCCGACAACAGAATCATGACAGAATTTGTCAAGTTCGGGTCAGGAGAACTATGGCTAGTCCTTGAAATCACGGTCTGTGCTGGGACTGTAATACACATATGTCTGACTTCAATCTTATGTTGGGTTTACACGGGATGCAAACTGTATGAGAGCTGTGCAATCTGTTCAGTTCCCATACATTTTGCATATTGTTCACAGCACATCCTGCCAATAATGATGATTTTGTGGTCTATGTAAACGAATAAGTGTTTGGTTCATTTGTCAACTGATCAATAGTATCTGGACATAGGCCAAAGATTGGGAACTAGAGTTCAAAAAAATTGCCGAATAATTATTGGTCCATTTAAAGGGTTCTTTGGATAGCTGTTGGAGAGGAGACAGTAAGTTGTTGCTAGACATCCCTAGTGATGGCTTAGGCCTCTTTCACACATCCGTTTTGCGCCTGACGGCGCCCCCGACATTTTGCCGCAGCGCCGCATCCGGCAACTAGTATGTAAAACCGGATGAGACGCATCCGGTTTTTCGCCGGATCCGTTTCTGTGCTCCGGAAAAAAAACGGATCCGTCTCATCCGGTGTATCCGGTTTTGCATCCGTTTTCGACGGAATGCGCCGGATCCGGTTTTTAAAAACGCCCTTTTTTGGGGTTCCAAACATGATTGGCTACTGTAATCCTATATATACACTGTTCCTACAGCCCATCTTTGACAGGTTGTAGAGGAGCAAGGTGCAGGTTGCAGAGAAGAGCAAGTAGCAAGTGATTGGCGAACATGGATGTCATTATCGGCAATATCTTCAAGAATCTTGTTGATTTTACTGCGGAGGCGAATCGCTTGAGGTTTATAGTTATGGAGAAGGAGCGAAAGATTGAGCAGCGCATTATGCGTCAGCGCCAGCGAAGACGACGCCGTATGTGGATCCACCCCATCACGGCACAGAGATTAACTCGTGGTGTGTATTCTACACTGAACATGGAGCGGCGAGAAAATCCAGAGAAATTTTTTTCCTATCTGCGGATGAATAAAGAAAACTTTGACTATTTGCTGGAGCGTGTTGGAGACCAAATAAAAAAATCGGACACCTATTGTCGGTTCTCGATTTCTCCGGCGGAGCGTCTCATGGTCACTATAGGGTAAGCTATATGTATTGGATCTGTTTGCTTGAGCACACTTGTAATTTTATAATTTATTTAACATCACAGGACAACTAGGAAACCATATCAGTAGACAAAAATTTTTACAAAACAGTGTTTTTCATTGATGTTCTTATTTTTGGTATCTCCAATAATTATAGCTGAGTTCTGGTATGTAATGCTGTGTTTCTGAAATCATTTGTATTTTCTATTTTGTTTTAAGATTTCTGGCAACTGGCAAAACTCTGTCATCGCTCCATTTCCAATACAGCCTTGGAATATCAACGCTATCTGGGATAATAAAGTATACTTGTCGAGCTCTGTGGGACTGTTTGGTTGGAGAATTTCTTCCAGAGCCAACTACAGACCGGTGGCTTCAAATAGCGGACCAGTTTCTCTGTATCTGCCAGTTCCCCAATTGCCTGGGCGCTGTTGATGGCAAACATATCCGCATTCAAAAGCCTTCAGGAACTGGATCAGAATTCTACAACTACAAAAATATTTTTCGGTTGTCCTGATGGCTATTGCAGATGCGGAGTACAAGTTTATTGCGGTGGACATTGGGTCTTATGGACGGTCCAATGACTCTCAAGTTTTTAAACTTTCTGCTATGGGCCATAAACTGTACGGAAACAATTTTCAGTTTCCACCCCCTAGGCCACTGCCTCAAACCTCAGGCCCACCGATGCCATTCGTTTGTGTAGGTGATGAGGCATTCCAGCTGTCCGTTCACCTCTTGAAGCCGTACGCCAGCAGAGGATTAACACATACCAAGAGAATTTTCAACTACCGCCTGACAATAGCCCAACGGATTGTGGAGTGTGCCTTTGGGATTATGACAGCTAAATGGCGTGTCCTTTTGACTGCAATAAACTTGAAGACCGAGACTGTGGATGATGTTGTTAAAGCGTGCATGGTCCTACATAATTTTGTCCTAACCAAGGAACCGATTTCTATGGAGGACCACAATCAAGAAACAACTTTGCACGACTATAGCAACATTACCACTCGCAGTACAGTCGCGGTTTCAAGAATGAGGGACCACTTTGCCAATACTTTGTGTCACCAGAAGGTAGAGTTGACTGGCAGGATGACAGAGTGTGATAAATGTATTTGTTGTTTTAAACATTTTTGTACCCACAATAAACCTTTAAAAGTTAACTTGTCTACCTTCTTGTGTGTTTTCTACTGTCTGTAACCTTTTTGCCATAGTTGTGTACCTGGCTGTTTTTTTTAACAAAAGTATTTCACCTTTTGTCCAAAAAAGTGTACATTGTAGGGCAGGGTTCCCCATCTCCAGTCCTCAAGGCACACCAACAGGTCATGTTTTCAACGATTCCTTTGTATTGCTCAGGTGATAATTGCCTCACCTGTGCAATACAAAGGAAATACTGAAAACCTGATCTGTTGGTGGGCCTAGAGGACTGGAGTTGGGCAACCCTCTTGTAGGGGATAACCTACAAGTACACAATTTTGGGAAAAAGATAATATACTTTGCATACTACACAACCCGGACACAACTTTGGCAAAAAGGTTAAATTTATGAACCTTTTAACCAAAGTTAGGTGTTTTTTAATAATGGTGTTTGTGTTACCAAATAGCTTTACCTGTATACAAAATTTAAAACTTAACATCCTATAAATAAAAGACAGACAACAATGTTAAACCAATGAACAATTTATTTAAAAAAAAATTTTTTTAATATAATTGTTATAAAATTAGGCCTTTTGGCCAAAGTTCAATTGAAATAACCTTTTTTTTATTAAACTTTATTTTTAGTCCACTTTATTTTTAATTTTTTTTATTACGAAAAAAATTATTAACACATTTACAGGTCTGTGTAGTGTGGGGTGGAAATACTGCTGGAGGGGCTGCGGGACACTTCGACCGTGGGAGTGTGGAGGGACGACCGGGATGGTGGTGGTGAAGGAACAGGAAGAGGTGAAGGGTGGAAAGAGTAAAGGAATGGAAGACAAGGCAGAACAGGTGGGTGGTGGTGGAGTGGAGGGTTGGGCAGGAGGAGCAGGTGACATGGTAGGGAATTGGAAGGGGGAAGGAGATCGGTACGAGGTAGGAGTGTGGTACGGGGTAGGTGGCTGGTAGTGGGTAGGTTGCTGGTACTGGGGAGGTGACTGCAGTTGGGGAGGTTGATGGAGTACTGGGGAGGTGTGAATGGGAGGTGAGGGACTGGGAGGTGGCTGGTATGAATAGGAGGGGGAGGAGGGACGGCGGCTGGAGGGGGGGAAGATGTACGGCGGCTGTAGGGGGGGGAGGTGGAGGAACGACTGGGGTGGATGGAGGAGGATGGGAGGAACCTGCACTAGAGCAGCGTGGCACGTATGCATCACATACATCTGCTGGTCAACAGATAGCGGATCTATGCGCTCCGCAACAGACCTAAAAAAGCTGTGGTTTGGTGATGCTCTTGCTTCTGAATGCATGGTTTGCAGAAGTGTCTTTACCTCACCAACTACGGAGGTTATCTGATGAATGCCTGCGGCAAGTTGTTCAGATAATACCTTAAGACAGTTCTGGAAAGATGCATTCATATGCAAGAACTCGGGCGCATAGTTCCTTTCCTGACCCCTCTGACGCTGCCGCCCAGTACCCGCAGCTGTACTAGAGGTGGCAGGGTCAGAAGGGTGGGGTAAAGGGAAAGCTATATCCTCACCAGCAGATTCATGTAATGCAGGTGGCCACGATGCTGCAGCGCTGGTGGAGGGGACTGCGGGATCGAATGTGTGGGAAGGTGCAGATGTACTGGGGCGGTCGAAGTGTCCCTCGGTGTCGGTCTCATGAGGGATCGCTCTAGAAGGCGCCAACTCTGCGGGCGCCCGAGTGCTGGTCACCGTGCTGTGGAAGAAAGAAAAAACATACAATGAATATACAGATGTGGAATGGCCCTGGCTGCAAAAAAACATTGGATAGATGTTAACATTTGATGGTAATATTTACCTTCTGGTGACCATTGTTTCACGCAGGAACGCCCTAGGGTCTACGGTGCATTATATGTATTTGCTCCTGGCGCTACCTTGACAGAACCACTCGGGGCCCGCAGTCTCCTTGTTGAAACTCCTTCTTAAAGCGATCCCTCACAGACCGCCACCGCTTCACAATTCTCTCCCCTGAAACGAGAAAGCACAAATTGGTTAGTATACAACATCAGTGTTTCCAAACCATGTCCTCGTGTCCCCAGAGGTCATGTTTTCAGTATTTCCATAGTGTTCACAAAAGGAAATCTGAAAACATGAACCGTGGGGGACACGAGGACTGAATTTGGGAAACACAGCTTTACAGTCAGCAACATGAACTATACTTACGGTGTTTAGTCTGGGACCTAACATCGAGGTCCTCCCAGCGGTCCACCATTGCCGATGCACTTCCTCCCAGAGCCGTCGGGTCACAACTTGATCCGAATGCGGCGGTCCCCATGTTCCACAGCGGCTCCTTTCTCGGACCAGATCGATCATCAGCTCAACGTCGAGCCCCTCCTCAGTGTCGAGTCGGGAGCACGCTGTGAAGCCTGTGAAATTAAAATAGAAAAAAAAAAACATTACCATACACATTATCATCTGAAAATGAAAAAAGTATACATGTTAAACTAGAAAAAATTAAGAAAATAATATATAGATATCACATGTTTTGTAAAAAAAAAAAAAATTATATAAATCTTACCAAAAATGGTAAATAGTTAAAAAAATAATAATCAAACCGAAAAATTACATTTTAAAAATGCACCCCAAACAATAAAAAAATTTGGGAAAAAAAAAAAATCACATTGGAATACAAAAAAAAATAAAACTTACACGTTGGGAACCGCCGACAGTCTCACGACGACGACTCTGGGAGGCGCTGGGAGGACCCCTTTGTTGGCTCCCAGATCCGAAGAGACTAAAATGACAAAAAAAATTAGGATATTGGCATGTGTTGGCCGCTGTGTCAAGTATGTACTAAATGGTTTTCTATGTGTTGTGTGTAGTGTGATGTTGTGTTTATGCGATTGATGCAGGATACTTACGAATTGTGAGCCCACTCCGGGTATCTCTCCACCCGTCCTTCTTCCTCTGGGAGCTCCTCGTCATCTTGCGATTCCTGTTATTAAAAAAAGACAATCAATACATATATCCCACAGATGGATTGTGGAGAGAAAAAAAAATTAGATATTTTTACCGCCAATTGCTGACGATGGGTAGGAGGGCTCCCAGAAGAAGATGTATCAGCTGGCTCAAGTGGCTGGGAGGGAGGAGATGCTGCTGCTGCTGCCGCGCTTCCTCTGCAATGCCGCCATTGCGGCAGCTGCAGCAGCTGTTTGACGGTCTCTGCTGTGGAAGAAAGACACAAAAAGGGCCAGTGAATATATTTGTATATTCCTTGTCCCTGGCTGAAAGAGAAAAACAAACATGTAATTTTTTAGGGAAATGGGGGATGTAATATTTACTTTCTGCTGGCTGTCCTCTCTGCGCGTCTCTCCCCCTCTCTGCTTGCTGCTGCCGCCTCCGCCGCCGCCTGTCTTTGCCGTCTTCTGCTGTTGAGTAAAAAGGGACAGTGAATATACTATTCCTTGGCCCTGGCTGAAAGAAAAACAAACATGTAATTTAGAGCAAAATGGGGGATGTCATAGTTACTTTCTGCTGGCTATCCTCCGAGCTTGGATGTCCTCTCCCCTTTCTTCAGCTGTTGCTGGAGCCGCCGCCGCCTCTCGTTGACATCTTCTGCTGTTGATTAAGGACACAAAAAGGGACAGTGAATATATTTGTATATTCCTTGTCCCTGGCTGAAAGAGAAAAAAAAACATGTAATTTCTATGGAAATGGGGGATGTCATATTTACTTTCTGCTGGCTGTCCTCCTAGCTTCGAGGATGTCCAGTCCCCGTGCTGCTGTTGCTTCAGCTGCTGCCGCCTCCTCCCTTTCAAATCTTCTGCTGTGGAATAAACAGACAAAAAGGGACTGTGTTTATAAGTATTGATTGTCCCTGTTTTAAAAAATAACATTCAAACATGGACAGGAGTGAGCTTTATGGTGTACGGAACACAACATCCCGTCATTAATTGGACCCATAAACAGTACCAGGGGTACCCACCCTATCACTGGAAAAAATGCACACTTGATACAGTACCAGGGGGAACCACCCCATCACACAGAAAAAAATTAAAAAAAAAAAAAAAAAAGATCAACATTATTATTGAAAAACATGCACATTCCATATAGTAGCAGGAGGAGCAACCCCATCACAGCCAAAAAAAATTAAAAAAAAAAACACTAGATCAACATTATGATAGAAAAACATGCACATTTCATATAGTAGCAGGAGGAGCAACCCCATCACAGGCAAAAAAAAATAAAAAAAAAACACTAGATCAACATTATGATAGAAAAACATGCACATTTCATATAGTAGCAGGAGGAGCAACCCCATCACAGGCAAAAAAAACAACAAAAAAAAAACACTAGATTAACATTATGATAGAAAAACATGCACATTTCATATAGTCGCAGGAGGACCAACCACATCACAGCAAAAAATTTTTAAAAAAAATACAGTAGATCAACATTATGATTGAAAAACATGCACATTTCAGAGAGTCGCAGGAGGACCAACCCCATCACAGCCAAAAAAATTTAAAAAAAAAATACAGTAGATCAACATTATGATTGAAAGACATGCACATTTCAGATAGTCGCAGGAGGACCAACCCCATCACAGCCAAAAAAAATTAAAAAAAATACAGTAGATCAACATTATGATTGAAAAACATGCACATTTCAGATAGTCGCAGGAGGACCAACCCCATCACAGCAAAAAAAAATTAAAAAAAAAAAACACTAGATCAACATTATGATAGAAAAATATGCACATTTCATATAGTAGCAGGAGGAGCAACCCCATCGCAGGCAAAAAAAAAAAAAAAAAAGATCAACATTATGATAGAAAAACATGCACATTTCAGATAGTCGCAGGAGGACCAACCCATCACAGCCAAAAAAAATGTAAAAAAAAATACAGTAGATCAACATTCTGATTGAAAAACATGTACATTTCAGATAGTCGCAGGAGGACCAGCCCCATCACAGCAAAAAAATTTAAAAAAAAAACCACTAGATCAACATTATGATAGAAAAACATGCACATTTCATATAGTCGCAGGAGGACCAACCCCATCACAGCCAAAAAAAACAGTACCAGTAGATCCACATTATCAATGAAACACATTCACTACAGTAGCAGGGGATACACATTTTACATTTAAAAAAATGCACATTATTTTGTACCAGGGGATACACAACATCACTTCAAAAACATGCATATTTGAAACACTACCAGGGGGACCCACCCATCAGCGGAAATATATTAACATTTCATACAGTACCAGGGGAACTAACCCCATCACAGTAAAAACATGAATTTGAAAATGTACCAGGGTGCAAAAAAAATGCAGTAGCTCAGGCAGCATTGGTGACAGATGCGTTGTAAAATTTGGGGTGGGGTGATGTGATATTTACCGTCTGTTGTCCTGGCGCTCCATTGCCTGGTTGCGGAACCTGGTGCTGGCTGCGGAACCTGGTGCTGGCTGCGGATCCTGGTGCTGGTTGCGGATCCTGGTGCTGGCTGCGGAACTGGTGCTGGCTGCGGATCCTGGTGCTGGCTGCGGAACTGGTGCTGGCTGCGGATCCTGGTGCTGTGGCTGTGGCTCTGGTTGTGGTCCTCTCTGGAGCTATTGTGCATGGTATGTCTGATGTCCCAATGCATGCTTTTTTATATGTTTGCTGTGGTCTGGTATCTCAATTAAAAAACTGGATCCGGCCACCGGATCCGGCTTTTGCCGGATCCGCCGCATTGTGGCGTTCATAGACTTTCATTGTAACAAAAGCCGGAAGCGGCGGATGCGGCGCTTCCGGCTTTTTCGCCAGAGACAAAAAACGTGACATGCAACGTTTTTGCCAGATGCCGGACTGCGACCAGACACCGGATCCGGCAAAAACCGGACGCGCCGCAGGGACATGCAGCGCCATCCGGCACTAATGTTAGTCTATTGAAAAAAAAACGCATCCGGCATTACATTTCGCCGGATGCGGTTGGACAAAAAAATGCTGGAGCGCGCCATAAGGCGCAAAACGGATGTGTGAAAGAGGCCTTATCTCATGGAAGGATCAGGCATTCAAATTTAACAGGCTCAAAACTACTCCCCTCCAACACCCCAACATCATCTGTCATCGGAGAGTCAGAGGCTGTCATATACATGACTGGCGGCTGGATTGAGTGACATTTATGCCATGCGTATGAGGATCTTTAAATGTTGTTTTTTCTAGCCATTATAGGGGTGGGTAATTAATTTTAGCAAGAGGCTATCTTAGTGCCGCTGCTCTCGTTTATGTTTATTTACACAACTGCTGAGCTCAGTGATCGACTGCAGATGTGAAGTGCGCTATAATAAGGATGTCACTGCTGCAGTTAATAGAGACTTGAGTAGCAGTGGAGAGACAGTGTGTCACGATCCATTTTTAGATTTGTGGCAGCTCTGGTTCCTCTCACTTAAAACTTTTTTCCTTTTGGACCATCGGGGGTTAATGTCAGTTTTTCCCCTGCTGGCAATCTGGTGTAATTGCACTGCTGCTGGGTCAGCTGATGTGGGTGGTGACCACTCTCACCATCCTTCAAGGGGTCACCTGA
Organism: Oophaga sylvatica; assembly: GCA_033576555.1. Lineage (NCBI taxonomy): Eukaryota > Metazoa > Chordata > Amphibia > Anura > Dendrobatidae > Oophaga > Oophaga sylvatica. The sequence continues at coordinate 300,880,864 of JARQOD010000001.1, read as the reverse complement.
TGCATCAGCTGACTGTTGGTGATACAGGTCCTTTCTGGAAACCAGCCTAGCAGGAGCAGCGCTCTGGTGTCAGCCACGTCTGGTGTTTGGAGTCCAGTTGCTGTTTTCTGCTGTGTGGAGCTTAGCAGCGGTGTTCATAAGCTAAGTGTGGTGTTTTTTGTTTTGTTTCCTGTGAGCCATGGCCCAAATGCAGGCCTATGCCCTACGGATCCAGACCCTCACTGATGAGATTAAGGAGCTGAGGAGTCAAGTGTCGCAGCAGCTTCAGCAATTGATGGGGATCTTGGCCTCGGTTCAGTTGCAGACTCACCCAGAACCCAAAATATCTCTCCCTGACTGTTTCTCTGGTGGGAGAGATAAGTTTGTTGTGTTCAAAGAAGCCTGCAAGTTGTATTTTAGGCTTTCCACTCGTTCATCAGAGAATGAGGAACAGCGTGTGGGAATCATATTCTCCCTTCTTAAGGGTTATCCCCAATCCTGGGCATTCTCCCTGCTGACCGGTTCACCATCTTTACGGTCGGTGTATGAGTTTTTGCGGCATTGGCGCTGGTGTATGGGGATCCTGATAGCGTCTCCCTGGCTGAGTTTTGTCTCTGCAAAATCAAGCAGGGGCCGGCCGACTGAGGAGTACTGCTCAGAGTTTAGGTTTTGGGCCACTGAAACGCAGTGGAATGACCCTGCCCTTAGGAACCATTTTTGTCAATGTCTGTCACCTAGGCTGCAGGATACGCTGGTGCAGTACGCTGCTCCTAGGTCATTGCAAGCTGCTATGTCCCTTGCTATCCGGGTGGATAGACACCTCAGGGAGAGGCATACACCAAATCTGCCCCCTGTTGTCCTTGCTAGGGAGGGGGAAACACCGGTGCAGATGGATGAACCCATGCAGGTGGGAGGAGTTGCATCTCAAACAGGGTTGCCTGTGGTTCGCCGTAGTATGGGGGCATGTTTTTACTGTGGGCAGACTGGACAGTTTGTCAATGTCTGCCCAGTTCGCACAAAAGTACCATCACCATCTCAAAAGCCGCGTCCTCCGGGTCTTGTGGAGGAAGGCGACCAGGGTGTGTATATTTCCTCCATCTTCTTGTCTCAGTGTACCTTACCTGCTGAAGTGGTGGTTGGCGGGATAACTGAGACTGTACCGATGCTTGTGGACAATGGAGCAGGAGTCAATTTGGTGGATTCTCAATATGTCCAGACCCACGGCCTGAGGAGTAAGACGCTGGCGAGATCCCTAAGCGTTCAGGCCATTGACTCTATCCCACTCAGCCAGGTAAAGGTGACCCAAGTCATAGATGATATGCACCTGCGTATAGGAACTCGTCATGAAGAGTCCCTGTCGTGCTACGTCTTGGAGGGTATGCCAACTCCCATCGTTTTAGGCTTCCCTTGGTTGAAAAAACACAATCCGGTTATAGATTGGCGGTCCATGGAAGTAGTCAGCTGGGACCAGTCGTGTAAGGACTGCTGCCCGGGAGCTACGATCTCTGCCGTCTTTTTGCAACCTACCCCTTCTTCTCCGGTGGGGGCAGCAGAGGTGCTGCCAGGGACTAGGGGTAAGACTCAACCCTCACCGCAAGTTAACCCTGAGTGTCGGAGTCTTCTTAAAAGGAGGGGCAGGGGAGGGTGGTGGTTCCCTCTGTGCATAGTGAGGGTATGAGTGTGGTAACACAGTGGGGCGCCTCAGATATCTTTTCACTCTGCCCAAAGGGTGATTCTAGAACTGAATGAGCTTCCTTCTGTTCCAAAAGCACAATTCAGGCCAGGTGTAAAGATACTTCGGCCATTCAAAGAGGAATGAACATATTAACATGGTTGCTTACCATGGACCTCTTTTTAACCCTTTCGCGCCAGAGCCTGTTTTTGCCTTTGTGACCAGGCCAATTTTTTCAATTCAGACCAGTGGCACTTTATGAGGTCATAATTCTAGAATGCTTGAACGGATACCAGTGATTCTGAGAATGTTTTCTTGTGACATAATGAGCTTTATGATAGAGGTAAAATTTATTTGATATGACTTGTGTTTATTTGAGAAAAAATGGAAATTTGGTGAAAATTTTGAAAATTTTGCAATTTTCAAACTTTTAATTTTTATTTTAATCAGAAAGTCATATCGCACAACATAGTTAATAAATAACATTTCCCACATGTCTACTTTACATCGGCACAATTTTTGAAACATTATTTTTTTTTGTTAGGAAGTTAAGGGTTAAAAGTTGACCAGCGATTTCTTATTTTTTCAACAAAATTTACAATACCATTCTTTTTAGGGACCACCTCACATTTGAAGTGAGTTTGGGGGGTCAATATGACAGAAAATACCCAAAAGTGACACCATTCTAAAAACTGAAACTCTCAATGTACTCAAAACCACATTCATGAAGTTTATTAACCCTTCAGGTTCTTCACAGGAATGAATGGAATGTGGAATTAAAAAATAAACATTTACTTTTCTTTCACAAAAATTTTACTTTAGACCTAATTTTTTTTACTTTCACAAGGGTAACAGGAGAAAATGGACTATACATTTTTTTGCAATTTCTCCTTAGCAAGCCGATACCTCATATGTGGGGGAATACTAATGTTTGGGTACACGGCAAGCTTTGGAAGGGAAGGAGCGCTATTTGACTTTTCGAATGTAAAAGACGGATTTTGGTAAGAACTTACCTGTAAATCCTTTTCAGCGAAGGAAGGAAAGGAGACACACTAGTAATGACTAGTGGGTAGGCGGAGCCCAGATAGGATTGACACCTCAGATTAAAAAGAGTGTTGACCGGCCCCTCCAGCTCGGGCTCCTCCTACTCCTGCTTCTTCAGTCGTACAAAAGCTTAGGGAAGAGCAACCCCTTCTGAAGGACTTCAGAGAAAAAGCAAGAATACAGGTTATGCATGCATGTAGGCAAAAAACCACACAGTTCCAGGTACTACTCACTGGACCTGACCACCGCGATGAGCTGGCAATGCTGAAAAGGAGCTGTAGCGCGTCAACCTCAGTCCAGATAATCGCTATCAGAAGAGGGTCACGCCGCATCTGAAAACACATCAACACACTTCTGCCATGGGCGGGTGCTGTGTCTCCTTTCCTTCCTTCGCTGAAAAGGATTTTACAGGTAAGTTCTTACCAAAATCCGTCTTTCAGCAGCAGAATGGAAGGAAAGGAGACACACTACTAATGACTAGTGGGACGTCCCAAAGCAGTCCAAAAATTAAGGGTGGGAATATAACCAAGACAAAACAGGCAGAATCCCAACAACCTTGGTAAACGCGCAACAGGCGCCAAATACAAGTTAACTAGAACTTTACACTACAGCCGCCTGTAGGACCCTGCGTCCTAAGGCCGCATCAGCGGAAGCACTGACGTCCACCTTATAAAACTTTGTAAACGTGTGGACGGATCGCCAAGTCGCCGCTCGGTAGAGCTGAGCTGCCGAAGCCCCTTGATGAAAGGCCCACGATGAGGCCACAGCCCTTGTGGAATGAGCACGAATCTTAATCGGGCAAGGCTCGCCTTTAAGTCGGTAAGCCTCCAAAATGGCTGACTGAATCCAACGAGCTATAGAGTCCTTGGAAGCTCGTTGACCACGTCGACGACCTGCTGGAATCACAAACAAGGAGTCTGACTTCCTAAAACCTTGAGTAACAGACAAATAGAACTTCAAGGCCCGCACTAAATCCAATGTGTGCAAAACCCGTTCCTTTGCATTCCTCGGGACCGGGCAAAGTGAAGGCAAAACAATATCCTGGTTAACATGGAATTGCAACACTACCTTAGATAGAAAGTCGCCCCGTGTGCGAAGCACTACTCGATCCGGGTAAAATTCCAGGAAAGGAGGCGAGCAAGAAAGAGCCGCCAACTCAGAAACCCTTCTCAAAGAAGTGACTGCGACTAGGAAAGCAACCTTCCAAGAAAGCAAAGAAAGGTTAGCAGAATCCATTGGCTCAAAAGGCCCATGCTGAAGAGCCTCCAGGACAAGGTTGAGCCGCCAAGGAGACACAGGTGCCTTCCGCGGCGAAAACTGACGGGTTACCCGCGAAAAAAGGAGCGCACGTCCCTACGCAAGGCGATAACTTTCCGGAACAACAGGGACAGGGCAGAAACCTGACCCCTCAGGGTGCTAACTGCCAAACCCTTGTCCAGCCCGTACTGTAGAAAAGCCAGCAGATTGGGAATGGAAAAAATCCTCGGGTTCCTTGAAGAACCCAAACACCACGAGAAGAAGGCTTCCCAGGTCTTGTGGTAAATTCTAGTAGTAGCTGGACCTCTGGCAGCTCGCAGAGTGGCAATGACTTCGGCTGAAAAACCTCTATGGGTCAGTATTTCGGTCTCAAGAGCCACGCCGTCAAACGCAGAGACTTCAAGTCCGGATGACGGACAGGACCCTGGGTTAACAGGTCCGGGCGAAGAGGAAGTGGAAATGGCGGTGCTGCCAAAAGCGACACCAGTGTCGAGAACCACGTCCTCCTTGGCCAATCTGGGGCTATCAACATAGCCGGGATTCTCTCCAGTCTGATCCGACGCAGCACCAGAGGAAGTAAGGATATCGGCGGAAACACATAGATTAGCTCGAATCGGTCCCACGGGGCCACCAGAGCATCCACCGCCACAGCCTTCGGGTCCTTGTACCTGGACATGAAGGTCGGCAACTTGGCATTGGACCTGAATGCCATCAAATCCACTTGGGGAACTCCCCAAAGGGAGCACAGCAGAGCAAAGATCTCCGGATGAAGACTCCATTCTCCGGGATCCATCTTCTCTCGACTGAGGAAGTCCGCCGTGGTATTCTGAACTCCTGGAATGTGAATCGCAGAGATGGCTGGTACTCTGTCCTCGGCCCAATTCAGGATCCGAGACACTTCCACCATGAGCCTGGAACTCCTCGTCCCGCCTTGGTGGTTGATATACGCGACCGCCGTTGCGTTGTCTGTCTGCACTCGGACTGGTAGACCGCTCAAAGGGACCGTCCAGTGTTGGAGGCAAAGGAAAATTGCCCTCAATTCCAAGATGTTGATCGGTAGAACAGACTCTTCCGATGACCATACTCCCTGAACCCAGAGATCGTTCCAGACACCCCCCCAGCCCGTCAGGCTGGCATCGGTGGTTATGACCGACCACCTCGGAGGAAGGAAAGACTTCCCAGTGATAACGTTCCTGGACGTGACCACCAACTTAGGGACTCTCGCACCCTGCGAGAGATGAGGATACTGTGATCCAGTGCAATCTGCGATCGATCCCAATGACTCAGAATGAGCCTTTGGAGGGCTCTGGAATGAAACTGGGCAAACGGAAGCGCTTCTATGGAAGCCACCATCAGACCTAAAAGGCGCATACACTTCCGAAGGGACATTGCTGTCGAAGACTTCATAGTCTGTACATGTCGAAGGAGACATGCCCGCTTGTCTGGAGGTAGGGACACCACCGCCCGTACCGTGTCGAAATGCATCCCCAAAAACAGGATTGACTGCGACGGTTCCAGAGACGACTTCTCCCAATTGACCAGCCACCCGAAGTCCTCCAGGAGCTGAAGGGATAGATTGCGAGCCGTCACCGCCTCCTCCTTTGAGGACGCCACAATCAAAAGGTCGTCCAGATAGGGAATAATCGTGACTCCCTGTCTTCGAAGAATTGCCATGAGAGGCGCTAGAATTTTTGTAAAAACTCTGGGCGCTGAAGCCAAGCCGAATGGCAGGGCCACAAATTGGTAATGGTCCTGACCTATGGCAAAACGAAGGAAGCGCTGGTGAGCCCTTCCGACGGGAACATGCAAATAAGCGTCGCGAATGTCGATTGACACCAGAAAGTCGTTCTGCGACAGGGTTGCCACAACGGAGCGAAGTGACTCTATGCGGAATTTTTGGGTGTGGACATGCTGATTCAATCTTTTGAGATCCAGAATAGGACGAAATTTGTCCTCTTTTTTGGGGACCACAAAGAGATTTGAATAAAAACCTTTTCCCCGGTCCTCTGTCGGAACCGGTATTACTACACCCTTCTGCAGAAGGAATTCCACCTCTCGCAGCAGAGCGGCAAATAACTCGGGCTCTGACGGAATGCGAGACTGGCAAAAACTGTCCGGGGGTCGAGAAGAAAACTCTATGAAATAGCCTGCCGACACAACTCGCGTTACCCAGGAATCCGGAACGCGGGAAATCCAATTCGCCTTGAATTGGAGCAGGCGACCCCCCACTCGAGAGCCCTCGAGTGAGGACCTGGCGTCAGTCTGCCTTGGCGGACTTCTTGTCAGTTTCCCGCTTGTCTGGACGGAAACTTTGTTTCCAAGGGGTGCGGGATTTCTGAGAAGACTTCTTTCCCGAAAAAGAGGGACGACCCGATCCCCAAGAAGACTGACCGGATCGTCCCCTAGACCGAAAATACCGCCGACCATTACCGGCACTAGGTCTGCCAGACGTAGAAGCCATAGCCCTTCGCTGTGGTAAAGCCGCTTCTTTAGCCTTTGCCTTGGCAATCAGCTCTGTGAGATCAGATCCAAATAGCTGACCACCCTTGTAGGCTAAAGACAGTAAACCCTGCTTGGAAACCGCGTCCCCGGTCCACTGTCTAAGCCACAGTGCTCTTCTGACTGTGACCGCTGAGGATTGCGTCCTGGATAATAATGACGCAGTATCCAGACCTGCATCACAGCTATATCGGGCTGCAGTCTCCAATAAATCGAGAAGTCCATCTATCTCGGATAATGGAGATCTATTTTGCAATGCCTTCCGTAAACGGACCAACCAGCACAGAGAAGCCTTAGAAGCACACATGGATCCTAGTACTGCTCTGAATCCATGACCTGCAGCTTCATAGATGGATTTCGCCGCCATCTCCGTTTTTCTGTCCAGCGGCTCTTGCAGACTCGCTTTCCCTTTAACCGGAAGCAATAAGGATTTACTAAGCTGGGATAAAGGAACATCCACTTCAGGAGAAGGAATCCAATTATCCGTCAATTCCGTTGAACACGGATATAATGCTTCAAAGAACCGTGTCCCTTGAAAACGTTTATCTGGACACAGACGTTCCTTCTCCACTACCGTATTAAGCTCTTCCAGAGCCGGTAATGTTGACCGCGACTTATGGCCTGGTACATGCGGCCCGACTTACCAGGCCGTGTAGTTACCTCCTCCGGTAACTGTAACGCCTCTCTCATAGCTTCAATTAAAGCCTCTGTTCGGCTCACAAGAGAGAAAGAATGTCCCTGCCGATCCTCCTTATCCGAATCAGATAACTCCCCTTCTGAGTTTGAAGGAGAACCCTGTCCGCATTCCATATCAGATACCTCTGATTCGCTACGCGGAAAAGATGGCACCGGCCTGCGCCGCTTCCTGTCATGAGAGGATCTAGCTGACACCCACTGACCTAAAAGGTCAGACAAGCCATTAATTGACTGAGCGATGGCATCTAATTTGGTATCGCTGTAAATCGCAGCGCTTGATGCCGTTGAAGTCTGCGTATCAGATACTTGCGACTGATCCTGTAGCGGATCTGGCAGATGGTCCGCACCTGAACCTGACCCTGAACCGACATGTCAGCAGTAAATGGCAGGTCAAAACCCTGTTAGTAACTGGAAACAGTGTGGTTACTAAGCAGACTGAGCAAGTACGCTGAAGGGTTTAAAGCTCTTAAAGAAGAGAGTTACCCCAGCTATCTCTCAGTATATAAATAACCTCCTGCGTTCTGATCCCTACCGGGTAGAACCTGCGGCGGTTATTGCTGAAAGGGTTAACCCTTCATAGGGGTTAATGCCGCCAACTCCCCACAACTCCCTATATAAAATAAAAGGAGTGTGCGAGTCCCAGGTCTCTATAAGAGAACGCGGCTGCAGATAAACGCTATCTGTCACTTGGAACACAGATAGGTTCTGCGCTGTGGGGTGATGATATTCACTCACCCAGCTGGCCTCGGTGAAAGTATACCTTAAACAGGAGGAGCGGAGCATGAGGAGCCCGGAGCCTCTGTAATGGCCGCCGCGCTGAGAGAAGCCGGAAGAGAAGGACAGTGAAGCTGCAGTCTCCTCAGAGCGATTACTGTCACAAAAAGAGCGGGAAGCGTGAAGCCACGCCCACCTCCGGCTTCAAAAAAGAGCGCAAACTCCTTGCTCTCTGCTCTCCTCTGTCCTGCAGGTATCTGCCTGCGGACATAAAATACAGTCACCAAACATGTCATCTAATACATGTACCAGCAGCTGCCGCAGCAGCCGCTGAGAGCACACACACATTCACATAAAAATGCGGTACTCACCAGCCGAGCGCCACAGGGACCCCTAGGGGTTTGTGGCGCTGTGCCCATCGCTTCCCCCCCCGGGCGGGGAACGCAGTGACCCCCGATGTGCGGTTTGCGTCCCCGCCAGGGAAGCAATCCTCATCCCCCAGGGCCGGCGTGAAACTGCAGGGACCACCATACTGGGTATTACAGATCGCCAAGGGAGAGGTGGGGGTCCAGCAGTGCTGAGACCCCTGAGACCTCTATAACACTTCTGGTGATCCAAGTCTCTTGTCCGATAAAAATAATAAAGTTTTCTGAGGAGCTGCTTCCAGCAGCGACCTATCCTCTGGACCTCAAATTTTAGACTGAAGAAGCAGGAGTAGGAGGAGCCCGAGCTGGAGGGGCCGGTCAACACTCTTTTTAATCTGAGGTGTCAATCCTATCTGGGCTCCGCCTACCCACTAGTCATTACTAGTGTGTCTCCTTTCCTTCCATTCTGCTGCTGAAATATGCTGTAATAATTAGCGGTTGCCATGTCGCGTTTGGAGAGCCTCTGATGTGCCTAAACAGTGGAAACCCCCAACAAGTGACACCATTTTGGAAACTAGACCCCTAAGGGAACTTATCTAGATGTGTATTGAGCACCTTGAACCCACAGGGGCTTCACAAAAGTTTATAATGTAGAGCCGTGGAAATAAAAAAAAACAGCATTTTTCCCAAATAAATCATTTTAGCTCCATATTTTGCATTTTCATAAGGGTAACAGGAGAAATTGCTTCATACAACTTGTTGTGCAATTTCTCCTGAGCACGCCAATACCCCATATGTCAGGGAATACTACTGTTTGGGCGCACGGCAGGGCTTGGAAGGGAAGGAGCGCCATTTGACTTTTGGAATGCAAAATTGGCTGGAATCGACAGCGGACGCCATGTTGCGTTTGGAGAGCCCCTGACGTGCCTAAACAGTGGAAAACCCTAACAAGTGATCCCATTTTGGAAACTAGACCCCTCAAGGAATTTATCTAGATGTCTGGTGATCACCTTGAACCTCCAGGGGCTTCACAGAATTTTATAATATTAATCCGTCAAAATAAAAAAAAACATTTTTACCACAAAAATGTTATTTTAGCTTCCACTTTTTTATTTTCACAAGGGTAGCAAGAAAAAATGGACCCCAAAATTTGATGTGCAATTTCTCCTGAGTATGCCAATACCCAGTATGTGGTGGAACACTACTGTCTGGGAGCACGGCAGGGCATGAAAGGGAAGGAGCACCATTTGACGTTTGGAAACTAGACCCCTCAAGGAATTTATCTAGATGTGTGGTGAGCACCTTGAAACCTCAAGGGCTTAACAAAATTTTATAATGTTGAGCCATGAAAATCAAAAAACACATTTTCCCAATACAAATGTTGTTTCAGCCCCATTTTTTTAACGTTCACAATGGTAACAGGAGAAAAGAGATGCCAAAATTTGTTGTGCAATTTTTACAAAGTACGTAGGTACCCCATATTTGTTGAAAAACGACTGCTTGGGCGCATGGTAGGGCTGGAAAGAGAATGAGCGCTATTTTGACTGCAATAGGTTGCGGATACCATGTCACATTTGATGTGCCACTGACATGCGAAAACAACAACAACAGAAACACCCACAGTTGATCCCATTTTGTAAACTAAACCTCTCAAGGAATTCATCTAGGGGAGTAGTGAGCAGGGTCGGCTCCAGGTTTTCGTGGGCCCCGGGCGAAAGAGTCTCAGTGGGCCCCTTTAACACATACCACAATTCATGATGCACAGATACGGCAGAGAAATATAGGTATAGTACAATGCCAAAGATTTCACATACTTCATACATTACATGAGTGATATCTATTGTAAATTCTACAATAGTTCAAAAGACAAACAGTATAGTCATCCATACAGTATTATGGGCACCACATAGTGCTCCATACAGAATAATGAGCCCCATATAATGCTCCATATATAGTGGGCCCCATATATGATGTTCCAGTGTATTATGGGCCCCATGTAATGCTCCATATATGATGCTCCAGTGTATGATGGGCCCCATATATGATGCTCCATTGTATGATGGGTCCCATGTATGATACTCCAGTGTATGATGGGTCCCATATATGAAACTCCAGTGTATGATGGGCCCCATATGATGGTCTCCACATATTGCAACAAACATAAAAAATGAACTACTCACCTCTCCTTGCTGGCAGCTGGTCTGCTCGAGGCACCGGCCCCCGGTACTGGCACAGGCACCGGGCCACCATAGCATGCCGGTGTCCCCGACTGTGAGTGGGCCCCCGCCTGCTCAGGGCCCCGGCACTTGCCCGAGTGCGCCGGGTGCTGAAGCCGGCCCTGGTAGTATGTTTAACCCTCAGACAATTCACAAACTTGCATAAAACTGGACTGAGTAAATTAAATATTACTATTTTTTCCATTAAAATGTCGCATTGACCCCAAGTTTGAAATTTTCAAAAGGGGTAATAGGAGAAAACGAACAGTACAATTTGTTATGCAATTTCTCCTGAGTACATCAATACCCCATAAGTGGTCGAAAACTATTATTGAGTCAAAGTTCAAAAAGGAAAGAGCGCCATATTACAGTGCAGGTTTTGCTGCATTGGTTTGAGGGGGCCATGTCACATTGGCAGAGCCCCTGAGGTGCCAGAACAGCAGAAACCCCCATAAGTGACCCCCATTTTACAAACCACACCTCTCAATGAGTTCATCTAGGGGTGCAGTGATCATATTGACACCACAAGTGTGTCACAGAATTTGATACCATTGGGCAGTGAAAAAAAATCATTACATTTTTTCCACAAAAAAATTATTTTAGCCCGATTTTACATTTTCATACTGGGAAATGGGTAAAAGTGGTGCCAAAATGTGTTACACAATTTCTTCTGAACTTGGCAATACCCCATATGTGGCTGTACAGTACTGCTTAGCCAAACAGCAAGATTCTGGAGGGACGGAGTGCTATTTGACTCTTGGAGAACAAATTATTATAGAATAGTTTCCAGACACTATATAAAGAGCCCCTAATTGCCAGAAAAGCAGAATCCCCTGTCAAGTGACCCCAGTTTGGAAACTACACCCCTTTGGGAATTTATCTACAAGTGTAGTGATGATTTTGACTTCATAAGTGTTTTCCAGAAACAGGCAGCAGTGGATGTTGCTGAGTGAAAATTGCAAACTGCCGTAGTAGTGACCAGTATGCTGTAGTGACCAAAACATTGCACCCATAAATTAAGCGGGCACTCATCACTACAGAAATGCCAAACATGTGGATGATATATGTGGTTTAGGTACACTGTGGGTCTCAGAAGGGAGGGGGGCATTTGAATTTGGGAGCGCAGAATTTCTTTTGGCGGATGAGAAGCCATTTTGCTTTACCAGAGCCTTTGTGCTACCAGTAATGTGGAAGCCCCCAATATTTCCGTTAACAGATGAAGGACCTGAGTGAGGACTTGCTTTTTTTGTGGAATGATTTGAACCTTTTATTGGGAACATTTTACGTAACGTTTGGGATCAAATTTATAAGGCACTCTACGCTGAGCGCTTACTTTGGGGTTTCCATCTAAATCTCTGAGTGACGTGACAGATGAAACCTGTGATTCAGTCACTATAATGAGGCAGCAGAGTTACTCTGGACTCCGTTTGGCCACTGTTCAGCAGTGTCCTTCTTTTCAGAGGTGCACAAAACTAGTTGACTGCGCTGTTATGTATGATTAAAAAGTCGGACACCGCCGGATCACAGGTCTTATGGCGTCTACAGTGACTCCATCTGCCTCATTATAGGAAATTTTCCTCCGGGGGCTGTCTGAATCATCTATTTCAGAGATTTACATGGAAACCCCGATGTAAGCGCTTTGCGCAGTGCGTGGGATAACTGTGCGCCGAGCCTTACTGCGATCTTTGGGAGGCAGAAAGAAAAAAATCAACAGCATGTGAAGAATTGGTTTTATTCATTTTTTACGCCGTTCCTCATTTAATATAAGTGATTAGGCAACTTTATTCTTCGTTTTTATGTTTTGCTGCTGTCACACACTAAAAGACGCTTTTTATTGCAAAAACAAGTTTTTGCATCACTATATTTTGAGAGCTATAATTTTTCCATATTTCGTCTGAGAGTCATGTGAGGGCTTGTTTTTTGCGGGTCGAGCTGACGTTTTTATTGATACCTTTTTCAGGCATATGACATTTTTTGATCGCTTTCTATTCTGATTTTTGGGAGACAGAATGATCAAACACCAGGAATTCAGGAATTGTTTTTTTTTTTTTAAATGACGTTTCATGTGTACTGTAGTAAAATTAATAAGGCAGCTTTATTCTTCGGGCCAGTATGATTGCAGTGATAACACATTTATTTTATTTTTTACGTTTTGCCTCTTTTTCACAATAAAAACTATTTTACAGAAAAAATAATTGTTTTTGCATCGCTTTATTCTGAGAGGTATAACTTTTTTATTTTTCCGCTGTTGGAGCTGTATAGCAGCTTGTTTTTTGCTGGACAAGATGATGTTTTCATTGCTACCATTTTTATTTTGATTTGACCTTTTGATCGTGTTTTATTCACAGGTAGAACAGATTCAGTGTGTGCTGCTAAGGCAGCATAGGCTAATATTCTTTTGGTGTGCTGCTCAAGTGGCATGACAGGGAGCAGCCATTAAGCACACACACTGACGAGCACTGGCAACAGGCTGCGCACCATGAGGAGTGCCCACAAACAGGCGCAAGAAGTGTAGCATGTGCATCTGACCAACTTCTCTACGCATCCACACGAGTCAGGTACCCATTGTGGCCTAGAACTACAGTAGTATGTGATTTCATATTTCAGTCCATTTGGCTGTCCCTGTCTATGGGCTAGACATTGACAACCATAGGGCTGGATGTGGCCCATGGGACACAATTTGCCCAGTTCTGATATACATGAATAGAAACCTACATAAAAAATCATAAGTTGGTACAGTTAAGGCTCATGCATCATTATGGATGCCTTGTAAGAGAGGTCTTCCAAGCCATATTATGATGGTGTTAGAATAAAAATAAATCATATTCATGCACTAAACTTTTGTTAAGGTAATCTGTAATGGTAAGGTAGTCAAGGTGCCTAGAAAAACTTGATTTGTTCTGAGCTGATAGTGTTTGCACTATTTCAGAAGATACCGTACATAACTAATAAGTGTAGTAACTAGAGAGGTGGAATGCAAAGGGTTACCTTACTTTGGAATGTTGCACATTAGGCTTCTGTGCTGTGGCCTTGATAAAAAGGAAACGGAAAAAGGCGCAAAGAGAAAGAGGAAGCATTAGTAAATATCCAGATATTACACTTATTCCCTGGGGAAATGCTGACACAACTTCCCTTCCCGGATAGAAAGTACAGAGTTTACAGTGGAAATTAGTTCCTGTTTATTACTATATAAGACCCTAAAGTGGTTGAAATCTAAATGTGAATTACATATACATGATATATATGGTCAACTCCTCACATTTTTGTAAAAAAAAATATAACTTTTCATGGGACAACACTGAAGATATGACACTTTGATACAATGTAAAGTAGTCAGTGTACAGCTTGTATAACAGTGTAAATTGTGTGTGCCCTCTAAGTAACTCAACACATAGCCATTAATGTCTAAATCGCTGGCAACAAAAATGAATACACCCCTAAGTGAAAATGGCCACATTGTGCACAAAGGGACAGTGTTTACATAATAAAAGATGAAACTATGTAACTAAGGACGGCGCTATACATAATAAGCAAGTACACTACATACTAATTGATTGTGCTATACATAAGTGAGTACACTATATACTATGGGACTGTACTATACATAATAAGTAAGTACACTATATACTAAGGGACTGTGCTATACATAATAAGTGAGTACACTATATACTAAGGGACTGTGCTATACATAATAAGGCTACATTCCTGTATCCGTGAGCAGGGTCAGTGTGCTGCCCGCTTTTACAGATGCATTGAGCATGTCCTATTCTGATCTTCAAAATTGGATCAGTACAGGGCATTGTCTGACTCTCATTCTCAGCTCCGTGATTTTTCACGGATGTGTGAATGTACCAATAAAACTCTATGTGTCCGTGTTTTGTCCGATAAAAAAAAATCTGGCAGCACACAGATATTTCACACAAATGTGAGAATGCAGCCTAAGGGATTTTACAAATAACTTTATCACTCAAAGTCATACAGTGTAGATAAAGAATAATAATTAAATCCAGGTATTTGCTGCTGATGTCTCACCTGATTAATCGTTTGCTGCTGTTTCTTTTCCATCTAGTCAGACCTTCATGTCGACATCTTACAGCAATGACTCATTTTGTCACGATGATCATTGCAGCCCTAAAAATCACAAGGTCACATATATTGTATACATACATGTGTCTCTCTTGCACCGAGCCGCTAAATACAGACATGTACCGCACCAGTAACATGCTATTAGCCATGAACCAATCAAAATATAAAGTGATAAGCAGCACTGTGTCCCCATTAACTATAATTTCCGCTGCCCAATAATATAAATTATTCAGTCTCTCTGACTCTCCCCAATTAACTTTAAAGCTATGTGCACACCCTATGTTTTTGTTGCCGAAAATATGCAAGGTTTTAGAGCAGAAGCAAAGTGAATATGTTGGAATATGTTTGGTGCAACAACTACATTCCTGTCTATGAGTGTTTAGTTGCTAGATTTCTATGCTGTTCATAAAGTTAGAACAACAAAAAAAACTCACAGAGACACACAGGGAGTGCATGTGACTGTATTTCCTGTGTCTGTGTATGAGAAGAGCAGCCTGCTGTAGATGCTGCACAGATAGAGACACATAAATGATTTATTCCTGATCTATTAAGCTTATCATATATTGCTCCTGTTTCTTCCTGAATAAAGAAGCTATGTTGTCACATGCTTGGAGAGTAGAACAGTCATCAAAGGCTTAAAACAGCTATAAACGAAGATTCTGCATGTGCTGAAGCTTCATTTAATGCCAGCACAAGCCCATCTGCAAAGCACATATAGTGTGTTTTTTGGTGCAAGCAGTCATATGAAAAATAACAAGGATTTCTTCACTGACCTTAATGAAAGCAAGTTAGAAAAGGTTATCTTAGCTAATGTTCACTATATGACTTCAGAATGAGTAGGAGACTGCTATCTCCACTGTCCAGTTTGAAAACAATCTTCTGTCAGTAAAGAAGCTCATGCAAAAGGGAATGTAGTTTCTTCTAGAGATAACAGCTGCATCATCTCAAAGAAGGGTCACACTCTTGCAGAAGGAAAAATCCAAGATGAATTTTATCAGCTAAAATGCAAAGAAAGAGTGTACAGTGCTAGACAAGATCTGCATAAGAACTGTATCCATGTATGGCACAGACATCTTGGGCACAGAAACCCAGAAGCAGTAAGGAAGCTAGCTCAACTTGCAAATGGTATTGAAATCAACCAGTGTAGTCAAATGATGAAGTGCACTAGCAGTCTTAAAGGGAAAATGTCCAGAAAATAATTTCCTAAAATAAGCAACACTAGATATGCACAGCCTCTGGATCTGATACATACAGATGTATGTGGTCCAATAAGTGTTCAAACTCCTAGCAAGAAGAGATATTTTCTCACATTTATTGATGACTACGTACTCCAGATACTCTCTGTCACGCAGTCTTATGATATGTGTACGATGTCAGTAAACTATTCTTAAAAGAACAACACTCTATACAACATATAGATTAGCAACATCAGCATGTAAATATAGAATAGATTTACCTGACACGATATCCGTTGAACTCAGGGTTAATCTTGAGGACTTGATACACTGTCACAGGAAAGAGGAGGACCGGGGGTCTAACCTGACCCTAAACTGGGGTCCTAACTAATCCCTCACCTTGGAGGTACTGATAATGGTTCAGAGGTCCAAGTCTCCAGCCTAACCCTGTCTCCTATCAGTCCCTGAACCCTGTAATCAGTCCTAAGAAGGATTCTGATTACCACCAAAGGGATATGGGCTGATCTCTGCTAAATACACAGATTAGACATATAAGACAGACTGGAGAAAACACAGACTTGCATACACACTCAAACACAGAAGGAACATAAATGATCTGGGATATTAAACTCTAAGCAAGGTGAGCTTAAAACAACTAAGGAGCTCTTTAACTTAAGTCTATACAGATACAATCCTATCTGTGGTCTGCATGAAGAATTTCACTGGCAACTCCCAACACAGACAACCAGAGATTTAAAGGAAACCAATCAACAAATAATTAATTGCAGCCGGGAGAAACTGCACCCAGTCCCAGAACTGAGCACAGACAGAATTAACTCCCTAACTGCCAAACACAAAGAAACAGCAACTCAGCTGTGAGAAGTCAGAATGTGCAACCGCGACGATCCTCGTGGCGATGCACACATGACAGTACCCCCCCTTCTACGAGGGGCCTCCGGACCCTCAGGGCCAGGTTTGCCCGGGTGAGTTCTGTGGAAGGTCCGCACCAAACGATCTGCGTTAATGTCAGACGCAGGAACCTCTCCTCTGGACCATACCCCTTCCAATGCACCAAGTACTGAAGGGACCGGCGATTCAGACGTGAGTCAATGATCTTTGACACTTGAAACTCCAAGTTACCATTGACCACCACTGGAGGAGGAGGTAGAGGTGATGGTATGACTGGTGCCACGTACCTCTTAAGTAATGACTTGTGGAACACATTATGAATTTTAAACGTAGGAGGGAGGTCCAGACGAAATGCCACAGGATTAATTATGGAACTGATCCTGTACGGCCCGATGAATCTGGGGCCCAGCTTCCAGGAGGGAACTTTAAGTTTTATATTCCTGGTAGACAACCATACCAGATCGTTCACATTAAGATCTGGACCAGAAACTCTCCTCCTATCAGCCATACGTTTATAACGGTTCCCCATAGCACTCAGATTATTCAATACACCTCTCCACACTGAAGCAAGTGACGACGAGAAACGCTCCTCCTCAGGAACCCCAGAAGGGCCCCCCCCATTGAATGTACAAAACTGGGGATGAAAACCATATGCCCCAAAAAACGGGGACTTACCAGTGGACTCGCTCCGCCTGTTGTTAAGAGCGAACTCTGCCAGAGGCAAGAAAGAAGACCAGTCCTCCTGGTTCTCTGAGACAAAACACCGAAGATAAGTCTCTAGGCTTTGATTCAGACGCTCTGTCTGACCATTGGTCTGCGGATGAAAAGCCGAGGAAAATGACAATTGCATCCCCCGACGTAAACAAAATGCCCTCCAAAACTTGGACACAAACTGAGACCCCCTATCTGACACCACATCAGAAGGCAACCCATGAAGTCTCACAATCTCCCCAATGAACACCTGCGCCAGAGTTTTAGCATTAGGGAGGGCAGGAAGAGCAATGAAATGTGCCATCTTACTGAACCTGTCAACAACCACCAGTATGACAGTCTTCCCTGACGACTGAGGAAGGTCCGTGATGAAGTCCATAGACAAATGAGTCCATGGACGCTCCGGAAGTTTCAAGGGTAAGAGGGTCCCAGACGGACGGGTATGAGGGGTCTTAGAGCGAGCACAAACCCCACAGGACGCGACAAAAGTTAAAACATCTTTATTAACGTTAGGCCACCAAAACCGGCGAGAAAGGAGATCTAAAGTAGCCTTACTCCCTGGATGTCCTGCTAAAGCAGAATTATGATGTGCCTCAATAACCTTTTGTCTCAACTGATTTGGGACAAACAGTCTCCCTGGAGGTCCTGCAGGGGCGTCCCCCTGAGCCTCTAACACCTCCTCCTCAAGCTCAGAACATACAGCCGACACTACCACCCCCTCCTGAAGGATAGGAATCGGGTCATCCATTTTCCCGGCCCCTGGGAAACTGCGAGACAAGGCATCCGCCTTAACATTCTTAGATCCAGGGCGATAAGTGACAACAAAATTAAACCTGGTAAAAAACAACGACCATCGAGCTTGTCTGGAATTCAGATGCTTAGCAGATTCCAAATACAGCAGGTTCTTGTGATCAGTAATGACGGTGACCGGGTGGACTGCCCCCTCCAAAAAGTGACGCCATTCTTCAAAAGCCAACTTAATGGCCAAAAGTTCCCTATTGCCGATATCATAATTCCTTTCGGCGGACGACAATTTTTTAGAAAAGAAAGCGCACGGATGCCATTTACCAGGGGACGGACCCTGGGACAATATTGCACCCACCCCTACGTCAGACGCGTCCACCTCCACAACGAACGGCTGTGATGCATCTGGTTGGATGAGAACGGGTGCTGAAGCAAAACATTTTTTCAAAGAGGAAAAAGCTTGGCAAGCTTTGTCCGACCATTTAGAAAAATCCGTCCCTTTTCTTGTCATGTCAGTGAGAGGTTTGACAACAGATGAGAAATTACAAATAAATTTCCGGTAGTAGTTAGCAAACCCCAGAAAACGCTGCAGAGCCTTAAGATCCTCTGGCTGATCCCATTCAAGCACTGCTCTCACCTTTTCAGGGTCCATACGGAAACCGGAGACTGACACCAAGAAACCCAAAAACTGAAGTTCCTGTACGGCGAATACACACTTTTCCAGTTTGGCGTATAGTTTATTGTCTCGCAAGATCTGCAACACCTGTCTCACATGCTCCTGGTGAGACACAAGATCTGGTGAGTAAATTAAAATGTCATCCAAATATACGACCACAAACAGCCCCACCAGATGACGAAAAATGTCATTAACAAAATGTTGGAATACTGCTGGTGCAGTAGTCAGACCAAAAGGCATGACAAGGTTCTCATAATGTCCCTCCGGCGTGTTAAACGCCGTTTTCCACTCATCCCCCTCTTTTATCCTAATCAGATTATACGCCCCCCTGAGATCCAATTTAGAGAACCATTTGGCGCCAACAATTTGATTGAAGAGATCAGGAATCAGAGGGAGTGGATACGGATCTCGAACAGTAATCCGATTAAGTTCGCGGAAATCCAAGCAAGGGCGTAGGCCTCCATCTTTTTTCTTCACAAAGAAGAACCCCGCGGCCACTGGGGAAGATGAAGGTCTAATATGCCCTTTGGCCAGACTTTCCGAAATATAATCTTTCATAGCCTGCCTCTCAGGACCAGAAAGGTTATATAACCTAGCTTTAGGTAACTTAGCATCAGGAAGTAAATTAATAGAGCAGTCATACACGCGATGAGGAGGCAACTCCTGACACCCCTCCTCAGAGAACACATCCCCAAAGTCCTCCAAAAAAGGAGGCAAAGTACTAGGCACGACCACACTGATGACTGTGTTCATGCAGTTACTTTTGCAAAACTCCCCCCATTGGCTTATATCTCTGGACTGCCAATTAATCACAGGGTTATGTTTAACCAACCAAGGAAGTCCCAACACAATAGGAGTAGGTAGACCCTCCAACACATAACAAGATAATAGTTCCCTATGTATTGCCCCTACCCGAAGGTCAATGTTATGAACCTCATGAACAAAGCTACCTTGGCCGAGAGGCCTGGCGTCAATGGAGAATATAGGGATCGGTTTGACCAATACACTCAGATGCATACCTTGAGCCTGAGCAAACTGAGCGTCAACCAGATTAGCCCCGGACCCACTATCAAGAAGAACAGAAAATCTCTCCACTCTCGTACCAACCACCACCTCCACTGGTACAAGGAACTGAGAAGAACTAGCGGACGAAATACATACTCCCAGGTTGTCGTCCACCACACAACCTGGGATTAACAGTTTTCCGGCGACTTTTTGCTCAACAAGGCACGGGATGGACATCCCCCAACAAAATGTCCCTCTTTCCCGCAGAAGAAACACCTTCTAGTCCTGCGGCGTACCGCCAATCCCCTCCTACGAAATGATGTCCCTCCCAACTGCATAGGCTCCTCCGAACAGACAAGGGGAACCTCAACATAAGGGACTTTAGTAGTAGGTGGAGTAACAACAGGGGGCGGAGTTACCTCGCACCTCTCCCGGAGCCGTCTATCAGTACGGATAGCTAGGGCCATAGCAACCTCCAGTGATGGAGGAGAATCATACTGAGCCAAAACGTCCTTTAATTTGTCAGAAAGCCCATGACAAAACTGGCTCCTAAGAGCTGGGTCATTCCACTGAGTATCTGTGGCCCATCTACGGAACTCAGAAGCAAATTCCTCCGCCGGACGATCTCCCTGCTGTATCTTACGTAATTTTGTCTCAGCAAGAGAGACCCGATCTGGGTCATCATATACCAAACCCAGGGCAGTAAAAAATCGATCTACTGACTGTAGAGCCGGGGATCCCGGAGGAAGGGAGAAGGCCCAGGATTGAGGGTCCCCTTGTAGGAGCGAGATAACAATTCCCACTCTCTGCTCTTCACTCCCTGATGATCGAGGCCGAAGCCGAAAATACAATTTACATGCTTCCCTGAAGGTAAAAAATGTGTCTCGCCCACCAGTGAACCTGTCCGGGAGAGCTACTTTAGGTTCAAATCTGGTTTGCTCCGAGGGAGACAAAACTTTGGACTTAATGTCCGTCAGCTCCATGGATAATCCCTGCAACTGCAGAGCCAGCTGGGCTACTGGATCCATGGCAACTGGGAATAATTTTAAGGCCAGTGAAAATGTCACGCGGTCTTATGATATGTGTACGATGTCAGTAAACTATTCTTAAAAGAACAACACTCTATACAACATATAGATTAGCAACATCAGCATGTAAATATAGAATAGATTTACCTGACACGATATCCGTTGAACTCAGGGTTAATCTTGAGGACTTGATACACTGACACAGGAAAGAGGAGGACCGGGGGTCTAACCTGACCCTAAACTGGGGTCCTAACTAATCCCTCACCTTGGAGGTACTGATAATGGTTCAGAGGTCCAAGTCTCCAGCCTAACCCTGTCTCCTATCAGTCCCTGAACCTGTAATCAGTCCTAAGAAGGATTCTGATTACCACCAAAGGGATATGGGCTGATCTCTGCTAAATACACAGATTAGACATATAAGACAGACTGGAGAAAACACAGACTTGCATACACACTCAAACACAGAAGGAACATAAATGATCTGGGATATTAAACTCTAAGCAAGGTGAGCTTAAAACAACTAAGGAGCTCTTTAACTTAAGTCTATACAGATACAATCCTATCTGTGGTCTGCATGAAGAATTTCACTGGCAACTCCCAACACAGACAACCAGAGATTTAAAGGAAACCAATCAACAAATAATTAATTGCAGCCGGGAGAAACTGCACCCAGTCCCAGAACTGAGCACAGACAGAATTAACTCCCTAACTGCCAAACACAAAGAAACAGCAACTCAGCTGTGAGAAGTCAGAATGTGCAACCGCGACGATCCTCGTGGCGATGCACACATGACACTCTCTGACCTTTCCCAGCGCCTGAGCACTGCAGTACTTTGCTCTGCCCTCAACAGGGCAAAGAATTACGCCTGCGCGGGAGCCGTGACAGAAGCAAGGAAGAGTACATCATCACATGAAGATCGGAGGCGCTGGACCCAGACCTGCGACACCCATCGGACCCTGACCGCCCCTGGGTAAGTATAATCTAACTTGTTTTTCTTATCTTTCAGGTTACATCGGTGGGCTTACCTACAGCATTACAGAATGCTGTAGATAAGCCCCTAATGGTGGTGGCCGCAGCTTATATGCGAAAAGTGAGCTGACAGATTCCCTTTAACATCCTACTCCACCTCCCAATTCATTACAAGTCCCCGACAGCGTCTTCTCCCACCTTTCAATTCATTATAAAGTGTACTATGCACCTCACCCCTTTCTCTTCCACTCCCCAATAAATTTTAAGCCCATAATAGTGTCATAAAAAATTGTGGGATGGAGGAAGCCACCCAATTCATTTTACATTTATATCAAACGTTCTCCTTCCCCTCCCCCAGTTTCTAATCCAACACCCCTCCTCAATGTCCTCTCCCCCACATCCCTCATTGTCCTTTCAGCCCACCAGCATCATTGTCCTCTCTCGCACATCCATCATTGTCCTTTCCCCACCCCATCATTGTTCTCTCCCCACTCCCATCATTGTCCTACCCAACACATCCCTCATTGTCCTCTCCCTCACCCCCATTGTCTTCTCCCCACCCCCTCATTGTCCTCTCCCACTCCTCCACATCCCATCATCATCTTCTCCCCACCTCCATCATTGTTCTCTCCACACTCCCATCACTTTCCTCTCCCCACTCCCATCATTGTCCTCTCCCCACTCTCATCACTGTTTTCTCCCCACTCCAATCACAGTCCTCTCGATACTCCTATGATTGTTCTCTCCCCGTCCCATCATTGTCCTCTTCCCAATGTATGGGAAAAAAAACAAACTCATCTCTCCAC
Source organism: Oophaga sylvatica (assembly GCA_033576555.1). NCBI lineage: Eukaryota > Metazoa > Chordata > Amphibia > Anura > Dendrobatidae > Oophaga > Oophaga sylvatica. The sequence goes on along the minus strand of JARQOD010000001.1, from coordinate 300,858,312 downwards.
ATGTTCCCCCAGGCATAGCTTCTTTCTTCTTGTCTGGCAACTTTATAAATGACACAGGCATGTGCTGCATGCTGAAGCCATCAAGCCACGTGCACCTGTGTCACTGAGAAAGTACGGGGCAAGAATCTGAAATTGTGTTCCTGCAGTTCTCTTGCCATTCTCTCTAGTAGGTACCAGAGCTGCAGAATCACTCCCTGCCCGGAATGCCGCACATGATGAGAGCAATCTGGCCACATTGCACTCATTATTAGCCGCCCTCCACCTCCGGACCCCAGTGCAGCTGCACGGGCTATATGTCCACTCCTAGTATATCAGTTACCTGTCAAAGTATATTGCCTGATTAAAATCCTCTTTCTGCTTACTGGATAGAAATACATTTGTGATGTTGTAACATGGCACAAGGCATTTACTCCAGGGCTTTCAATATCCACTGTTTCTCCTTACTTCACCACAATCCAGCTTTAACTTTACAGTCCTGATCAATAAATATCCTTTACTTGCTCTGTGGTTCCGCATCCTCTTTCCCACTACTGGCATCCAGGAACTTCCACTCGAGACCCTTCACTAGTCCCAATCAGTCAGTCCTGTTTAGGCCGGTTACCTTCCAGTGTTTCAAGCTCAGGGTCTCATGCCTAGGTATCCATCTCCAGAATCTCACTTTGTTTCTCTGTTGCTTATGCTCAGTGTCTCGCTAACTCTCCTCTTTGGCCTCCTATCATTTAGGGTCAACCTCGAATGTGGCACTGTTCACTTCAGACCTCTTAGTCTGCTCACTCAGCACTCCAACATTCACCATCCAACCTGACGGAACTGGAGGATCTGCAAGGAAGAATGGCAGAGGATCCCCAAATCCAGGTGTGAAAAACTTGTTGCATCATTCCCAAGAAGACTCATGGCTGTAGTAGCTCAAAAAGGTGCTGTAATGATCCAGGTCGAATTTTGTATCCTGTCTCTCTTTCCCGGTCTGATCATGTCAAGGGTTAACAGTTCTTTGCCTCGTTCTGACGTCAGGTTGGCTATTTCTCTCCACCGCTGCCTGCAGGCAGTGTCAGTTATAGTTTCTGCCTACGGCGTGTGTAGCTGACTCTGCATAACCTGATTCGTCCTTCTGCTTTTGCTGACTATACCCGTGTCTGTTTACTCCCCTCTTCCTGTCCTGACTCTGTGTTCCCCTTTCGTCTTTGGACTCCCTGGTACTTGACTTGGCTTGGACTCTGACCTGTGTTTCGTCTCTTGTTTTTGGCATATCTGCTCCTGTCTGGTACTGACCCTTTTGGCTTGTTTCTGACTCTGTGTTTGCTTATTCCTTTGGTACTGCGCTACAGACTAATATCGACCTGGCTTGTTTGACTATTCTGCTGCCACCTACTGGTGGCCTCGCTGCTTCACTGAAGGTCTGCTCTTGCTGTGTGCAGTCCTCCCTCCACTCCTGATTGCTTGCTTCTACCTGCATTGCAGCAGCGTGACATTATAACTGACTGCAGACAGTTTTTTTTTTCTCTCCTTGCTTTTCTGTTTATGGATCCACTCTGTACCTTGGCAGATTGGATGTCTAGTCTGACGCTAATGATGCAGGATAGGGCCCTGGCCATGTCTCATAACCAACTAAACAGCGAGCTTTCTGTGACAGTTAACACCCTTCAGAGTTCTATTTCCCAAGCTACCTGTAAGCACTCTGACCCGGTAGATTTCTTGTTGCACTCTCCTGAACCTACGATCAGGCTCCCAGATACCTTCTCCGATGAAAAAGAGAAATTCCTTATGTTCAGGGAGAGTTGTAAGCTGCTGTTCTCTCTTAGACCCTGATCCTCTGGAGATGAGAGTCAACGGGTGGGGATAATTATTTTGTTACTGCGGTATGGTCCCCAATCGTGGGCTTTCTCTTTACCTACTTCTGCCCCTGAAGATGTGTCAGTGGATAGGTACTTTGAGGCCTTAGGGCTGATTTTTGACGAACCGGACCGGTTCAGGGTGGCAGAGGACACTATATTGGGTCTCTCCCAGGGTAAACTCCCTGCTGAATGGCATTGCTCAGAGTTTAGGCCATGGTCCACTGAAGTGATCTGGGACGACTCAGCGCTAAGATGTCAGTTCAGGAGGGGACTGTCGGATCATCTTAAGAATGCTTTGGCTCTCCATTCGCCACCCAGTTCCTTGGAGGAGGCTATTACTCATGCCATTCGTTTGGAACGGAGGTTGCGGGAGAGAGGTGTGATACAGCAAGAGATTACATTACATTCAGCTAACTCTGATGTGGCACCTCACATGGTACCTATGGAAGTTGGGGCCACCAACCTCAAGGAAAAGTAGAGGAAGCGATGACTAGAGGAGAGATCATGTTTTTATTGTGAAGATCCTGGACATTGGATAAAGGACTGCCCCTCTTGCCCACTGTCTAACAAGCAGCCGAGTCTGGGTGATTGCCGAGGAGGTCACCCAGACTCTCAGGTACCTTTTTCCTCATTTCAAAAAATATTGTTTGAGGTGGAACTTTGTTGTGTGAGTTCCTTACCGCCCACTTCAGCTTTTGAGGACTGTGGGTCGTCCATGAACTTATTGACCCTAACTTGGTGACCAAATGCAAGTTAGGGACAGTTAGGTTTGAGACTCCAATTCACATTATTGCCATTGACAAAACACCGCTGGTAAAGAATGTTGTTAATTTTGTCTCAGAGGAGTTCCTCCTCAAGGTGGGTTCCTTGCATCAGGAACGTATCTCATGTTATGTCCTGGACAATCTTCCAGCAGGACTGGTGTTGGGATTTCCTTGGTTACAGTTACACAACCCTGTTATAGACTGGAAATCTCGGGATATTGTAAAATGGGGTCCTAATTGTTTTAAGGGTTGTCTTTCTACTGTACTTGTGTCATCCGTTTATCTGGAGGGTATTCTGGAGTACCTGAAGGATTTTGAGGATGTATTTTCCGAACAGGAGGCCGAGGTCTAACCACCACACCGCCATTTTGATTGTACGATTGATCTGATTCCGGGTGCTAAATTGCTTAAGGCCCGTCTGTACAACCTCTCTGGCCCGGAGCAAACAGCTATGAAGGAGTATATCTCAGAAAGTCTACGTAAAGCTCACATCCATCCCGCTGTCTCTCCTGTGGTGGCTGGATTCTTTTTTGTAAAAAAAAAAAAGATGGTGGTTTATGGCCGTGCCTCAATTTTTGGGAATTAAATAAAATTAAGGTGATAAATACCTATCCCCTCCCGCTCATCCCTGATTTGTACAACCAATTATCTGGGGCCAAGTGGTTTTCTAAAGTGGACCTCAGGGGAGCGTATAACCTTATCCATATTCGGGAGGGAGATGAGTGGAAAACGCCATTTCTCACCACTGAGGGTTTGTTTGAGAATTTGGTCATGCCCTTTGGTCTCATGAATGTGCCAGCAATTTTTCAGTATTTTATTAACCATGTCTTTGCTGACTTCATTGGGCACTTTATGGTGGTTTATTTAGATGATATTCTTGTATTTTCATCTGACAAACAAGCTCACATGGGTCATCTAGGTGCAGTTCTCCAGAGGTTACGGGAGAGAACTGTTTGCTAAGCCTGAAAAGTGCTAATTTTTCATCCAGGAGCTGTCCTTTCTGGGGTTCATCTTGTCTGCCAAGGGGTTTTTGTATAGACCTTGGAAAGGTACAGGTCATTGTTGATTGGGTACAACCCAGAGACCTTAAGGGTCTCCAGCTTTGTGAGGGGTTTGACAACTATTACCGTAAATTCATTAAGGGGTTTTCTCAGGTGGTCAAGCCCCTCACTGATCTCACTCGGAAGGGGGGCTGATATCACAAAATAGTCTGCTCCAGCAGTGGCAGCCTTTTCTTCATTAAAAAAATGTTTTATGTCTGCCCCTGTGTTGATCCAGCCCGATTAGTCTGAACCATTCATTGTTGAAGTGGACACGTCGGAAGTAGGGGTGGGGGCGGTGTTGTCCCAAGGACCCGTCACTTTGACTATTTTAAGACCTTGTGCTTTTTTCTCTAAGAAATTCTCTCCTGCTGAGAGAAATTACGATGTCGGGAATTGGGAGTTATTAGCCATAAAACTGGCTTTTGAAGAATGGAGGCACTTTTTGGAGGGGACTGTTCATCGGATCATGGTGAATACAGACCACAAGAACCTGTCCTACATTGAGCCTGCAAAAACGTTTGACTCCTAAACAGGCGAGGTGGTCGCTTTTTTTTTCTCGCTTTCATTTTTTCATTATCTATCGACCTGGTTCCCAGAATGGTAAGGCTGATGCCTTATCTCACAGCTTGGATCCGATATCACCTCTCGAACCTCCTTCCTCCGTTACTCAGCATGAGATAGTCGTGGCAGTAGTGTCTTCAGAATTGGAGCAGGAGATTCGTGAGGCTCAGTCTCTTGCTCCTCCGTCTTTGCCTGAGAATAAGCTCTTCGTTCCTGTCCAGTAACGGTTAGGGGTGCTTCGGGAGTTCCACGACTCTGCTCTCAGTGGGCATCCTGGAGTCTCAGCCACCCAGAGAGCTATTGCTAGGCTGTTTTGGTGATCCTCTTTGGCCTTTGATGTCACCGTATTTGTGTCGTCTTGTGATACGTGTGCTCGTGCTAAAAGCTCCCATAACCAGGGAATCGGTGCCATTGCTAATTCCGGATAGACCTTTGCCTTCCAATGGCAAAACTGTGGTCTGGGTAGTGGTTGACCGATTCAATAAGCAGGCGCATTTTGTACTGTTGGTAGGACTGCCTAATGCTGAGACACTCTCTAAGTTGTTTGTGGAGCACGTTGTGTGGTTACTGTCATGTGTGCATCGCCACGAAGATCGTCGCGGTTGCACATTCTGACTTCTCACAGCTGAGTTGCTGTTTCTTTGTGTTTGGCAGTTAGGGAGTTAATTCTGTCTGTGCTCAGTTCTGGGACTGGGTGCAGTTTCTCCCGGCTGCAATTAATTATTTGTTGATTGGTTTCCTTTAAATCTCTGGTTGTCTGTGTTGGGAGTTGCCAGTGAAATTCTTCATGCAGACCACAGATAGGATTGTATCTGTATAGACTTAAGTTAAAGAGCTCCTTAGTTGTTTTAAGCTCACCTTGCTTAGAGTTTAATATCCCAGATCATTTATGTTCCTTCTGTGTTTGAGTGTGTATGCAAGTCTGTGTTTTCTCCAGTCTGTCTTATATGTCTAATCTGTGTATTTAGCAGAGATCAGCCCATATCCCTTTGGTGGTAATCAGAATCCTTCTTAGGACTGATTACAGGGTTCAGGGACTGATAGGAGACAGGGTTAGGCTGGAGACTTGGACCTCTGAACCATTATCTGTACCTCCAAGGTGAGGGATTAGTTAGGACCCCAGTTTAGGGTCAGGTTAGACCCCGGTCCTCCTCTTTCCTGTGACAGTGTATCAAGTCCTCAAGATTAACCCTGAGTTCAACGGATATCGTGTCAGGTAAATCTATTCTATATTTACATGCTGATGTTGCTAATCTATATGTTGTATAGAGTGTTGTTCTTTTAAGAATAGTTTACTGACATCGTACACATATCATAAGACCGCGTGACATTTTCACTGGCCAATAAAATTATTCCCAGTTGCCATGGATCCAGTAGCCCAGCTGGCTCTGCAGTTGCAGGGATTATCCATGGAGCTGACGGACATTAAGTCCAAAGTTTTGTCTCCCTCGGAGCAAACCAGATTTGAACCTAAAGTAGCTCTCCCGGACAGGTTCACTGGTGGGCGAGACAAATTTTTTACCTTCAGGGAAGCATGTAAATTGTATTTTCGGCTTCGGCCTCGATCATCAGGGAGTGAAGAGCAGAGAGTGGGAATTGTTATCTCGCTCCTACAAGGGGACCCTCAATCCTGGGCCTTCTCCCTTCCTCCGGGATCCCGGCTCTACAGTCAGTAGATCGATTTTTTACTGCCCTGGGTTTGGTATATGATGACCCAGATCGGGTCTCTCTTGCTGAGACAAAATTACGTAAGATACAGCAGGGAGATCGTCCGGCGGAGGAATTTGCTTCTGAGTTCCGTAGATGGGCCACAGATACTCAGTGGAATGACCCAGCTCTTAGGAGCCAGTTTTGTCATGGGCTTTCTGACAAATTAAAGGACGTTTTGGCTCAGTATGATTCTCCTCCATCACTGGAGGCTGCTATGGCCCTAGCTATCCGTACTGATAGACGGCTCCGGGAGAGGTGCGTGGTAACTCCGCCCCCTGTTGTTACTCCACTTACTACTAAAGTCCCTTATGTTGAGGTTCCCCTTGTCTGTTCGGAGGAGCCTATGCAGTTGGGAGGGACATCATTTCGTAGGAGGGGATTGGCGGTACGCCGCAGGACTAGAAGGTGTTTCTTCTGCGGGAAAGAGGGACATTTTGTTGGGGGATGTCCATCCCGTGCCTTGTTGAGCAAAAAGTCGCCGGAAAACTGTTAATCCCAGGTTGTGTGGTGGACGACAACCTGGGAGTATGTATTTCGTCCGCTAGTTCTTCTCAGTTCCTTGATCCAGTGGAGGTGGTGGTTGGTACGAGAGTGGAGAGATTTTCTGTTCTTCTTGATAGTGGGTCCGGGGCTAATCTGGTTGACGCTCAGTTTGCTCAGGCTCAAGGTATGCATCTGAGTGTATTGGTCAAACCGATCCCTATATTCTCCATTGACGCCAGGCCTCTCGGCCAAGGTAGCTTTGTTCATGAGGTTCATAACATTGACCTTCGGGTAGGGGCAATACATAGGGAACTATTATCTTGTTATGTGTTGGAGGGTCTACCTACTCCTATTGTGTTGGGACTTCCTTGGTTGGTTAAACATAACCCTGTGATTAATTGGCAGTCCAGAGATATAAGCCAATGGGGGGAGTTTTGCAAAAGTAACTGCATGAACACAGTCATCAGTGCGGTCGTGCCTAGTACTTTGCCTCCTTTTTTGGAGGACTTTGGGGAGATTGTGAGACTTCATGGGTTGCCTTCTGATGTGGTGTCAGATAGGGGGTCTCAGTTTGTGTCCAAGTTTTGGAGGGCATTTTGTTTACGTCGGGGGATGCAATTGTCATTTTCCTCGGCTTTTCATCCGCAGACCAATGGTCAGACAGAGCGTCTGAATCAAAGCCTAGAGACTTATCTTCGGTGTTTTGTCTCAGAGAACCAGGAGGACTGGTCTTCTTTCTTGCCTCTGGCAGAGTTCGCTCTTAACAACAGGCGGAGCGAGTCCACTGGTAAGTCCCCGTTTTTTGGGGCATATGGTTTTCATCCCCAGTTTTGTACATTCAATGGGGGGGGCCCTTCTGGGGTTCCTGAGGAGGAGCGTTTCTCGTCGTCACTTGCTTCAGTGTGGAGAGGTGTATTGAATAATCTGAGTGCTATGGGGAACCGTTATAAACGTATGGCTGATAGGAGGAGAGTTTCTGGTCCAGATCTTAATGTGAACGATCTGGTATGGTTGTCTACCAGGAATATAAAACTTAAAGTTCCCTCCTGGAAGCTGGGCCCCAGATTCATCGGGCCGTACAGGATCAGTTCCATAATTAATCCTGTGGCATTTCGTCTGGACCTCCCTCCTACGTTTAAAATTCATAATGTGTTCCACAAGTCATTACTTAAGAGGTACGTGGCACCAGTCATACCATCACCTCTACCTCCTCCTCCAGTGGTGGTCAATGGTAACTTGGAGTTTCAAGTGTCAAAGATCATTGACTCACGTCTGAATCGCCGGTCCCTTCAGTACTTGGTGCATTGGAAGGGGTATGGTCCAGAGGAGAGGACGTGGGTTCCTGCGTCTGACATTAACGCAGATCGTTTGGTGCGGACCTTCCACAGAACTCACCCGGGCAAACCTGGCCCTGAGGGTCCGGAGGCCCCTCGTAGAAGGGGGGGTACTGTCATGTGTGCATCGCCACGAAGATCGTCGCGGTTGCACATTCTGACTTCTCACAGCTGAGTTGCTGTTTCTTTGTGTTTGGCAGTTAGGGAGTTAATTCTGTCTGTGCTCAGTTCTGGGACTGGGTGCAGTTTTCTCCCGGCTGCAATTAATTATTTGTTGATTGGTTTCCTTTAAATCTCTGGTTGTCTGTGTTGGGAGTTGCCAGTGAAATTCTTCATGCAGACCACAGATAGGATTGTATCTGTATAGACTTAAGTTAAAGAGCTCCTTAGTTGTTTTAAGCTCACCTTGCTTAGAGTTTAATATCCCAGATCATTTATGTTCCTTCTGTGTTTGAGTGTGTATGCAAGTCTGTGTTTTCTCCAGTCTGTCTTATATGTCTAATCTGTGTATTTAGCAGAGATCAGCCCATATCCCTTTGGTGGTAATCAGAATCCTTCTTAGGACTGATTACAGGGTTCAGGGACTGATAGGAGACAGGGTTAGGCTGGAGACTTGGACCTCTGAACCATTATCTGTACCTCCAAGGTGAGGGATTAGTTAGGACCCCAGTTTAGGGTCAGGTTAGACCCCGGTCCTCCTCTTTCCTGTGACAGTGTATCAAGTCCTCAAGATTAACCCTGAGTTCAACGGATATCGTGTCAGGTAAATCTATTCTATATTTACATGCTGATGTTGCTAATCTATATGTTGTATAGAGTGTTGTTCTTTTAAGAATAGTTTACTGACATCGTACACATATCATAAGACCGCGTGACAGTTACATGGCGTGCCTCTGAGTGTGGTTTCTGATAGAGGGGTACAATTTGTGTCGAGATTTTGGAGGGCTTTTTGTAAAAGGTTGGGTTTTTGCCTGACCTTTTCCTCGGCCTACCATCCTGAGACCAACGGTCAGACAGAGAGGACCAATTAGTCACTGGAACAAATTTTGCGGTGTCTTGCCACGTCTCAGCAGGATGTTTGGTGCTCTTCATTGCCCGTGACTGAGTTTGCGTTTAATAACCACTGGCACCTCTCTATTCGTTTGTAACTACGGTTTTCACCCACATTTTGGCAAATTTTCCAGGTTGGATTCAGGATGTCCAGGGGCGGATTCGGCAGTTCAACGATTGAGGGAGTTTTGGAGGGAAATCCAGAAGAACATTGGGGAGGCCCAGGGCAAACATAAATATTTTGCTGACGATCTATAGGACCTGTATTTCAGGTGGGAGATAAAGTGTGGTTGTCTACCAAGAACATACGGATGAATATTCCTTCTGCTAAGCTGGGTCCCAAGTTTATAGGTCCTCATGAAATCATTGAGGTTGTCAATCCAGTTGCATTTCATTTACGCTTACCTCCGTTGCTTCGGATTCCCAATGTGTTCCATAAGTCCCTCCTGAAGTCATTTGTACCTTCCGTCACCTGTCTCTATGGATGGTCAGACTGAGTATGAAGTGGAACGGATTGTGGATTCTCGTATGGTCCGCTGTTCACTTCAGTATTTGGTTCATTGGAGGGGTTACGGCCCTGAGGATCGATCGTGGGTTCCGGCGCGATTTGTGCTTGCTGATCGCCTAGTTCGGGCCTTTCACACTCGTTATCCTGGGAAGCCTGGGGGTCCGGTGGCCCCCCCTTGAGAGGAAGGTACTGTCATGATACAGGCTGGGTTTTGTATCCTGTCTCTCTTTCCCGGTCTGATCATGTCAAGGGTTAATTTTACTTTGGTTCCTTCTGACGTCAGGTCGGCTATTTCTCTCCACTGCAGCCTGCAGGCAGTGTCAGTTATAGTTTCTGCCTATGGCGTGTGTAGCTGACTCTGCATACCCTGATGTTATGAATGTGCTAGAGATGGTTTCTGAGCAGAGGCTCCCTCTGGTGGTTACAGACAGTACTGAACCTTTCAGCGAGGAATGGCAATCTGGGATCACTGACTGGTCTGATATAAGGGAGGTTCCCTCCCATGATGGTTGCCGGTGATCAATTGTTCTTGTCTCAATTGTGGTTCCTGGTTCATTTTGAAGTTGCTGAGTCTTGCCTGCATCTTCTGCTTTCAGATAAGATATTTTCTGCTTTTATTTTTGTGCTTGCTTTTTGCATAGTTCTCTGCACTTTTGTGGAGGTCAGCCGGGATCCCCTCTAGGGTCCTGTGCTACTCTCAGTTTATCTGTAGCCACTGTTATTTGTTCATTTGCTTTTTCCTGTTTTTTCAGTGGCTGCGGCTTAGTTTTGTTACACCAGAGATCTGATTGAGGTGGTGGATATCGTGTGATCAGAAGAGTTGGTATTTTTTAGGGTCTTTTTTGGATTGCAGTAAGAATCCTTTCCTGTACTTTTCTGTCTAGACAGATTGGGCCCCAGCGTTTGCTCATTCTATTTTCTGTCTGTGTCCGTACTTCTTCTTGTCTAACCGCCATTACATGTTTGGGGGCTTCCTATTTTCTTTGGGGATCTGCTCCGGGGCAGATAGCTTTCCTCTTTCTGCCTTAAGGTGTAGTTATCTCTCAGGCTGTGACGAGGCGTCTAGGATCAACGTAGGAACGCTCCACGGCTACCTCTAGTTGTGTGGTTAGTTCAGGTTACTGCAATGCAATAGGTTCCAGCCTCTCTGGTGTATTGCCTTTTTGCTTTTTCTCCTCAGCTACCTAAACATAACAGTATCACCGGCCAAACTGAAAATTATATGGTACTCACAGAAGGGAAAAATAGTGTGGAAAGAAAAAAAAAGTTGTCAGAGTTGTCAGAGATTTTTTTTTTCCTGTTTGTGGCATTTTTTCCCTCTTTTTCTCTGGGTGCTGAGGAGGATTTTTTTTTCTCTCTCAATGGAGCTTGCACAGTTGTCTGGCCATGTGGATCAGCTTGCCACTGAGGTTCGGAGTATTGCTACCTATCATGCTAGTTTGCCGGTTGTGGAACCTAGGATTCCCATGCCAGATTTGTTTTTGGGGGATCGGGCTAAATTTATGAATTTCAAAAATAACTGTAAGTTGTTTTTTGCCTTAAAGTCTAAGTCCTCAGGGTACGCAGCACAGCAGGTTCAAATTGTCATCTCTCTCTTGCGCGGCGACCCTCAGAATTGGGCTTTTTCCCTGACACCTGGGGATCCTGTTTTGAATGATATTGATGTATTTTTTCTGGCTCAGGGGTCATTGTACGATGAACCTAATGTCACTGATCAAGCTGAAAAAACCTTGTTGGCATTAAATCAGGGTCTTCAAGACGCTGAGTTGTACTGTCAGAAATTCCAAAAGTGGGCAGTCCTGACCAAATGGAATGATGATGCTTTGGCAGCCCTTTTTCGGAAGGGGCTGTCAGATAATGTAAAGGATGTTATGGTGGGATTCCCTGCTCCCTCTGGTCTCAATGATTCTATGTCATTGGCTATTCAAATTGACAGACGTTTGCGTGAGCGCAGAGGTATGCGTGAGATAGTGTTGCCTTGTGAGCCAGCTTCTGAGCCCATGCAGTGTGATGGAGTGACTTCTGGGGCACAGCGTCATGAGTTTCTAAAGCGCAATGGGTTATGTTTCTACTGTGGTGATGCCTCTCATGCTATTTCAGTCTGCCCTAAGCGGGGAAGACGTTTTGCATGTTCAGTTGTCTTGGGTAGTGTTCAGACTAAATTTCTGTTGACTGTTACCCTGATTTACTCCCTGTCCACATTTTCTGCTCAGGCTTTTGTTGATTCGGGAGCAGCTATTAACCTGATGGATTTTGACTTTGCCAAGCGTTGTGGGTTTCCCATGATACCCCTGCGAAAGTCTATTCCCCTACTGGGCATTGATTCTACCCCTTTGGCGGAGAATAATCCCCAGTTTTCTACTCAGGTGATAATGAGGGTTGAACCAGATCATCAGGAGAGTTGCAAATTTCTGGTGCTGCATAATCTGCATGACATTATTGTACTGGGTTTCCCTTGGTTACAGTCTCATAATCCTGTTTTGGATTGGAAATCTGTGTCTGTGACCAGTTGGGGTTGTCAATGTGTTAATGCTGACACTCCTGATTTTTTTGCCTCTCCCCAGTCTCAGGATGTTCCTGACTTTTTGACTGATTTTTCGGATGTGTTTAGTGAAAGTAAATCCGCATCCTTGCCCCCTCACAGGAGCTATGATTGCGCTATTGAATTAGTGCCTGGTGGTAAATTTCCTAAAGGTCGCCTTTTTAACTTGTCTGTACCTGAACACGATGCTATGCGATCTTATATCAAGGAGTCATTGGAGAAGGGTCATATCAGACCATCCTCTTCACCCTTGGGCGCTGGTTTGTTCTTTGTGGCCAAAAAGGATGGTTCATTGAGGCCGTGTATTGATTATCGTCTCTTGAATAAGATCACTGTGAAGTATCAATATCCATTACCCTTGATTTCTGACCTGTTTTCCAGAGTGAAAAGTGCTAGTTGGTTTACCAAGCTTGACCTCAGGGGGGGCGTATAACCTTATTCGCATTAAGCACGGGGATGAATGGAAGACGCCGTTTAATACCCCAGAAGGGCATTTTGAGTACCTAGTGATGCCCTTTGGGCTCACTAATGCTCCTTCCGTCTTCCAATCCTTCATGAATGATATTTTCAGGGATTTTGTGGATAAATTTCTGATTGTTTATTTGGATGATTTCTTGATTTTTTCCAATGACTGGGACTCTCATGTGAAACATGTTCGGACTGTGTTCCAGATTTTGAGAGAGAATGCACTGTATGTGAAGGGATCAAAGTGTCTTTTTGGCGTACAGAAGGTCTCATTTCTGGGATTCATTTTTTCTCCGTCTGTTATTGAAGTGGACCCGGTCAAGGTTCAGGCCATCTGTGATTGGGTCCAACCTACTTCATTAAAGGCTCTTCAGAGATTTTTGGGTTTTGCCAATTTTTATCGTAAATTTATTGGTAATTTCTCCGGTATTGTTAAACCATTGACTGATTTGACCAAAAAGGGTTCTGATGTGGTGAATTGGCCTCTTGAGGCTGTTTCTGCGTTTCAGGAACTTAAGCAGAGATTCACTTCTGCTCCTGTTCTACGGCAGCCTGATGTTTCTCTTCCGTTTCAGGTAGAGGTTGATGCCTCTGAAATTGGGGCAGGTGCCGTTTTGTCCCAAAGAGATCCAGAGACCTCTAAGAGTAACCCTTGTGCCTTTTTCTCTCGAAAATTTTCTCCAACTTAACGTAATTATGACGTGGGTAATCGGGAGTTATTGGCCATGAAGTGGGCTTTTGAAGAGTGGAGACATTGGCTGGATGGAGCCAAACATCAGGTGGTGGTCCTCACGGACCATAAGAACCTGGTTTATCTCGAATCAGCCAAGCGACTTAATCCTAGACAGGCCAGGTGGGCCTTTTTTTCACACGTTTTAATTTTCTGGTTTCTTTTCTTCCTGGCACTAGGAATGTTAAGGCGGATGCCCTCTCGAGGAGTTTCTTTGTGGACTCTCCTGAGTTATCTGATCCTACTGTTATTTTGAAGGAGGGTGTAATTCTTTCCGCCATCTTGCCCAATTTGAGACTGGCTCTGGAAGGGTGTCAGGAGGATAAACCTGAGCGCTGCCCTATTGGGAAATTGTTTGTCCCAGACCAGTGGAAGAAGAGTGTGATGTCTGAGATTCATTGTTCCGCGTTGGCTGGTCATCCCGGGATTTTTGGTACCAGAGACTTGGTGAGTCGGTCCTTTTGGTGGCCTACTTTGTCTCGTGACGTCAGGGAATTTGTGCAGTCCTGTGGGACTTGCTCTCGCTTCAAGCCTTGCTCTCGCTCTAGTGGTTTGTTAATGCCATTACCTGTGCCCAAGAGGCCATGGACCCATATCTCTATGGATTTTATTTCCGACCTCCCTGTTTCTCAGAGAATGACCGTTATCTGGGTAATCTGTGATAGGTTTTCCTAGATGATACATCTTGTGCCATTACCTAAGTTACCTTCCTCCTTTGAATTGGTGCCCTTGTTCCTTCAGCACGTGGTTCGGTTACATGGCATTCCGGAGAACATTGTGTCTGACAAAGAAGTCCAGTTTGTTTCCAGATTTTGGAGGACATTTTGTTCTAAACTTTGTGTTCAATTATCTTTCTCCTCGGCTTTTCATCCTCAGACTAATGGACAAACCAAGAGAACAAACCAGACCTTGGAGACTTATTTGAGATGTTTTGTGTCTGCTGATCAAGATGACTGGGTCTCTTTTTTGCCTTTGGCTGAGTTTGCTCTTAATAATAGGGCTTGCTCTGCCACCTTGATGTCTCCATTTTTCTGCAATTTTGGGTTTCACCCTCGATTTTCTTCGGGACAGGCAGAGGCTTCTGTCTGTCCGGGTGTTGACTCTGTTGTGGAGCGAATGCAGCAGATTTGGGACCAGGTAGTGGAGAGGTTGTCTCTCTCTCAGGAGAAGGCCCAACGGTTTGCCAACCGGCATAGGACTGATGGTCCTCGGTTTAAAGTGGGGGACTTGGTTTGGTTGTCCTCAAGAAATATCCCTATGAGGGTTGCATCTCCAAAGTTTAAGCCTAGGTTTATTGGACCTTATAAGATCATGGAGATTCTTAATCCTGTTTCCTTCCGTTTGCTTCTTCCAGGGACATTTAAGATCCATAACGTGTTCCACAAGTCCTTATTGAAGAGGATTGTCGAGCCAGTGGTTCCTATGGCTGCGCCTCCTGACCCTGTTTTGGTTGAGGGCAATCTGGAGTATGTGGTTGAGAAAATATTGGATTCTCGTTTTTCTAGACAGAAACTCCAGTATTTGGTTAAGTGGAGAGGTTATGGTCAGGAGGACAATTCTTGGGTGTTTGCTTCGGACATCCATGCTAGGAGCCTGATCCGTGCCTATCACCGAGCTCATCCTGATCGGCCTGGTTGCACAAGTGAGGGTTTGGTGACCCCTCCTCAAGGGGGGGGTACTGTTGTGAATGTGCTAGAGATGGTTTCTGAGCAGAGGCTCCCTCTGGTGGTTAAAGACAGTACTGAACCTTTCAGCGAGGAATGGCAATCTGGGATCACTGACTGGTCTGATATAAGGGAGGTTCCCTCCCATGATGGTTGCCAGTGATCAATTGTTCTTGTCTCAATTGTGGTTCCTGGTTCATTTGGAAGTTTGCTGAGTCTTGCCTGCATCTTCTGCTTTCAGATAAGCTTTTATTTTTGTGCTTGCTTTTTGCATAGTTCTCTGCACTTTTGTGGAGGTCAGCCGGGTCCCCTCCTGGGTCCTGTGCTCCTCTCAGTTTATCTGTAGCCACTGTTATTTGTTCATTTGCTTTTTCCTGTTTTTTCAGTGGCTGCGACTTAGTTTTATTACACCAGAGATCTGATTTAGGTGGTGGAGATCGTGTGATCTCAGGTGTTTTTGCAATCAGAAGAGTTGGTATTTTTTAGGGGTTTTTTTGGATTGCAGTAAGAATCCTTTCCTGTACTTTTCTGTCTAGACAGATTGGGCCCCAGCGTTTGCTCATTCTATTTTCTGTCTGTGTCCGTGCTTCTTCTTGTCTAACCGCCATTACATGTTTGGGGGCTTCCTATTTTCTTTGGGGATCTGCTCCGGGGCAGATAGCTTTCCTCTTTCTGCCTTAAGGTGTAGTTATCTCTCAGGCTGTGACGAGGCGTGTAGGATCAACGTAGGAACGCTCCACGGCTACCTCTAGTTGTGTGGTTAGTTCAGGTTACTGCAATCCAATAGGTTCCAGCCTCTCTGGTGTATTGCCTTTTTGCTTTTTCTCCTCAGCTACCTAAACATAACACCCTGATTCGTCCTTCTGCTTTTGCTGTCTATACCCGTGTCTGTTTATTCCCCTCTTCCCATCCCGACTCTGTGTTCCCCTTTTGTGTTTGGACTCCCTGGTACTTGACTTGACTTAGACTCTGACCTGCTGTTTTGTCTCTTGTGGCATATCTGCTCCTGTCTGGTACTGTCTCTTTTGGCTTGTTTCTGACTCTGTGTTTGCTTATTCCTTTGGTACTGTGCTACAGACTAATATCGACCTGGCTTGTTTGACTATTCTGCTGCCACCTGCTGGTGGCCTCGCTGCTGCATTGCAGGTCTGCTCTTGCTGTGTGCAGTCCTCCCTCCACTCTGTTGCCATCTGGTGGAGCTTGCTTCTACCTGCATTTCAGCAGTGTGACATGTGCTTCTACTCAATACTGAGCAAAGGGTCTGAATACTTATGACCATGGGATATTTCAGTTTTTCTTTTTTAATAAATTTTCAAAAATGTCTACATTTTTTTTTCAGTCAAGATGGGGTGCAGAGTGCACATTAATGAGAAAAAATTAACTTTTTTGAATTTACCAAATGGCTGCAATGAAACAAAGGTTGAAAAATTTAAAGGGGTCTGAATACTTTCCGTACCTACTGTATATAGTTACCCTCTTCTCTCCAGGCTTCACACACACATAGACATCGCACTCAACACAAGATGAAAGGACACATATCTGAGTCGCCCGCCAGGGCCGTGGTGTACTCAGCACCGAGCCCGTTCACTTCTATGGGGGATGTCACGGCAACACAGCTCGGTCCGTGGCCCTGGGCGCTCACTGAAAAGGGGATATTTACAGGGGATTAAAGTGTTCGTAGAATATTCGTAACGCCACCTGTGGTACCTGGTCAGGGTGACCAGCGCTGCTGTATAGGTCCGCTGAAGGGTTGGTGTTGGGCAGCAAGGTGTTAAGCCTCCCATAGGTAAGGCTGGGTCCTTCAGGGTAAATGAAGTGTGTCAGGGTGCAGCATGAAGGAGGGGAGTTCAGCCGTAGGAGCAATAATGTGAACACACACACAAAAGTCTCTTTCTGTACCTTTACTGAAGATGTTATTGCAGGCACGTCCCGGGGTGCTGGCAGGGTGAAGGATGCACGTCCAGTTCTTTCCACTGAGTAGGTGTAGGGCCTCCTTACTTCTATAATGTGAGTCTCTGACCTGTATGAAACGAGGCCTAACTCTGTCTTCAACTTTACACACCCGGCTGACTTTGTGGTAGGGCCTTCTCTTGGAAAGAACAGTCTCTAATGGTTGAGCTGACCAGACTCCTGTCTTCCTGACCCCGGTTACGTATCAACACTTGTGGGCCCCTGCGACTTGAAGTCCCGCAGGGTCTCCGGTATCTCCTACTAGTCGTGTAGATTCTAGCAAGCTCGGACCCGGTGTCCGGTTATTCAGAGTAGAGGTAAGCTATCAATGCTATTTCCACCTCTGTTACTCTCTTATTCTCTTCCACTCGCCTTTCGTCCTACTCGACCCTCACATAAGCACACTCTCTGTAGTTTGCTGCTTCTTCTCCTTTCTTCACCGCTCTCAAAGCGTCAGCACACTTGCTCACTGAACTGAACTCGGTTGACTCAGTTCTGACTAGGCTGGAGTGGCTATCTTTCCACTTGTACTAGCCTCCACACTTTGAACTAAGCTTAGAGCTGCAGATTTCAGGTTCTTTCAACAATTGCTGTTCTCTCTCTCTCTCTTACTTCCAAGCTCTACCTGGAACGGCTATCAGTTTTCTCCGTCTGTCCTGCACCTGGCTTTGCAGACTAACTGATCTGTGCTCGCTCCAAGAGCTAACTCTCTACTTGCTTCACTCAGGAGAACTAACAACTCCACTCTCCTCACAAAGACCAACAACTCTCACCTTCTGCACTTCCTGAGGTGACTAAGCTACTCTCAGTGTCTTCACCATCCTTATATACTCTGAAAAGGCTCCCTCTGGTGGCTCTAGGGATGGGTGAAGATGTGTGTATGCATATTGGGTCCTCTAGTGGTCATTACCTTCAGTGCATCCCTCTGGGAAATGAGATTCCAAGCGCAGCTGGGCTCTACATATCTATTAATGAGTTTTAATATTTAAATCATAAATTTAAAATGCACATGAAAATAAGAAACTTTGTAATATATATTATCTGAGAAATCTGCTTCTTTCTCCTCCTGAACTGATCATTCACTCTCAAGGCACGGGTAAGATCTGTAAAATCAGTATTCAGTGAAGACCGATATTCCCATTACCAAGATAGAAGATGACAGTTGGTGTTTTTAAGATTCTATAGAGTGGTGAAGGTGAGGTACGGGCTAAAGGCAGATACAGATATAATGCTGCAAGATTATTTGAAAAGACCATCAGGGTAGGGTCACACAACAGTTTTCTTTCCACATTTGAGAAAAACGTTCCGATTATTCTGATCAGACTTTGATCAAAGTTTTATGAGAATGACATCAGTATTTCTCGGACGTGGAGAGAAAAAAAAAGAAATATTTCTCCACCTTCTCCATTCTGTCAGTCCGTGAAATTGGGCTGTACTCGGATGTCATCCGATTATGGGCCAATTTTTTTCATGGACGCATTTACTTGCATTGCCGATTTTGATCTGACACTCAGATCAAAATCAAACAAGTCCACGCACCACTAGGAGGCAAAAATATGACATGTGCACAGCCCCATAGAATATCATAGGTACGAGTGCTATGAAAACCACAGACAGCACTAGTCCGAGAAAATTGGCCATGTGCACAAGCCCTTTTGTGTTTTGACACTGCATATTTTCACTGCATCAAAAAGGTAGCATTGTTCCAGCAAAGTGGATGGGATTTATAGAAATACACACTGGGCTTCTTTTCTACTCAGCGTAAACTGACTTATGGTTCGTGTATTTATTTCTCTTGCAGGTACAGAGATATTTCCAATAGACTTGCATTAGATGCGGAAAATCCGAAGGTAAAAAGCGCAAATGCATTTCAGCTGCAGAATATACATAACTATATTAATAAAATTTTATCAAAGCCAAATACCAGGAAGTATAAAAAAGCAGCTCTATTTAAAACATGACATACCTAGAAGAGACAAAAACCGCACCGTCAGAAAGACGATAAAAGCGAATGTAAAAGGAACGCAATAAAAAAATTGAGGTAACCCAATTTACTTAATAGGTGCAGAAATGCTACAGAAAATCACTAACATCAAAAACTCACCAAAAGCAAATGTGGGAACGTAACTTTACAGTTCTCCATAGAACATTATAAGCACTAACTGTCATCCCCATCTCAGTAATGGGAAAGTCTGTACTCACTAAAGACAGATTTTACTTGGGAATAGAGAATTTTGAGAATAACAGATCAGTCCAGGAGTAGAAAGAAGCAGAATTCTCTGATAAAATATGTTACACAGTTTTTTCTTTTCATGTAAATTATTGATATACAAAAAAAAAAAAAAAGAAAATTAAACGGACGGCCACTCTTTAATTTGGGTTGTACTGTGGTCAGGAAAACACAGTTAATCCTTTTTAACATATGTTTTTAAACTACTAGTGACAGCATGCCTCGTTCATTCTGTGAAATGTAGTTTTACAACTAAAGACAAACCAGATGATGTAAGTTAGTACAATATACTGTATATAAATGCACAATTATTTTACCAAATGTTAGAAATATGTAAAAATATTCACAGGACCCTAATTCAGCGGTCACACAGCGCGAACCTCCTCCTACCTGCCAGCATCCCCGATGCCTCTCTTCATAGCAGGCCCGGTGCAACGTCCTGCATGCAATGATACCATCGCCTGGGGGTACGAACCAGAAAAGGCAGCGGTTATGCTGACAGGTAGGAGGAGGTTTGCACTGCATGGCTGCTGAATTAGGGTCCTGTAAATCTTTTTGTTCAGCTTTACTAAAAGATTAGGCAGCTTGGGGGCATATATTAGCAAGACACCCTCACTAAGGGTTAATGTAATGGAAAGTTAGGCCGGCGTCAAACTAAGGGCTCATACCCATTTGTGGAAAAAAAAACGGTCCGTTTTCTGGATGGAAAAAACGGTCCGAATATATGCAATTGTCATGCATTTTGTATGCGATTTTTAATTGCTCCATCCGTTTTCCATCAGTTTTCCATCTGTATGCAATGCGATTTTAAACATGACGTTTTACATAGAGCAGTTATCTCTATGTAAAAAGTCATGTAAAAATCACATTGTAAAAAAAAAATGTACACAAAAAGCAAATAATTATATATATATATATATATATATATATATATATATATATATAATATAGGTCATACACTTCTACATAGTATAATAGCCGCTAATTCATCCCCGGCTATACTGTAAAATCACACTGACAGCTTTAATAAAGAATAGAAACAATACATATACACACATAGAATACACATATATATATATATCATTGTGACATATATATATATATATTTATAGTTGATACACTTCTACATACTGTAATAGCCACTAATTCAATTGCCGGTTTTTGTGAAATCACAGAACCAGACATAAAATGACACATGGTTTACATACAGTTAACCATGTCATTTCATGTATTTTGATATATGGTTTTAACTTACAATTACATGAGTGTATGTGTGCAAAATTGCAGACATGTAGGGGTTAATTAAAGGTGTAAATTCGTTGAAAAAAAATGCGTGGGCTCCCGCTGTATTTTCTCCACCAGACAGACAAAGCAAGCGAGTGGGGGCAAATAATAATAGCCCAGGGAGGGTGCATTTATTTTGTGCCCCCCCCTGGCTACTAACATCTGCCCCCAGACACCCCAGAAAAGGCAAATCTATAATTAGATTAGCCCTTTCTGGCACTTTGCCCGTCTATTCCCATTGCCCTGTAGCGGTGGCGAATGGGTTAATAATGGGTTAAAGCCACCTTGCAATTGAAAGGTGACTTTAAGCCAGGTTAATAATTGAGAGTTGTCAATTTGACAACTATCAATTACTAATCCTATTTTATGAAAGGAAAAAAAAAACACACACATTAATTATTAATCCTTTTAATGAAATAAAGACACAGTTTTGGACCATATTTTATTGCTCAGCTGTAATCCCCTGAATGAATCAGTTCCTCTCCCGGCGACAGGAGAGGAAGTGATTAGTGTGTGAAGCTTAATTGATTGCTTCCCACTTTCACTTCAGGTCAGGTCAGCCCACGCGAGGAGCAGCAGCGAATCAGTAAGTGACTTGATATTTTTACTAACTTCTTAACGGTCACAGCGGATTTATAGTGCAGAATTTCAGCCAAAATGTGTTTATTTTTTTTATTGGGTAGGAAAAATGTTAGGATAGTCACATCCTACTAGGCCCCCATGACTATATTAGGTGTATGTTGAACAATTTTGCTTTGTGCAGCTAGCTAATTGCTTACATTATATGTCTCATTGCAATGGATGATGTTATGAGTAGATGGAGAAGCATCCGAGACCAATACAGGCGTGAACGCCAGCAAAGGAGCAAGAGCGGGTCAGCAGCACCCAGAAAACGAAAGTACGTGTACTTTGACAGGCTGGGTTTTCTGGCACCGATTCTGGATCTCAGACTGTAAGTACATACATCATACCACATAACACATATGTAGTTTAGGCTCACCCCTCCTACATGCTCTAATCCCCTTTCATTTCCCCACAGAACCCAATCCAACCTCACTGAGAGGGAGACTGGCTCAGACTCAGAGGCCATTATTGACCCGGTTGGGGGAGGTGAAGAGGTGGCTGGCCCATCTTCTAAGCCTCCCTGCGGCATCCCCCAAGCTTCAGAAGCACCAGGACCTGACCAAGCATCTGGACCGCAAGCTGTACCTGACCCACCTGATGCAGCAGCAGGGCCCAGTGTAGAGGAAGCAGCCAATAGCAGCAGCCCCACTGTGCCACTTGTGGGCTCCCCCCAGCCTGGTGCTATATCCCGCCGTGGGAGAAGAAGGAGGGACATCACTGCCTCAGACACACGTAGGCATGTGGACACTGGGGTACTCAATTACCTTTCAAGGGTAGCTGTGGATGAGGGTGAGGAGGCCTATGCCCGTAGCCTTGCCC